>KK118161.1:178501-240727 GCA_000611955.2 Stegodyphus mimosarum | reverse complement strand
TACTATATATATCTATATCTATCTATATCTATCTATATATATATATATGAATATAAACAAACGTTCAGAAATTTTAAATTAAGATGATACATATTATTAAAGTCGCAAAGTATGCTAAGAATTTAATTTAATAATCAAGAGATTATAATTAAATAAAAATTAGATCATGGAAGAGGGGCAACTTTCCAAAAGAAAATACATACATCAAAATTAAAACAAAACCATTTCAAAATTAACGCAGAAATTTCAATAAAATTACATTTGAATATATATATTGTTTCATTAGAAACTAGTTAGTTAAGTTAAATAAAATTAAATAATTCTCTTGCGTGAATTCTGCAAGGAATGAAATATGAATTTAACAAATACAATATTATTATCATATTCATATAAAGAAAATTAAAATTTTAACTTATGTAAATTCAATTGCAAACAAAACAACAGGATTAATTATTGTTGCAAACTAATTTGCAATATCATTCAAATTCAGAAAGCATAAGTAAATAAAGTCCAAGCATGTAAATACATGAAAAAATATATTATAATCCAAAAATTTCATCTTAAAAACTTTAAAAAAATTTTTAAAAATAAAACTGAACTTAATTTGCATAAAGTGAATAATTGTTATGTAGGCAGGAGATAGATCCTTTCAAGGGAAAATTGTCCTAACTCTTCAAATACTCAATTCGTCTTTCGTCATCCATATAAGCATGGGTTAAGAATTACACAAAACCAAAAGTAGAGAAATGTTTAAATGAGAAATTTAGTAGTTCAAGAATTTCCTAGAAATTTATTTTTAATTTATTAAAAATCTAATTAAATTTATTAAATTTTCCTAGAATTACAAATTATGCATGCAAACCAAATTAAATAAAAAAAACTAATTCTAAATATCATAAAAATTGCAAGAATAGTAAATGAAAATTAAAATAAAATAATTACAATCTAAATTAATAAATAATACAAAAAAGGCAAATATCGAAACTATTTACTTCCCTTTTTGTATTTATTTAGATTGTATTTATTTTATATACTATACTTTTTTATACTACTTGATCGTGAAACTCATTTTTGCTAGATTTGTGCATTGTTTTGGCTCAGTAATTTTAGTTTTTATTATCATATGAAAATATTTGGAACTTTACATACAGGTACGCGCACATGCATGTATATAGACTTCAAAGTGTAATTCTTTATTTACGTTTAATATATCCACAAACACACACCTACATATTTCGATTTCAAGGTTTGACCTTTTTTACAAACTTTAATACATCTCATGAGTTTTTTGATCGCTTGCATTGTTTTTCGTTTCTATCTGTTCACTAGGTCTTAAGGTCTCATAGAAAAATAATGATCTGACACCTTCTATTACAGAAGTTTGACTTTTTCTAACGTTTTTTCTTTTGCAAATAAAATTCGCAGCTCGATATTGAAAGAACCCTTTCCGGAAATCTACAATGCACATAGCCAGTGTGACTTAATATACATTATACAAACAAAGACAGCTTTGAAATTTCTCACTAAGAAGCCTGAGACATACGTTAGGAAAAATAAACCTCATAAATCCTACATTGACGAAATACTGTTGGTTTGAAATAAAAAGTTTCGTTTGTTTTCAGCTAAAGTGATTCAAAACACATCTTCCGTTGGCGAATCATTTTAGTTCGAGGTGTTTGACATAACTAAAGATCTTTAATTTCTGCTTTAATTACTCCATTTCTAATCCGTATGTATCTTATTTTTGAAGAAATTATTTCACTGTCACTTTCCCTTTATGTTTTGCTAATCGATGCCACCAGTAACTTCCTTTCTTCTCTCTTAACTAGAACTTTCTAGAAATTTGTTTTGTTGTTATCGCATCAGCACACGTTTCTCTATCTTCATTTTGACCTCATTTTGTCTGAAGGAGATTCTATTTAAATCCCGAAAATATAGTACCGAAAATGCAATTATTACGCTGCTCACGCTGATTTCGTTATTCTGATTTTGTTTGATAATTGGCTGATTTTGTTTACTAATTATCCTGATTGTTACTTCGATTTTCTTTGCCAGTTAGCATCACTAAGATATGACACCTTTTGATTACTTCCTGTGAGTACAATTAGAAACAGTGCCTTACCTTCGCTGCTCTAGAACAAATCAGGCGCTAAAGATAGCATAACAAAAATATATATTTGAAACGATAAAACAAATATTTCCAATTCAGAAATTTTTTCAATACAATTAAAAAGAACAGAAATCATTTTGAAAAAAAAATTGAAAACAGGAATTAGATAATGAGGTACCAATTTTCATTTTTATACTTTTCATTCCATGTACACATTGTCTACATTTATTTTTAAAGACGTATTTCATATATGCACATAAAAAGTATTTTCTGAAAGTTTTTCTTTAAAGAAAATTAATGTCTGCTTGTTGTCATACGTCATACGTGAGATGATTTTGTTAAAGTTCAGTATCTGCTAAAGACTTAAGTTACAAAAATAATCTAACACAACGTGAATAAACGAAATCTTTTTATAAGATAAACCTTTATTTCTTTAGATTTAGAAAGAAACCAATAATTAAAGAAAGAGATAAAACAAAACATGTTTGCATTTTCATCTTCAATTACGATAAATCTTGAAACAAATATGCACGGTGAAATTCTATCGGCCGTTTAAAAAAGCTGAAATTTCCATTTTTCTGTAACGAAAAATTCACCCTTTCGATTTATTTGATTTCAATTATATAAACGTGATTTCAAATATTTTTCAGCTGTTTAGAATATCGAGTTGTTGGGGAGAAATAAGCTGAATAGGGAAAAAGTAGAAATCACATTTCTTGGCGTCTTATTCGATACGGAAAAAGATGCGAATTTTCCCCCATTCTTCTCGCTTTATCCGCATATAAAGAAATTAAATACGTTATTTCTTTATTTTAAATGAAAACTCTGGATATTTTAGCAACCTTTGGATATTGTTAGAAGGTCAACATTTTCAAATTTAGAAAATACCTAAGAAAAGTTCTTGAAATCTTATCTCTAGTTTTCTTTATTCT
The DNA here is from genome assembly GCA_000611955.2 of Stegodyphus mimosarum. Taxonomy (NCBI): domain Eukaryota; kingdom Metazoa; phylum Arthropoda; class Arachnida; order Araneae; family Eresidae; genus Stegodyphus; species Stegodyphus mimosarum. The sequence continues at coordinate 237,685 of KK118161.1, read as the reverse complement.
CCACAGGTAACAGATGATTTTTAAACGCTGTTTTTTCATAACTAGCCGCTTAAAATAGGTATCATAAAACTTAAAACATATATAATAATTTTAATGAGTCCAGTTAGAGTAATTTCTTAAAAATATTTAATACTTCTAATTAGACATTTCGAGATTTAAATGCACTTTTACTTCCTTGTACGAAGCAAAGGAAGTATTGCAATCGCGAAAATTTTCGGGTCTCATATTTCAACGGAAATATCCATTTTGACCGCTATCAAATGCAATTGAACGATGTTTTCTCTGACATCAGTGCGTAAGGGCAGAATAAAGGACTTTTTTTTCCCAAAACGGGTTGCAAAAAGGATCTAAAATTGATTTAGAATATTTTTTTTTCATTACGTCTGTACGTACGTATGTATGCAAGTTTCTCGCATAACTCAAAACCGAGTAGCCTCAGAACGTTGACATTTTGTATATAGGGCTGCTATAACATGCAATCGTGCCTCTCCCTTTTTGATTGCAATCGGCCTCACTGAAAGTATACATATATAATTACAAAACATTTTTTTAAAAAAAGTAATATAATCATGCCTGGTATTTTCGCCCATTAAGCGGCTGAAAAATTATCAGTAAAGACATAAAGCAAGAAACTTAAAACCAATTTTTCACAAACACCAAAAATTGAAATTCAAAAGTAATAAATTTCAAATAATCCTATAAATGCAAAAAAGAATTTGAATTTTGAAAAACGAGGAAAGAGGATTGCGACGAACATGCTGAAGACCGGATATAGGATACGATAGGATTAGGACCCTCGGACCAGTTCCCCCCCCCGGGGGCGTTTTTCCCGGGGGAGAAAAGAAAAGAGAAGAAAAGGGGGGGGGAGAAAAGGAAGAGGAGAGGGTCCTATCCTGTGTCGGGTCTTCATCTTTTCCGTTACGATCCTCTTTGCGCGTTTTTCAAAATTTAAATTATTTTTTGCATTTATAGAATTATTTGAAATTTGTTTCTTATCAATTTCAATTTTTGGTCTTTGTGAAGAATTGGTTCTAAATTTTTTACTTTGTGTCTATTGATAATATATATACTCACTGTGTTACTCGGATTCGTGAGCTCAGTTATTTTTAGTTCTTATATGTTTGTAAATTCTGCATTTTTTGCTTTAAAAATGATTGTATTACACTGTTCTTATCTTCCGGTTAAGGTTTTTATGCCTTTCGTTAATCTGAATGCAATACTTGTAGAATTATTAACAATTTAAAAGTTATTTAAGTGCAGCTAAGCCTAATTTTTTTACCATAGCATCCATATTTATTTACATTTGAAACTGAGCAGAACAGTGAATTAAGTCAGTTTCTGCACCTTCGGTGTCTTTTTGCCGAATGGGACCAAAAGTAAACTTTTAGTTTTGTGCATCGAAGAATCTGCCTTCTTGCCTGCAGGCCGAATGGCGTGCTGACCACTACACCACGAAGTCATGCTAAGAAAGCGGGAGAAATACCTTATAACTTTTTAATTTTCAATATTTTGACTGAATTAATTGAATGAGAAATATATCTCTAATGAAATTCGAGGAAATAAGTTTAAATGAAATGCATAAAAATGCGTATAATTTAATATTCTGTACAAGGAAGTCGTGGTGTACACATCAGATTTTTATTTAAATCACCATATAAAAAGATAAAAAGAAGTATTCTTAAGAACTGCATTTATTTCGTTAAAACAGCTTAGTCTTTAAATCCCACAGATTAAATTTGACACAGGTTACACAGATCAAATTTGAAGGTTAAATATCTGACGTTTTACTGAATGTCAATATGCTGGGGAGTGGACAGGAAACGTATTTTATTGCAGGCAGTTAATTTTAAATAGTTCAGTTTGTTGATTAAAATTGAAAACGTAATATTTTATATTTTGCCGAATGGCAACATTTTAGCGCGTTGGAGATAGAAAAATTTCATTTCGAACAGTATTTTTACTGCTCGTTTTCGAATCTTTGAGTTTATTAATCAAAAGTTATTTTTCCCGCCATCTTAGCATGCCTTCGTGGTGTAGTGGTCAACACGCACGGCGCGTATTCGAGAGACCCGTGGTTCGAGTCCCGGCGAAGGCACTGCTCATTTTTCACATCTCGTGCTCTAAAAAAATCCTAATGTCTCTACAAGTTAATCAGTTTCGTACAAACTACGAAATAATTTAAAAACAAATTCGAAATTCAAAATTTAAAATCCTAGGTGCACATGTCCGCGTGAAGGACTATTGGTGTTAAAAATTTGATATTTCTAGATGTAGCCTTTTTTCGCAATGTGAGCAGCATACAAACATACGTAAAAACAGATTCTTCATTATTTAATAATAGAGATTCAATCATATCCACTATGAAAATGCTTCCAGGAAAACAAATTTTGCTTCTAAATGGTTTCATTACTAAATTTCCTGTAAGCATTTTTAAGAATTAAACAATATATATATATACCTAAATCATATATATACTTAAATCTGTGAATTGAATTACAAAATACATTAGTATATCTATTTTGTATAAGAGTATTTTAAACTAATTTTCGGTCATTGTACGTAAACAAAGAGATTACCTGGAACACTGAAGATTACACTGAAAATTTCAAAAGAATCGATTTTTATTAACAAGAGGCTAACGAATGTTTCTAAGAAATCCCCGAATGCTTTTATCCTTTTATAAATCACCTGTGACTCGTAAGATATCGAGTGCATTGATGATTTGCAACTATGTCCTACAAGCGTTATCAGTCAGCTCACAAAGTAATCTGAAAAAGCAACTTAAAAATGCATGTTGTCAGGCTCTTCTTGCTATACCTTTTATTGACGATTCGATTTCCTATTTTGATTATTTTTTGCTAGTATAGCGTGTAGAGACATTAAGTATTTGTTGAAAGCAGGATAGATGAAAAATGATCAATGCCCTCGCCGGGACTCGAATCATGGACCTCTCGAATACGCGCCGGGTGCTGGCCATTACACCGCGAAGGCATGCTAAGAAGATAGAAGAAATACCTTACAAGCGTTTTACTTACTCCTAATAGTGCTTGGTTTTGAACCATATTAGTTATAGGTGTTCGTCTACAGTGAAGGAGTACAGTTTAAATCAGTTTAAAATTAGATGCGTGAAGAATTTCAGTAAGCCACTCTTATAATTTGAAACTTCATTCACAATTCATGTTGGAAAAAAGTACTGTTTTTGAGGAATGCATATGGTTTTCACAGCTCGAAGATAAACATTTATTGAGGATAATTTGTGATAGGCATAACAACTGATGTAAAGCACGTAAAGAATATGCTTTTTGAGACTTAGAAAGGGGCATTAATTCTTTATTTGTTTAATTGTTAGTTCCGTCTTCCACAACAAAAATATCTTAGAAAATATTTATACATATAAAAGTAAAATATTTGCTTCTTCTAACAATAATAATTTTCATCACAATAGTGAAGTTAATATTTGAGCGAAAAATTCTTTTCCTAATATCTTTCAAAAACATTTATCAAATTTTCTTCATTCATTTTATCGAATTTCCTTTTTAAATTTATACTCAAAAGATCTGCTATTTTTACGTTTGGGCTCAGCCCTATACCGCAGATATTCCGTACATCTAATGAATTTTAAACTAGTATTTTTTGAATTATTCGACGATTTTAATTCCTAAAGTATTTCGAAATACGCAATGCACTTACTATATGTACTTTAAATGTGAGCGCTATTTCTAAAAATAAAACTAACTTTGAAATTAAAATTAACCTTAAACTAAGTAGAATATAGGGGAGTTAACGTTCAATGCAAATTAAATACCCTTTAAAATTTCCGAATTTTAATATTTATTGTCAATCAAAAGCCGTATTTTGTATAAAGACGTAGCTGTAAAACGTATTTTGTATGCATTAGACTCGGTATTCTTAAAACAAAGCAAAACAGAAGGAAATAAATTAAAACACTTATGTAGTATAGTAACGTATCGATGAAGTTAGTTTAAATCATTTGTTTAGAAGCTAAATAAAATACCAATTAGCATTTATTTCATTGTAATCTTATATGATGCAAAATACTGTATATGCTACCAGTTCCAACTATATCAAAAAGGAAGAAAAACAAATTTTTTTTCAGATACAGAGATTCATGGAATTATAGCAAAGCAGTGATAATACATTTGTTTAAAAATAGCAAGGTAAATGCATTTTGATTAGATTACTTCCTCGCAGTCTAGTCTACACTGTGATGAATGAACTGCTTTAACACTTTTATGGCAAATACTGAAAATATTGAAGAAACGTAACTAACGAATATCTGTATATTTCTTTAAGTATGATGAAAAGTTTTAAAAACTTTACTGTTTTTATCAGAATTACTCTATATCTCGTTTCATGTTTCACATTTCGAAAATAAAGTAAAGTTTTAAAACCTTTTTACTTACGGTGGTAATAATCACATTTTTCAGCCAGAGCAAATTTCTACAGCGATTCATTTTTATTAGCAAGATGGAAAAAATTTAGTTGATTGTAATTTATAGGATGTATAATTTAAAGTTTTTTATATAATATTCCTTATCAACGCGAATTCATATCTTATTCAAGTATACGTTCATATTTTCTACAAAATGAAACGTTCAGATTTCCATTAATGAGCAGTTGTGAAGCTGATTTATACCTGAATACTTACTTTGCACACAGTTTTTTTAAATACAAATTAATCGTGTATAAATACTTATTCTAATGCATTTTTTAATAAAATTTAGTCCCTCAGGGGCCTAGTGTGTAAAATCCCGAACGCTGTCAGTTCAATCGTGTTCTGTTCCTAACGAAAGAGTTAGCTGCATGGGTGTTTCCATAATTGCCACATGGATAATGTGAATGGCAAGCCAGGTTTCCTTGGAATTCTTAGATGGTCTTTCAATAATGCATCCGTCTCTTTAGGTAATTGGTTATAAAGTGCTTTTCTGTAAGAAAATAACCCAGTCTCTTAAATTAAACTTAACAAGAAGTAAGCATATAATAACAAAGACCTGGCATTACCTCTCCTAACGAAACAAATACACACGTAATCAAATTACACTCACGTTTGTGAAAATTGCAACACCAAGAAGGAATCGTCATAATTGAATGCAATTTAATACACAGTTGAGTGGTAGTGGTACAAATAAATGATTAAATCTTCAAAGCAAACAAACAAGAACAAGAGATCAGAATCAGTATTTTGTGTGGCCACCACGCGCCGCAATAACATCCCACACATGTTCCATTGGCGACATATCCGGGGAACACGCAGGCCAAGGAAGAAGCTGTACCTGCTGCGCTGCAAAGAAGGATTTAACAATCCGAGCAGTATGAGGGCGGGCATTGTCCTGTTGAAATACGACGCCTGGCAAGCTTTGAAGGAATGGAACAGCTTCGGGCTGTAGAACTTCACGGATATACCGGTTGCTGTTCAGATTGCCCACAATTCGTAGCAATTGAGATCGTCTATGATATGCTATGGCGCCCCAGACCATAACTCTGGGTGTTCGTCCACTGTGGCGTTCGATAATGCACTCCGGAAGGTGGCGTTCACCGGCATAGCGTCTGACACGAATGCGGCCATCATGGTACCACAAATTAAAGCGGGATTCGTCAGAAAACACGACATGCTGCCAATCAGCACGCCAGTCTCTATGCTGATTGGCCCATTGTAGCCGCAGGCGGCGATGGTCGTGCGTTAGGGGGATCCTGTATAAAGGAGTCCGTGCGCGCAGTCCACACTGCAGCAGACGTCTACGAATTGATGAAGCACACAATGAAACACCTGTAGCTATTGACCACAGTGCTGCCAATTGTCTAGAGGAAGCTGTACGGTCCGTCCGCGCCATGCGGACCAGGTGTCTATCATCGCGAGCTGACGTCACATTTCGGGGTCCACTCCCGGATTTCCGAGTTGTCCGACACTCGTCCGTCCACTGCTTCCAAACGCGCATCACTGTGCTGCTGTTACGCTGCACACGAGAGGCTACTGCACGATACGACAATCCAGCTTCACGAAGGCCGATGATTCTCCCTCGTTCAAACTCTGTAAGTTGTTCAAATCTCGCTCTCTTTCGTCGACGAGGCATAAGTACAGATTGAGTTAACGTTTACCACTAGCAGATAACCACCGATAACCATACACGCCTCGCTACAGCCGTCTATTTATTCGGATCCATCAGCCGTTCAGAGGGCGCTGCTCAGCATACGCATGCGCTACGGATTTGCAATTCTAATCATTTGCATATCATGCGCTACTTTGCATTTCCTGAAAATTTCAGCTCACTCGCGTAAGTCCTTCATGGTGTTGCAATTTTCACAAACGTGAGTGTATAACATGCCGTGGCTTGAAACTGTTGGCAGTTAATTAAACTTGTTATTTTAAATAAAAAAAAATAACTTTTGTATGTATGGGTTTACAATAACAACTTCGAATAGACAATAACAGACTATTAAGAAAATTGGAGAATCTAAATAACAAATAATACGTGTTTCTAAAATATTAAACATGTTTGAGGTAATATTGGCATAAATATGTTTTTCGAATTAGATTTGCAAGGCTGATTCATGAGGTTAAATTATTAGATTATCATAAATTGCACGAGGGCTATCTTCCTAAGGGAGGAATGCTTTCAAGGAGGACATTCTAAGGGATACTAGCTCTTATTCATAGGACATATTAAAAAAAACTACAAAAAGTACAAATGCAGCCATCCCCCTTGCCTGGGGCTTGGGTCGAACTATCAACATTCCGTGGTCTTAACCCCTTCTCCACTAAGGGGGGCCTGTTGGTTCATCAGAGTCTCCTTCAAGTATTTGATTATATTTTCCATAAAAATAATCTTTTTAAAATACTATTAACATACAAGCGATAATTTAGTTAATTTGTACTTAAATTGTGCTTACATTTTGATATGCATTTTAAAATATTAACACATCTGGTACAAACATTTCTTCACATATGTAATAATTAGTTTTATTATAAGTTCATACCTTGTTTTTTCCCCAAATGGCGGGCACTGGCACTACTACGGCAAAAAGTGGTGGTCATTTTATTGTGGAGGCACCTAACAGGCGGCCACCGTTACCTCTTATACAGACAATTTTACATCCGTGCCTTCTCCAGGATTTAAATCTGGGCCCTTTGGTATCGCAATCAGGCTTCCCTAACCATTATACCACTTGGGCAGCCATACCCTATTTTATGAGTTTCTTGATGGGAAGCAACTCATATCAGAATAAACCAGAATATTATAGATGTTATTAAAATCACACAACAGCATTTAAATATCCCTCCAAAAACCTTTTGTTAAGTTATTTCTTTAAAATGTCTTCCTTAAAAGTTTACACAAAATGCTATTCCATAAATAAACAAATGGGATATAACACACACATTTTGTTAGGCTTCACGACAAAATACCTACGATATTAAACAACTACAATTTTAAAGTAAAGAAGCAGTTAAGCTTTCTTTTGTGATTCTTCGTGAAGGTTACGATGAATGAGAGGGTTATTATTTGAGCCCTAGTTTAGAAAGCGCATTTCATTGCGAATCATTATTTCTTATTTTACTAATAGGCAAAAGACCCATATAAGCATCAAAGACATTAAACGTGAGCATTTTACGTTCTCTTACTTATTGGAAAGATTTTGCTATTTTCCATTAGCAAAAGTAGCACTTAAATCATACTCATTTCTTTCTTTTTTACTTAAAGCAGATGTTTTTTTCCCAATTCTAAACTCTCAGATGGGATTTTGGGAGGAAGAGGCTTTTAAGATTAAAAAATAAGTAAATAAAAAGGCTCGTGTTGTGGATCATTTGTGATTATTTTTACACATGCTTTAAAATTATTTCTTTGGCTCCTATTTCTTATCGTTAAAATTTTTCATTAATTTAAATGCATTTAATTATTTCAGACTTGAAAGGGACTCAGGCTTTAATGTGTCTCAAAATCATTTTGGCTGCTTTTTTCGAATAAAGTATAGAAGCGTAAAGCTTTAGTTGAAAATGAAAATAAAGTGCGGAATTTTGTATTAGCATTTAAATTCACGCATTTAAAGCAGGGATTTGTAGTCGCGTTTTTTAGATCCGATTCTGTTTATAATTGTGTTTTTCTTCATTTGGTCCCTTCACCGTGTAAATTTGAATCCAAAGTGAATATTGATCCTATTCATATCGCGGTAAACATAACTGATGACTTAAAATGTAGTTTTAGTTGATGATAAGGTATTCAGATTGTACTGAGAAAAATAAATTTGTCCACAGTCTTGAATAAAGACGGAAACATAATTAGATATTACTTGTTACGTTAGAGATGGTTCCCGGTTTAACAAATTTTGGTTTAGCGATGCACAAAAGTCACCCACATGTAGCAGAAACTGCGCTTTGAATTTTGATCTTTTGCTCAACTAGTAATGTGTGGTATGATAAAATGCTGCAAATGTTAAGGATGCTAAAAAAAGAAAAAAAAATTCAGCAGTTATAACTTGAAATATTTCTGAAGAGTGCTCTGCTTAGTAATCCCAAGTATCGATGCCCCATTTTCTTCTATCGCAGTTGTTCTCAAGTTTCATTAGAAGAGGAAAAGAAATGGATGCTCTTGTTACAGTAGCATCCCCATCTTAAGCAATTAATTGGTCCAGGTTTTTTCAATATCCTTCAGGTCCCGTATACTTCCGGGTGTATTCCCGAACGTGCACACCCATTTTGTGTTATTTCAGCAAAACTCATTCAACATGAAGGAAAGCCACCAACATTCCCGTTATCTTTCTTACCACAAAGTTAGAAAAGGTGGTTTTGTATTTGTAGAACTAATACATTGCTCAACGTCGCTACTTTGGCATCCAGAAAGAAATGTCCATTTTGCAAGTCGGATGTAGAAATGTACAAATATTGTTGATTTGGAGTCTATGACCATTGATCTGAACCATACCTTCGTGAGATAAATAAAAGCGATGTAATAGAAATAGTGACATTTCGTCCACAACCGTCACACTTTCAGTCGAGAAGCCACAAGATATGGGATATTAGTAAGTACAAGTCTTCTTTGCACTGTTGGACACACTGACAGCCATACGATACATCGGCGAGAAGACAGGGCTATTCCCTCGCAAACTGATTCAAAAAACCAATTAACTTAACGAACGAACGGTGATTCTTCAAGAAAGAGCAGTAGCTCATTTAAAATTCACACACCAAGAGCTCATTTTAGAAGCACACCAAGAAAGTTCGAGTTCCACTGAAGAAGAGAAAAGAAGGTTTATCTTCCCATATTAAAAGTGAGTTTAATTTTTATCGTTTCTAACCATTTCGCAAATTTTTTATTCTAGAATTTCATTATTAGTTATGTTCAGAAAGGCGGCTTTAGAGAATCTCAAAACTACAGTCGAAAAAAAGCAGTCCAGAGAGAGAGGGGTTGAGTCGATTCTTTCGATCCCACTGCTCGTTCGATTCTTTCTGCTTTTCGCTCCATCCTCGAGCACCGTTCTTTATTTATGCTCTCTTCCCGAGCTTATTCATCAAGGTTATTGTTAGTGAGCGGTGAATCATAAAATAGAACTGATTCAGTTCAGTGACGGAACTGTTCTGATCTCATCCCATAAAGGTTCTTTTTGCCCACCTCTATTGACGAGGCTTTGTAGTCTAATTTATTATAGTTACCGAATGTTCTATGCCATTCCATTTTTCAGAAAAACTACATTGAAAGATAAGACAGCACGTACAGCATACTTATGGGCTACCATGGCCAGCAAGTTTGCAGTATTTATTCTCAGTCAAAAAGTTGTGGAACGACGAGGGAATTCGAATAGACAAAGCAAATCTCGATGAATTACGGGAGAATACTGTGGATGGTATTGTTCTGTTCTTTAGTACTATATCAGTAAACTGAGAGCACTTCTGGCGGCCATATTTCTGTTCTGCTATTATTGGCGACGGTGCAACGACTTACCGATGCATTCACTTTACTGTACTATCACGCATTCTAAGTATTGTACATGACTGAAAACGAAATAAAAGTAAACCGGTATGTATTCCTACTTTCATATGCTCTATTTCATTCCTATATCTTCAATCCTTGTCAGTGGGACACTTTAGAGTGGTGTATTATGCAAATACTCTATATTTAGTGATATTGTCGCTTAGACTGATATTAGCTTATATCCGAAGGTGTTTAAATTTATATATTTGTTTTACTTTCTCCTCCTATTCAATCATAACAAAAATATAACTATTGTAAAAGAAAAATTACAGTAAGTTATTTTGCATATTCTTTCAAACTACAAAAAATAATAGTGCCAAGTTATCTCAAGGGATCATTGCAGTAGGCATGAACGTAGAATGCACATTCTGCATAGCAATCAGAGTGATCATATTTCCAACTGAAGACTGTACTTATCTTTCTTGTCATACAAGATTTTCTGTCTTCTGTACTGCTGTGCTCGGAACCCACATTTGAATGAAGGTCTTTTGCAGCCTTTTGATTTCTTAATCTTTACCATAGTCGTATATCTCGATGGTATTATGGTACGCTATGTATCGATATGAAACACTTTTACGCCATGTTACATGTGAGAACTTGTTTCGTCCATACGTTATAATGCCTATTTTAAAAGAGTTTATTAAATATTTTAACAAGTATTCCCATCTATAAATATGAGCAGGCAAAAGGTCGTTGATCAAATATCAAGATAATTTTTTTTTCGAATATTAGACTTCACAAAAAATAGAAGGAAGCGTCTAAACAAAAGTTTTCATTAATATACTATTGTTTATAACATAGACATTTACTGCATCAAAAATATTAAAAAAATAAAAGCATTTATAATTAAACTAATGTCACGGGAACCAAAGTTCTGAACGGATTGCAAGAATTCCTCTAATTTATTTAGTTTCAACAGAAAATGTCTCTTTTTATCTTAATTTACTGGTATAATGAAGATAAAAGAGCTAAGGCTTAGTCTATTTCTTTTTGACAAAGCTATAAGCATCAGAACTAAAACTTACATATGAAAAAGAAGCACAATCAGTAAATCATTTCACGACAGAATGGGTTCATTGTAGTTTAAGACAAATGGGCTGCTACAGTGAGAAAAAAATGGCACGAAATGTCTCAAAACTTTAGAAGCTAAGAGCAAAGTCTTAGAAGGTACGAAAAAATGTCAGCGTTTTAGCATAAATTAAGAATTCACCAAAATTTAATAATGATATCACAATAATCACATGAGAATACCATAGAAATTCAGTACTAATATCACGAAAATCAAATTAAAGACAATATTATTTAATTTTCATGAATTACACTATATAGACAAACTTATGGCATCATTTCGCAAAATTAAGCTTAATAGCTATGTATCAAATTAATTTTCACAGAAAAAAATAAGAGGAATAGTTGCCATAAAGCACGTTTATAGGCATTTGAAATGTGATAAATTTATGTCAATGGAAAGCAAGTTATATTCAGTTACTTATAAATATATTCAGCATTTTGAGTAGGTACTAAAGTGCCATATTTTCATTTTCGTGTTGCCAAACTTCTTAATATTATGTTATTAACGTATTTTTGCTGTCAGTCATACAGGTGATTAACTTGATTTATTTATTAGCATTACACTTATTCTATCTAATTTAAGATAATTTTAGTAATACATAAAGCTACTAATCATATTTGAATTTTGAATTCTATGTGAAGAAATGCCAAATAATTTTTTTTTAATTAGCAATATTTTCTCATTAAAATTTAATTACTGATTACATCTCTTAACTATGAAGTAACATAAAATTCTTGCATTACTTGAATATGTATTTCTTAAATTCAGAAAAAGCGCATAGTAAATGATAAAATGTTTAGGTAACTCTTAAATAGCACGTTATATGTTGAAAAGAAGCATGTAACGGAAATTACAGCTATTATTTCAGGAACATTTCAGGTATACTTTTAGTTATATCTTTCATTTTTAAAAACAAAATAAATCTGCATAAATTTGCTCTTCATAACATTTAAGATAGGAAATTAAAACCTTAAGTAACAGTGTACCTACGAAGCATGACAGAAAATATATGATAATAGGAGGATGGTTTCTTAATGAACAGGTAATGCAATAACAACAATTTCGTGTGACAAGCGATTCATAACAGAGAACATACTAGATAAAATAAAAGTGTATCGGTTGTCTGTTGAGCAAAGAAAAATAAGCACGATAATCTTAGGAAGCGAATTAGTCCAGCTCTTACTGGCAAGTCAAAATATCTCTCTTTCGAACTTTGAAATTGAAAACTGTCAAAGTGTTATTTCCTCTTTGATTCCACGTGATGCGTAATGGCACATCTGTCTTCCTTTCAGCAATGTTTCATTTTTTGCAAGCCTATTACTGCGTATCCTTTATAGTTTGACATATAAAACTTTATCCTCAATAGACTGAACACTAATAATGTGAAATTAAATAATAACACCCATTAACATTATACATATGATCCGGACTGCATATTGCATCATTTTCTCCAAGAAAAGAATGATTATTATGGTAGGTAATGCCGGACTAATTGCCTAAGATGAAATATCATCCCGACGGAATTTCTGGAAGAAATCTTATTAATATTGAGCTTTGGGAACCCACGAAAATAATACCTCACCCGGCCCATTTTGGCTTCGGAATGTGAATTGGAGACGAAAATACCAGTGCTTCTTGGCATTAACCAGTCGAACTATAGTCGTCCTACTTTAGATAGCAGAGTTCTCTGCGAAATTGTCATAAATGTTTCCAAATATTCAGAGGCGCGTTTCTCCCTGAAGATTAAATTAACTTGACTCGAGTAGGAAAGTATTAGTTTGAGACCTTAATGAATGTTTCTTTAACATTTTACTCTAGAATTGATTATGAGATGGCATATCATCGCGAGAGGCTTCATTAACATACCTTAAAAAATGGAATTTGTCTCTGTCAATGAGTTTGAAATTTCACCTGCACAAAGAATGACATAAACATGTAACTTGTAACTTGCTGGCATGATGGCAGGGGAGCAGACTGCCATAGTTTAGGCCCAGATTCGAATCCCTGAGAAGACACGGATGTTCGCAAATGTACAATATCTTTGCTGCATCAGGCCACTTAAAATACATTTGAGTTGTAAGTCATTTCGAGAGGTTGCTGTTTGGGGAAGACGGTAGGAGACTCTCTGATTAGTCCCATGGGGATTCTCCAAAGTCATGTTGACACATATAAGGTTCTCAAGTCCTAGGCCAATGACAGGCGTTTACTTCCTTTTGATCATGATTAATTCATGGACCTAATCGAAACATGTTTTCAGATCAGAAGGATGAGTAACAATAAAAAATAAAGGTTCTTAAAATGACTGTTAATTTTGGAAATTTTTAATTTCCAAAATTAGATTAATCTTAAAATTAAATTTAACGTCTAAATTAATCCTTCTGTAAAACATTCCACTGAGGTTACTTAAAAATTTTTTAAAAATCTGTTTTGTAGTCTAGTCTTTATTTTCTGTACGCTTTTATATTTTTCAAATAAAGCTTTCTGAGCTTTTGCAAGGAAACGAGATGAATAAAAAGATGATTAAAAATTACAAAACAATCTCTGATCTAAACTGCATAGAATCATATTAAATGTGACGCGAACTTGGGATTTTACGCATATTTAAAGGGAGTTTATTTAGAGCATTTCATATAAGATTTAAAATCAGGAAATTTGTATTTTTGCTACAGTAGGTTCATAAGGTAATATTCCTGTAAACAGCGTTTCCATCAAATTCTTGTGAAAACTTTGTTTTGCTCTTTTGAAACCCTAACCCTTAATCAATCTCAATCGTTTCCTCAGAACTAGATATAAAACGCGCCAAAGGGAGATCTTTGACAACTCATCCATAACACGTTCGTTTTTTCCATGGGTAGCAGAGGTGTTACAATGTTATTCTGGGGCCTTTATCTGAAATATTTGACAGCTGAAATATGATATCTATCTAGAAAAAATATCTTATAAGGAAAGGATACATTTCGAGATGAAACAAGTGCTTCGAAGAATATATTTACCATTTGGGACGAAAATTCCTCTGTGGTTACACTGGTTGTCATCATAAATGTCTTGACAACATTGTAATTGTTTTATTTGGAATTCCGCCGAGCTAAGGAAATATATAATAGGCCATCATGATGAAGTATTAGGAATGTTGAATATATTTCATGAGTACTAAGTTGATTGCTTTACTATAAAAATAAAATGAGATTTTGCAGTATGTAAAAGTTTGAGACTTTAGCTAGAGTGGCATAAATTTGGATTAAACTTATGGCAAAGATTTCTACTATTACAAGAACTGCGCTTTATGTAGTTTTATTCTCCTTAAGGGCAATTACCCAAAAAATCCCTTTCAGGCGTATAGGTACATGGACATTTACTATTTGAGAGAAGCTATAATAGGAATTGCTTTGTTGTAACATATTATAAGTAAATTGAACATTGAAAATTTAACTGAATAAAATATACATAGTCTACAAGAGCTATAAAAGCTGCTACTTTGAATCAGAGATTGATGGAAAATTTGAATAAAATATTTTGTTGATATTACTAATCATTAAATGATTAAATGGATACATAAGGGGAAGAAATAAAAAAATTAAACATATATCAAGGGCACCATAAATTAGAAATGAAACAAAAGCAAATAGACAAAGATAGCCATCCAAAAAATAAAAATTAGAAAAATTAGAATTTATCTAAAATGTGAGAAAAACAGAGATCTTCTAAATGAATCTTCCGCCAGCAGGCGATAATAAAAAAATTCAAAATTACAAAATGGTCACTTTTCGAAAGTAATCGAGGAATCAGTAGATAAGCTTAAGTATAATTATAATAAAATTACCTTAAAGTAATAGTTATCATCCCAAGGTTACACGTTTCCTTGTCAGACCTAAATTAAGAATTTTAAAAAGCTTCTAAACGAAACTGAAACCATTTGCCGGGGAAATGCAGAATACAAATCTCAATGAAGCAGAAGCAACAATGCAACGAGACAGGTACATATAATAAAGTAATGATGAAATGATAAATAAATAAAGAGAGAAAATACTTTAAACTCCACACAGCGGATAAAATTTTGCATACTGAAAAAAAAGAGTTACATTTACATGATTCTGAATGTGATAAGAGAAGGTAATCGTAGATGACATTTCAGACACACGCAAATAATCAATACCTTTTATTAAAACAAAGAAAAATAGAAAAGGGTAGAAAAGAATGGTAAAACTTAAAAGTCATAAATAGTTGAAAATAAAGCCTGCATCAATAAGTGCTAGTTATTAGTCTGAAAAGAAATATATACAAAAATTAATATAGGCAAAAAAGAAAAAAAGTAATGACATTTAGTAGTATATATATAAATAAATAGTAATATATATATAAATAATAGTAAAGAAATAATTGTACCAAAGCTGTATAAAACAATTTTCTGCCTCACGAAAGCAAGTAAGAGAAGCTTTATTCAGAGAAGAATAAAAGCAAGAAATACACAACTGTCTTACATAATGTAGAGTAATTATTTAATTATTTATTAACGTTATCAGTAGCAGCAATTAGCACGCATTATTTAAAAAATAAATATATTTATTTCTTATCTCCTTATTTCTGCATTATATATCTATACATTTTCATTTGCATACACACGCTTACAAGGCCACGCTGTTAGCATGGTGGTAGAGAATCCGCCTTGGACTCGGATTCCAATCCCGGAGAAGGCACGGATATTCCTAAATATGCCGTGTATTGGCGACATGAGAGCACTTAAAATACTATCGAACTATGGAGATGTTGCTGGTAGGAAAAGAGGCGTGGGAGTTTCTGATCAAAACTGACACGAAGCTGAGCAAACATTTAAGGTATCCAATGTTATAAGAAGCTGAGTTTCAGATCGGGAGGAATAGTAACAGCAACAACCACACGTACACACAAAAGGATACATTTCCAGTTTGACATTTAAGTTAAGACATTAAGTAGGTAAGTTCCAGTTTGACAATAAGATATTTACGTTGATGTAATGATAACTGTCACTGTAAAAATACAAGACCGGCGTAAGTTACAAGTTAGATTGTTGTTATACAATAAATGCACGTTCTAGTTGTTTTGTTAAGCAGTGCATGCAATGAAGTTATTTTGGAAATTATTGCCGCTGCTGAGGCTTTTTAATTTAAATGCCAGCTTTGTAATATATCAACTACCAGTATCTTGGAAATGTAAGAAATAAAAATTTTGTTAAAAGATAAATGTTTTCTTTCGTCAAAATTTTGATCTTTTTGCAATTTCGCACTTTGAATTCTTTTCAATCTGTTGGTCGCTCCATTACTTAAGAATCGGAAATCGCGAGATATGGATTGCAGTTAACTAAACCGGTGAAATAAATTAAGAGAATTTTCATATTTAATTTACGATCTACAGAACTACTGGACAGATTTTCAATAAAATTTGGTGTGAACATAGGTTGATATATTACAAACAAAATAAACATTCAACAGTTATAAAAGACACACATGTTCGTGTGTAACACTCATGAGAATCTGAAGGTCTGAAACAGAGGTTGCAGAAGACACAAAAGAAATGAGCATTCACTCATTTCTTTTGTAAGAGGGGGTATGGTCCCCTCTTACAAGCTGTACAGGCTTCGTAGCTCGATGTCATACTGGAAATAAGGCAGTTTATTAATGCCTGTGGCAATTGGTCCCACTCATCAATAATGCAGTTTTTAGTTCCTGGATGGTTCTCGGAGGAGGGTTGCGAGTAGCAATTGCCCTCCTCAGAGCGTCCCAGAAATGCTCTATCGGTTTGAGGTCTGGAGACCTGGCTGGCCAGTCCATCTGGCGAATAACCTCACTCTCGAGAAATTCGTCGACCAGAAGAGCTCTATGTGGCCTCTCGTTATCGTCCTGTGAGATGAACTTGAGGGCCACTGCACCCCGGAAAAGGCAAACATAGGGCCCCAAGACCTCATCCCTATACCTCACACCAGTCACAGAGCCTCTGTCAAAAACGTGGAGAGGTGTGCGGCTATCCAACACGATGCCTGCCCAGACCATTGCTCCGCCACTGCCGTAATTGTTGATTTCGAGGACATTGGAGGTAGGTAGCGGGTCCCTGGCTCTCTCCATATAAAAGTACGGCGAGAATCGGTGTTTGGACTAAAATGGGACATATCGGTGTACAAAATGGTCGCCCATTGATCCGCACTCGAATCACTATGCTTCCTGCACCATGCTAATCCGACTCTCCTGTCCGTAGACGAGAGCGGGACGGAAACAGCCGGTCTTCTGGCAAACAACCCTCTCTTATGCAGTCTTTTGGAAACAGTCACCCTTGTTACACGGGTTCCTGTGGCTTCATACAAGTCCCAAGAGAGCTGAGAAGCTGTAGCCTCTCTAAAATTGACAAAAGCGATCTTCTCTGGCCGTCGTGTCTCATGAACGACCTTGCCCAGGCTTTCTCTCGATGGATTCAGTATCCTGGAACTGTTTCCATAGGTTACATACGACGCTGGGCGTTAAATTAAACTCTCTGCATATCTGGACTTGCGATTGGCCTGCTTCTACCCTTCCCACAATTCGCCACCTCATTCCATGATCTAAACGTTAGTGGTTACTCATTTTTACTGTTCCGATGTGAATTTAACCGATTCTTGCAAGATAACACCAATAACTTCGCCGATGTGTACTAGCGAACGGAATTCGCCTTACCCTACACGCTCTAATGAAGCCTGTTTTTCTACTGGCTTCGCCTATACACACGTGTACGCTTACGTATTTGCCGTACAAGATTTGCATTTTTATCTAGAAGCAGTGATTTTTCCTTCAATTCAGTTCTTTTCCTGCAAATCGATAAAATACGCAAATTCTCTTAATTTATTTCATAAGTGTATTTGAACTGTTTGACAAAACGATCTTCCTTGGGAAAAAGTATTATTACGGAAATTATGTTCCTCTTTATTTGCTTCCAAGTTTTCCAGGCGTTTTCCCTCATTATTATTTTTGGCTGGCTCTATTTGCTTATGCATGATGGTACTTTAATAAATTAGGAGTTTTAGAGTTTGTTTTGAAAATTTTGCTTTTTAATTCATTGTTTAATCCCTTATTGATATTTAAAATGATTGCAAAATTTTATTTCCTTATCACTCTACGTATACATATATATTGTAAAGGTGTAATGACTTAAATAATTAAGAATTCTTCGAAGGGCATAATTAGGTTACTTTTCATTTAAATGAAGGTATTTTTTGAATGACAATAAGGTTTTAAGATTCCAGCTAAATTAAAGTTAATTTACTTGAACTGTGAAGCGACTATTCACTAAGTTCAACTGTATCAGTAACTACACAGGTAAAGGGTGAAAAGACCCTTTTATTCAACTCAAGAGAAGTATTTACAGATGGTATTCCTGATGCTTTCAATTCCTCGCCAATACGTTTGGCGGCAACTCAAAATAGAAATATAAAATTAAAACTACGTGTAAACCTATGTTAAATAATCAGCCGAAGCTGCACAGAGATATATAGACACATAGGTGGCTCTTGGCCCTACCAAGACTAACTGGCAATTACGAAGACTAACCGGCAATTAACATGCCCGGCGGTAAAGTAGCAAGTTTAACTAGTAGAGAAAAAACATGGCCGAAAGGCAAAAAAAAAGATGTATTATGTCCTAAGTAACTCAGACACCAGCTGAAAAAGTAGCCTTTCTGTCATACTTTGCATAATACGCGAAACTGAAATTTCGTTCTGGCAAGAAAGCGCGGGTTAAAAACAAGAGCTATAGGAAAGTTCGCTTCCAAAATAAAATTAACTGTTAATTAAAATAAATAAAACTCACAAGGTATAGCGTCTAATATTTTGCTGACTTTTTTGGGACATAAGATTTTCTTAAATAATTTGTGAATTTTGTATTTAAAACCATATTTCACAATGTTACAGTAAACTATCAATTACTTCATGATTTGAGAAAATATGATTGTCATGTGTATCAAAAATATTTAAAAAATATTTTGTTAAATTACAGATTCAAAAATTATTTTCAAAAGCAGCTCGTTTATTATTAAAAGTCTATTTCGACAGTAACTTATTTTTCTTATAAATTTAAAGCATATTTTTTACGATATTAGTAAGATGCAAAAAGTTTTCCTTTATACAGATTATGAACTATAGTTTTGTCAAACATATGATGAAGTGTAGAGTGCAATTAAGAAGCAAGTGATAATTTTGGCTGTTCTAGAAGTCTGCATTTCTGGCATACTGTATTGTAATAGCAAGCAAATGCAATTCCAGCCAATAACAACAGCTGGATACTGGATATATAACGGTTTTATGCTTTTAGCAAAAGATTGCTCCTATGTGATGTCTAATAGTCTGTGACGAGGCATCGAGTAAAAAATCACGAAAAAATAAAGAAAGCAAGAAATCTTAAATAGGGGAAAACGAAACAAAGTAATCTACAGGAAGGATTTTAAATTTGAAGAAGCTGATTTTTCCTGTCAGTAGACCCAAGTTTTAGCTATGTTCAAGACTGGCATATTATGCTGTATTTAGCAATTGCGAAAGTACTGATTTTTTGCTAATTCAGGTTAATTTTTCTAATTCGAAAGCTAAATACCTAATACAGGTAATAAACTGATACTACTTTGAAAAAGCAACTATTACAAAAACAATTAAAGGTTTTTTTAATGTTTTTATTAAAAATTAATTAAAAGAAAAAAGATGATAAGTGGTAACTGAGAGGTTTAGAAATTAATTAGAAACATAAATTTCCTTAACCTTAAAGATATAAAGCTATCGTTTACAATTTGTTAACTATATAATAAAGCTATCGTTTTATTAAACGATATCTAGCGATTAAACGATATCAGAATTTTATATAAGCATATTTAGAAAAAAAAATTCAATGGTATTGTTTAACTAAAATGGGCAAAACATTCATTAAACATTTGAAAACAAATATTAAACATTTGAATTGGGATTATAAAACCCAAATTGCATAGTTTGTATAATTTTCAACTCGTTATAATTACTTAACATCTCCACAAAAATATTAAAAATTAAATAAAACAAATCTTACTCTACCTAGTCGTAATGGAATTTTGGTGCAAATTAAACCTGCATGAGAAAATTCTGTTTCTGAATAAACTCTGCAAGCTAAGGTTTTTTAAAAAATGATTATAAACTGACATAGGGATATAACATATCTGTTGTTTGTTATTAAAAGGACATAGGGATATACCATATTTGTTGTCTGTGTTGTTATTAAAAATATCTTTCCTTCATTTCGAAACGCTTTAGAAAAGTGTTTTCGGTCCTGCGTCACATTTTTCTGGAACGAGATCACTCCTAAATTAGCTGGCAGATTTACTTTTGAAGGTCCACTTATTAAACCTTCTCTCACGGGCATGGCCGCATTATCTTCATTATCGTTATACTATATAATGTCTCCTAAGCTTTGGTTGACTTCACGCAGTCACTCTATTATTTCTGTAATAAACTTAATAGCCTTTGATGCGATGCTAAATAAACTATACTTATCATTTTTAACGTTCTGAAGTAACAGTTGCGAAAAAACTATAAAGCATCTGAATAACAAGTTCTTCGTTATCTGATTTTTTTTTCATTAAATTTCCTTCCAATTTGATAATGATCATACGATTCTCTTCTGACACTTCATCTAACATAAATTTCAATGTGGCGTATAAAAAGCAGAAAATTTTAGCTAACATGTGCGATAGGCCCATCAGCGGCTGAGCGGTAAACCGGTTGACACTGATAGCTCTTCCGGTTATCGAGTCCTGGCTGCATGGGCGTTTCCGCAGTTTTCCCCATGTGTAACGTAGATACGAGCCAGTGTCCTTTAAGAAGACCTCCACGGGGCATCCCTTCCTTTCCGTGTAGTGCCTAACGGCCGAGCACGTAATAAGTAAAAAAAAAACATGTGGGCTAATATGGCACTTAAACGAAATGAGCTCATAAAGCAAGAACAGGTCCGACAAAGAAACGAAAAGAAATTTTAGCAAAATTAGTGCGTATATAAGCATATTTAGAAAAAAAAAATTCAATGGTATTGTTTAACTAAAATGGGCAAAACATTCTTATGTGGTGTGTACAATAGGTGGAAGTTTAATAGCTACGTAGGACTATTAAACTCAACAACAGACTGATTCGCAACCAAGCAAGCAGTCTTTTTCCAGTTCCTTGTCCTAATTGAAATTCGATCCTCGTTTGAAGAACATTCCCTTCTCTTTGCGAAGCCGTCTTCCTATTTTTCAAGGGATGGCGGTGTAATCACAACTAAGTGAACCCCAATTGAATTCTTATATTCGTGGTATTGAATCAAATTTTTGAGTTGAGGGTATGTGAAAGAAAATAGAAGTAACTTGTGGGAACTTTATAACTTGCAGAGTCAAAATACTGCTGTGAATTTTCTCATTGGTCAATGAGTCTTTTTAACCGGTATTGTCGGTACTTATTATGAAAAACAACAAAATAGAAACGTTTAAAACTACCGATAACAACAATAACGGGAAAACCAACAGTGCTGGCATTTCTAGTAATGTTATAACATTTCTAGTCATGCTGTAACTTTTTGGGACCGCTTTATAGCTTCTTACTTTATAAGGAATATTCGCCTTTCCGTTGCGTGTTCTCGTAGTGTAACGGATATCATCTAGACACATCCGACGTTTCCTACCACTCGAAGATCTGGATCTCGAATCACGAGAAGAGCACAAGCTGATTTCTCACGTTTATAGGCTCCGAAAAAATGCAAAAATTCGGCAATGGCAGCCGACTAAAACTATAAAAACGAAAATCCGCTGCCGTCTAAGTTTAATTATCAGCTGGGTCTCGCTCTTCTCTGCACTGTTGCCTTTTAAGTGGAGGCGAATATAAGGAATTTTTGCCTTCTTCGTGTAACTAATAGTATATCGGGCTAGCATCGGAGCATCAGAAGTTCCAATCCTAGTGATGGCACAGATTTTTTAAGAATCTCGGCTACAGTAAAGCGTAATAGCTTCACAACTTTTAAAAAAGCAACCTTCATGAAGGAGTAGGGGAAACCTTTATTTCAAGGCCTCGCTGTGCAAATAGAATTTTAGTTTACTACTCCGATCTGGAAAGTAAATTCTTCTTGCTCTTCGGAGCATAGCATAAAGTCCCTCCTTTTAACTTTATGAAGGTTGCTGTTTACAAACTTAAATCTGACCTCCCAATGAGTAAGAACATCTTTATGCTATCGCACATTTTTATGGAGGCCTCTGTCGTTTCGAAAAATTGCCTCCATGCATAAGGTATGATATGAAGGCGTCTCCCTCTTTTCTCTCATTTTATACTGCACGCTGGCCAGTACCATTTGTGTAGGTAATATTCTTCTAACCATTTTATCTAATAATTTTCAAATCTAGTAATATTCTTCTAATTATATAATTATTTTTTAAGTTTACCGAATAAATCCATCATGCACATTTTGGGTAACTCGAACGCCTCTTTCTGGGCGTTATAATTGTAATGGATAGCAGGTATTTTGTTGATAAAATTTACTTATCCATTTGATGTGTAGTTTTTTGCTTCCAGAAGCTATCAAGATAAGGAAAAAATTAGCATAAATGTAACGGAACGTTAGCTCCAATCTTAATTTTACTCAAGTGCTGCTTATTTTTTCTCCCCCGAGATGCTTAAAATGCAACGTTAAATACATCGACTCTTTTAGTGATAGGAAAGAGACCCTGTTCTTAATTATAAACTGTAATTGAAATGCGTTTAATAGGCATGAATACGTAATGTCGGGCTGTTGGAAGTGCTTCAAAGAATTTTAATAAATTCGTTTCACTTTAGAGTTTAGGAAGCCCCATTAAGGATAAAATAGCCAAGAAAGAAATTTTAAGTATTAGTCGTTAAATAGAGTGAAATTAAACGTTTTTTAATGGCTGGATCGAAGTCAATAAGCTTCTTAGTACTTACTGCAAGAGAAAATGTTTAATTCCACCATTACTGGTGTATATAAAAAGTGAAAGTTTAAATTATAGGCTAAGATGACTACGAACAAAGTAAGAACCACAATAAGGGTAAGATTTTACTTCTAGGTGCGAGAATATACATTACATTCGATTCTCGGACGGGCTAAGTGTGATGTGAAAGTAAACGGTTTTAGTTTCATGTGAATAGTTCGTCAACAGGAAGGAGGAAGGTTGGCGTATGTTTGTCCCTACGTGTACAGACTTCGATGATGAATCGTTGGGTTTTCACATCGCGTGCTAAGCGCCGAATCTCTGGCGTGAGTTCAGTTTACTTCATTACGCTTTTCTATTGCGACCTAATGAGGCGCGATTTAGAACACGCATTGAATGAGTGGCTCATGAGGTGCTTTATATTACGAAGATAACTATGGCGGGAAGCCGTTCATCCTTTTGGAGGGCTATGGGTACTCTCTCTGAGTAACAATGGATGACGTTATTGGATTATAGAATGTATTTTCACATTAATGGATATAATTTAAAGACCTGGAGAAAGTGCAAAGTGAGTTGAAAAGGATGTTATTTTGATATGGAATAATGGCGTTAAAGTGGATTGATAAAAATTAGGAAGACTCAGTTAAGATGTTAAAAAGCATTAAGTTTCTAAAGGAAATCTCTCGAAAGAATTTTATGAAAGAGATTAGAGAAGAAACGAAGATTTTCATTTCCAGGTGGGGAGATTAAATTCCATAGATTACAATGCTTTCCTTAAAATTAAATTAAAATGCTTTGTTGAAAAGTGTTTTTTATATGTGCAAACGAAGCAAACGAAGCGATTTCATAGTGGTTTAGCAAAATCACATTAAAAGGAAAAGGAAGTAAAAATGCCTTTAGTAAGAGCTTTTTCCAAAAACCTTTGCATAAAATAATCTAAAATATTCTGTTGCATATTTATTGCACTACTTCATCACAGAACCTGAAGTCGATATTTTTTTCATTTTAAACTCGGCCTAGCATTTAAAAACGTTTTTCAATGTAAATAAAATAGTTTTTCAGTTTATGTTTGAAATACTTTTTATTTTTTATTCTTCATCTGAAGCACCAATAGTAGTGCGAGTATTTATAGCATCGAATACATAAACTCAGGCTTTTCAAATGATTTTTCCAATTGTTAAAATGGTATTACTAAAGCATTTTCATGTTTGATTGTTTTTTGTTCTTTTTCGTGTTGCTATTAAATGAAAAAAAATGATTCAGCTACCTGAATTATTTTTCATTTTTGCTTCTGTGAATCTTAAAAATGAAGCTTTTAGTATAAACAAAACGGCTGAGAATATACGCTAGGTAAGTTAATCGCTTATTACAGCTACTTGCATTTGAAAAGACTCAGTTCATTGTGCTTTGTATTACTTCTTACATACTTTGTTAAATAACTGTAAATATCTTTATTATGCTTAAATTAAAGCTTTTGAGTTCAGAAACCGTAAAGTAACTAAATTTATGATCACTAGACCTTTCATTAATACAAATAGAACATTGTTAACACATAGAAATCTAACTTAAACTGCTAATGAAAAGTACTATTTCTTTAAAAGTATTTTAAAAATTACGTTTTCTATTACTTTCCATAAACAGTAGAGATTTATATATAATTGTATTTATGAAGCTACATACGATTTCGTTTTGAGAGAAATTTAGTACAGATCGCATTCCACTGTAATCGTCGCTACTTCGCTAAAATTTCAATAATTTATTATCTTAACCATACTGATGGAAAATCAGTATAATACCCTGAGAAGGCCAAGGAACTATTACAACATTGTCATTAAATAAATGTCACGAAGTTCTACTATTTTACGAATAAATGTTTTTTTTTAATTTCCTGACTTTACTTAATAAGCTCATTTTTAGCTTAAATGATAGAAAATTAAACGAGAATCGTAGAACCTTACAATATTTTAGTAACTGTAAAAAATCCAAGTTTTTGCACTTGGACGTGAGTATAGGTCGGAAGATGGCGTAAAAAGGTTTTCTTGAGTTGTGACTCCCTAGTAAATACAAACTATTAAAAAAATAAAAATTTTATACAGTAATCGCAATTTTACTTTTAACTTGAAACCTCAGCGTGCCTTTCACGATTAAGTCTTTGTTTAATTTCTATGCTCCGGGGACGAAAGTCCCTAGAGGCTATCATTCACCTCTCCGGAAGACGTTGTTCAACTCCAGACTTAAACTGTTTTTCCTATGGGTTTTAGGTTACTTTGATAGAATCAAATTCCAGATAAAGGACATTAATCAGTTTTAAGTCAAATGCGTTTGTAAGAACACCGGTATAAATTCGTCCATGAATAACTTTCAACATTCGTAAAAGAGTCTGATTGAAATTAAACCCTGAGTATTAAAAAGTGTAGTACTGTTGTACTTTAAACGTAAGAAAAGTAATGGAAATATTAAATTTGTTCAGCGTAATAATTATTTTAAACGTATTAAATTTACTTTAGATTCCCATTAACAGGTTAATTTCTCCTTTATATGTTTGTTTCTAACTCAAATCATTTCATTATGCGCACTTAAATGAAATAAAAAAAAGACACATCACGCATGGGATGAAGACATCTTGCATGACAAAACCTTTGTTATTGCCTTTCGCAGCTTGCGAAATATTATCAGATGTAATTAGTTTAGAACCGGAAGCAGTTTAGAAGAAGGGCACCATTGTGTGCTTTGTTTTAAAGTCACTAATAAGTGCTTCAATCTTCGTTATTTATCACCATATTCTTTCCCGTATTTGTTGCTTTATGTTTCCCATAGACTCACACACGAGGTACATTTTTAAGGCTATACTGAGAAATTAAAAGACTAATTGAAGGAATGTTTACAATATTACATTTTTTCTCTTTTATTTTTCATTTTAATTATTATTACTATGCAGTAAGTGATAAAACTTTCACGTAGAGTTTAGAGAATTTGTTGGCTTTTGCTATTTAAGCAATGTTTTGTGACATTAAGATTATAGAAATTTGACTTCTCTTTATAATTTTTAGTCATTATTTTTATGAAAAATGCTCTTACATTTATCACTTTTCTGTGGGTAAGGTACATGAAAGTGATTCCGAAATCTTGAAGGTGTTCTTTTTTTTTGTGGGTGTGTGGTATTTGACAGCTGATGTTTTCGACACTAAACAAACAAAAAATATCGTTTTATTATTGTTTAATGTGCGAATATTTTACGTTTTTCCAATTCACCGGAAATTGTTTCTTTGAAGTGAATTGCATAATGCAGATTTACATAGCTTTTACTTCTTTCTCTAAAACGCTGATGCGAATTTAAGCAATTTAGACCCAGAGCTTAAAAAAAGGAAAAGCAGATTTTCGCCCTAAGCATTGATAAATTCCAAACAAAGATTTATTAAAAATGAGGTCCAGAAAATTAAAGGTCGTTCTTTCAATTTCTGTTCAAAAACACGTTTATTCTTTAAAAAAGTATTCAGTCAAGCTGCAACAAATTAATCGGCAAGAACAAAGCTTGATTACAAGAGGTATTTTTAGAGCCTATTGTTTGTTTTTTAAATGATATTAACTTGTATCATCTTAATCGTGAATTAAAAGAGATGCTTCTTTTTAATAACGTTCTTCGAAGTGCATTGTGTGGCATGGACAGATTAAAACTTTCTAAGCTTCCCGGGTGTCTTTTTTAATCCTCTTTACGAATTACTTTCTTGTAATAAGTATGTGCTGCTCTGATAAAACAGAAAAAAATAAGAATAGAACTCTTTGCTCGTTTTGTATTTTTTCTCATTAACTCCTTCTTAATCAGGCCTTTCATATCGAGATTATTCCAATTAATATTTGCAGATCACGTGAATGAGAGTTGATCCACATCTGATTAATTAGTATCAAATCAGTCCAAAAATAATAATCAGATGGGAAGGTCGTCGTACTCTTGTTATTTTAATGCTTATTATGTTTGATTACACTCTGGGTAACTTATATCTTTGTAATTGCTGCCTTGGCTTTCTTAATTTTGAATACATGGAGAAAACCGTTTTAATGTATTTTTTTATGTTTTTGATGTACTTTAAAAAAGAAAGATTTAACATAAATTGCACATGCTACTGCTTCGAATAAAAATATTTATTGAAGGCGGTAACATATAAAACTGGAAAGTATATGTCACCGGTTCAAGAAAAAATCCATTATTAGTATTTAATAATAAAAAGTGTGAAAAAGGATTAAAGAGCTATTGAATCCTTTCAGGAGGTGCTCACATAGTGTAATTAGTAGTTAATACATTCGAATAACACTGGAAAATTCTTGGACGCAGCCGATTTTTCACGTTTCTTGCTTTGAAATTTCAAATAGTCTTAACAAAGATTTCAAAAGAATTATAACGTAAATGCAGTATTTTGCAGTTTGGTCATACTAATATAACCCAATGCTAAAATAAAAGGATAACATTTTTTTGTGTTGTAATAACTTATCCAGTCTCGTAACAATTAAAAGCAAACTGATAGCTTTCGAAATCGATAGAAATTTCAATCTCTAATTGAAAACTCTTTATATAATTAAGTCGCTTTTCGAGCAAACTCTTAATACTGTAAGGTATATTTTAATTTAATGACAGTTATTTTAATTCAATGCTTCTTTCCTATTTCTTCTAGTTTCAACTTACAATTCCTTACCAGAATGAGTTTTTAGAATCGCGTTAAATGCAAATGAGAAAGAGAATAGTATTTAAGTCAAGTTCAACTGAATTTGAGAGAAAGGGTTAAAATTCCTGAATAGCGTGCGTTTGCCTTTGGGCTACGTCTCTCTAAGCTGTTATTACGCTTGGCCGTATTACGTGTCTTTTGACAGTTCTCTGGATAATTTAATATTACGGGCCAACTAGTTTAGAAGTGTGTTAGCTTCGGCTAAATCGCTTTAGTTAGTTCTAATTTCTTGCATTTTGAGTTTAAGCCCAAGTGGAGGCTTTGCTGTACTCCCTAAGAAAGGGACCAACTGTTAATCTTATTTTGAGCAAATAGAAGGTAATTAACCTTTCTTGAGTTTACGTTTCTGTTCTTGGACTTCAGGGATTTCGCTTAGCAGTTCACTAGGTTCCTCCTCACTTAATTTGGCAGAATAAAAGTGAGTAATCCTGCAATACAATTAAGTTGATTTTTTAATTACATTAACTTATAGCTTAATTAAAAACTTTATTTTACCGTTAAAATTAGTTTTTAATTATTTTTTAAAAGAGTATTAAATTAAAGAAAAACAAGACAGTTAGATCGTGTAATCCAAAGAACAAATAACAAGTTATATGAAATTAACGTCAGATGAAAATAATCTTGGGATATTAATATTGTTACGAATTTTCTATTTAGTTAATTAGAATTTTCTATTTAGTTCTATAGTGCAATGCAGCGCGTCATATATTTTAAGAGAAAGCTACGCCGGAAAAGTAAAAATACAAGAACACGTGCATTTAACATTGAATAAAAGTTTATCTCGGTAACTGATATTTAATTTGAATAAATAACATTGATTAGCCGTAGCCGTAATTCTACTCTTTTTGCTTCCCAGAAATTTCCAGAACTTTCTCGTGTGGTTGATTTAAAAGCTATAAAAGCCGGAGAAAAACATCTCAGCAGTAGTTGTTTAAGCGAGCTGTTGTTTACTTTGCTGCTGTAATTTTCTGATCTGATTAGCTTTCTCTGCGATTTGGATTGCGTTGTCTGCATTCACTGTATTACGAACCTGTACGCACGTAGCAATATTAATATACATGCATATATATATATATACAATAGATTTAAAAAATTAAGTTAAAATCTATAACCCAAATTATTTGCTGTAAGCTCCAGTAATTCTGTTGCAATAGTTAAATGAAAATAAATATATTTTCAAGGTTTCAGTTTATTAATGAACCAAAAATTAAACTAATTGTGCTTTAAATTAAAATATTTATAAAACTGAAAATCTGATGTTTTAATTTTATTCTTTATAGTGACAGCAGTTTTTCATGTTAATAGCCCAGGGTGAGAATAAAAAATATAATTAGGTTGATATACGCAAAATACTTTATTCTGTGTAACAATGAATTGTAAGGAAATCCAAATCAGTTTCAGTCATAGTTTATAAATGAAACTTTACTCATAATAAAAACGGACGCTTGTTGCAAAGATTATGCTTATGGAAGATGCTTCTAGGTTGCAGAGATAGGTGTAGAAAGAGGTTTTTTCCTTTGAACATATGTAATGGCACGTTTTATAAACTAAATGCTACCAGCAAAAAAAATTTAATATTAAAAACGGGCACGAGATGAATATGTAATACTTGAAAAGGATGATTTTAGGTTGTAGCGACTTTGCAAATGATTCGAGAGTTTTCATATATGGAACTAGGCGTTAGGTCTTATGCAGATCGCAGTTAGAGATTGTAGCTATGGAAACTTATTGTTTCTTAAATCTTACTTCAATTAACTACTGTCTGTTAGGAGGAAGCTAGAAAACTTTACGCATATGGAGGATGGGATACCATAAATCAAATGTGTTTTTTAGTTCGATCAGTTTGATGGTATTTGATAACCTTATTAAAGATGATTACGTCATTCTCACGAAAACCTAGGATGTAAAGTTTGTGTTTTAGTCTTGAAAATATAAACGTTTCCTCGCCTAGGCTTTACCTTCGAGATAATTAGAATTCCCACTTCGGCAGTTTATTTTTGACACAGTTCTTTATTCCTTTTAATAACAAAGCCAGGTCATACATAAATATAGATACCGATCATTTTCTTGTAGCGTTGAACAAAACTACTATATTACACGAAAAAGATTTGCCACTGGTAGAATCATAAGCTAACTGATCGTATTTCTGGAAATCAACACATGTAAACTTTCTGTTACAGCAGGACAAAACAACAAGCTTAGCTCTTTTACTCAATTCCTTACTAATCCTTAACGCTCCTCTCCCCAAAAAAGAAAATAAATTTAATTCTCATCTTTCTTGTTTCAAAGTCTTCTAGCACTGCACTACAACAAAGCGTATGTCCCAACAAAGAGTATGTGCCATGCTTTACTGGAGTATAGTTATATAGTATGAATGCAAGGTAATACACTCCGGTTACTTATTGTAGGCTGGTTCGGGGAATAAATCTTCAAATCTTCTTTTTTCTAGAGTTCCTGCTTTACCTGTACTTCTAGAGTGAGTGTAATGCATTAGGAAATCAGAAAAAACAAAGGGAATGTAAGACAACGGGTTAAAAATTTTTAAAAAAGGGTTAGAATATAATATTTTATTAGTTATTAGTTCAGTTCAGCAGAAATCATGAAAAAATGATTTCATTTTAATTATAAATATCAAAGGGAGCATATGCTAATGCTCAATTTGATATTTATAACTAAAATGAAATTATCACTTTTTTTTAAGGTACAATTTTTCTCTAATACTTAAATAAAACTGCGCCTAGAGAAATCTGTTTCCTTTTAATTGAGATAAATACAGAATTACATATATATAACAAAAGCTTTTCATAACTTTATGCATTTAGATAGCTCCTTTAAAATGATTTTGATGTCAATCACGTAAAACAATGCTATCACTTTTCCCTCGATTTCTGGTAAAAAAAACTCCACAATAACAATCTTTTTTATGTGGAATAGGAAAGACTGAGTTTCGTTTGAATAACTTTATAAATATATGATTATTTATATGTATACAACGAGTAAATAAATTTAAAAAGCTGAATTACTAAGAATAGGCAGTTTACATAAGTCCTTAATGGTTTTATGAATTTCATTTATTTATTTCTATATTCTTCTTATAGTACATTTAAAATCCTTGCTCACTTTAAAACAAAGTTAATAATGGCTAATTATTTTTACTTTTGCTGATTCTAATTTATTTATTAGCTTTTGAAATTCATAGATACATACTGAATTTCCTTCACTCAAAGGATAATTTTCTTAACACTGACCAATTAAGGCCCACCAGTGGTCTGGCAATATTCCTTGTTTTATTTGTGTTTTTATTGAAGTAAGGTTTCGACAGTGGCGGAGGGGATAAGACTGCTCAACTCTGTTAGATCGATCTGGTTTTCAGTTCTGACAATCGGATTTGCTGGAGCATAAAACGAAGACAATTTTCCATGAAGCATCCTCCACAAAGTCACTCCTCACCTTAGGCACATAAATATTGAGTGCTTTGCCACAATTAGTTCATCTTACTTAGTTCTATTAATTACATAAAGGTTGATCCGTTCTTATCTCATTTTTAATATATTAAAGATTCTGTCATCTGCAAATCTGATATCTATCATCTGCAAATTCATCTTTTAATAATTTTTAGCTCAATGGGAAAGGATTATAAACCATTTTAACAATTAGTTGTAATTTTGACCCTTAAAATGTCTCTCATTAGGAATTTATAAGGAAAGCATATGTATGGAAATCTTCATTTGTGTTCAGGGTAAAAGTATACGTGTATAAATGAAAATATTGCATTTTTTTAATCAGTTCCTTTTTATAATTAACTTTGGAGTAATTTCTAGGTCAGTGAGGAATAATTCTAAATTACTTTAAAAATCGGACACATATTTTAGTCTTTAAGCTATTTTACGTAAAACATCTGCATTTATAATGAAAGTATAGCTAATGTGTGATAATCTTAACTTCACATTTTCGCATCAACTTCTCACAGTTTCTTATTTCTGGAAATTTAAAGGTATACATGAAGTAACCATAGGAAAAGAGAAATATTCTTCTCACTATGACCTCTGCAAACATGTCTTAATATGAGCAGCAGTTACTAGCAAAAGATCCTAATTACATTTCTACTTTAGCTTTTTAGTTTTTAACTGCTGTTGTCTCTGAAACACAAACAGTTGCTTGATGTTTAAGGAGGTGCTGGACGTAAACCAAACATATGCATCTGAACTTCTTGGTACTGCAAGCTCTTGTTTTAAACTGCACGTATTTTAGTAAAGAAATCAGAAATAAACAGAGCAATTAATATATGATCAGCATTAGGCAGGTTCATTTGCTTTGCAGTTGAACTTTCAGTCTGTGGTATAATTTGTCCACTCATAATTGATCTTTTAGCCTCTGGGAATTGTGTTATTGTTTGCACTTAGTGGCTTTTGAAAAAGCTGAGTATTCGTTGCCAGAGACGAGTCTTGAACTCTTTCAATTATATCATATAATATAAATGTCATGAAATAAATAATTTAAAAAGTAGATTTATCTGCACTTGATCTGTATCTCGATAACACTTTGTAATAAGTGTTACTTTACACCTTTAATATAATAAGTAAAACATATTTACATCCATATAATGCATCGAGTGCAAAGTTTCTAATTCTAGCTCTTGTCTACTCTAGCGTCTGAAATTCAAAATTAATATGCATGTCTCATATATTTCAAATCATTATCGTTAGGATAATAAGTAAAATTTCATTCTGATATCATATAGGGCAAGGTTGCTATCGATGGGTTGCCTCTTTCTTTGAGCTACCTCTGTTATTTTCTAGGTTTTGACAGTAGGCGCTATGTGTTGACTGTTTAGTGTACTACATGAAGCTTCAAAACCGACAACTTGACTGTGAGTTGATTCACGCTCAAAAAAGGTTGGTTTACAAGAATGCAAGACTTTTGTACTTTTCTTCTAATTTATCAATGTAAAAAAAATATGGATATCAGTGAGACGATAATAGTGTTTTAGTTGATACTAATAATATTTAAAACCGTGTTAAATCGACATTATCTGTCTATATTAACAATGGTTGTTTACTTTGTTATAGTCAAAGTCACGAACGTATTACATAGCGACTGCTAGTTGCCTTCAATGAGCCAGTTTGTGTTGCTAAGAATGAGCTGGTAGCCCAACCATAAAAACCATATCGAGGCTGTTTTGCAAATCTTTCGTGTTGAAAGATAAAATATCACTGTATCTGATTTAGTAAAAAGCTATCAGTAGTAATTAAATCTGTAATTAGATAATGATCTTATTTCCTTTTTTATAAAAATAATTATAAGCTATTAGTAGTCTGTGCTGGTTTCTAACAAGCATTTTATATTTACGAATCGTGCTCTAAACAGTTTTAAACATTTTATTGACTTGTAATAAGACAGTATTGTATTAAAAAGAAAATAACTACCGGCCTAAAGAAGGCGACTGGTTTCCTTCACTGGGCCAGTGACACTTATTTGTTTTCTAATATTTACTGAACATCTCATAATCGTAACGTCTATTTCTAGATATGTGTAGTACGAAAAGCAATATTTACATTAACATGTACAAAGCTGTAAAATTTCCCAATTTGAGGATTTTAAGGATAATTTTATTTAAGTGGCTCATCGATGGCAACCTTACCTTAATATGCCGAGTGCAAAATTTCTAATTCTGGTCCTTGTGTACACTAACGTCTAAAGTTCCAAAATTAGCCGCTACATACATTTCAAATCGTAATCGTTAGTGTAATAAGTAAACATTATTTCTAATAATACAATATGTCGAGCGCAAAATTTCTAATTCTAGTTATTGTGTATGCTGTCGCCTGAAATTCCAAAATTAGCTGTTACATATATATTAAATTATTTCATACCATATTTTGAAACTTGTTTGCAGGTAACACAAGCCCATTAGCTATTAAAATCCCATTTTAGACACATTTTTAAAATTAATACTCGCGGCCTTAAATTTAAACGTTTGAAATATTGTAAGCTAATAATAACGTTTGGGTAGGTCTTACGATCAACCGGTTCACCAAAGTTATCTTTCATGTTGATACTTACATCGGGTTTTCAAAATAAGGCTAATAAAATGTGGTGATTAAAATTATGAAAATATATATATGGTCAGAAATCTGAGGTTAATAATCAATTTGTTGCTTCAGGTACGATACTCAGAAAAGGAACTCATGGGCCACATGTGGTTTACCTGCCTGCAGTTTACCTTGATTTGCAAAATGAAATGAACACCTGAATCTGTGATCAAGGCCTGAAGTTAAGCTTTTTGAAACGTCTCCTCGCATTAATCTGACGGGGGTCATTGCAGAATCTCGTAGAATATTACGTTTTCAAAAGCAGTAACAAAACAGTGCTTCGTTTCAGTTTTCGAGTCTTTACCTTTATCAGATGCAAACTCAAGTTAAATTTTCCAGCAATGATTCCAACTGAAAAAAGTAGTCTGTTTTTCCCAGTTAGACGCATCATTTACAACCTGCTCGATCGCCTCTCGCTGCAGCTGTAAAACTTGCAAAAAGATACGCCCCTAAGAAGTCAACTTAAGCTTTACCTGCATTATAATACTGAAATCTGGCACGGCGGTCTTAAAGGAGACACCTACAAGGCGGATTTATTCTGATCCTTCTAGACAAAATAACACATAAAGAATGAGGACTTACTGTGACACACACACACCAGTAAAGAAAATTACCTGTCTGATCGTGTTTTCCTCTTCCGCATGAAAGGAATGGAGCGTATTTGTCATCAATCATTCAAGGTGGCCGTCAAGCGGCAATTGTTTTCTCTTGCCTTGTATCAAATTTATTTAGCTGCTTTTTTCCTAGACTTCCTAGCTGGAGAATAATAAATGAAGCTTTAAAAAGACCGTTTCAAAACAGTTTTCTTGATTACACTGCAAGATAGTGCATTAGAGATTTCAGAGTAGAATCTGATATACTTTTGTAAGCACGCTTTCGTAAGTTACCATTTGTGATGAATTTTTAGGCTTTTTTCAAAAAGCATTTTCTGTTTCTCTTTTTGTAAGGCATTTAAAATTTTGTAAAGATAATATTTAAACATTTAGATAGTAATCAGCATGTTAAAAGGCTTTTATAATTAAAGGTAACGTCAGTTTAAATTGTTCATAGACTTGTACCACATATTTTCTGTCGAAAATGGCGATGCACTATTCGAACTATTAAGCGTGCTGTACATTTATAAGCATGACAGAAATCAACAAATAATTAACTATGTTTTTAATAAATTATCTTTTAACTTTGAATATTTTTAACTGAAATTAAACTTCATTATATTTTCTCCCATTTTTACTCAAGTAGTAACAAAGATTCGAGTTTAGTATTCTAGTAAGAATTTTTTTTATACAATATTAGTATTTAAGTTTTTCTATGAAACAAAAGAAAACTTTAAAAAATTAAAATCATTTTCTCAAATTATTTTTGATAACCATTCAAATAATAAAGATCAGTATTTGTAATGATCATTGCTTATGTATTGAAGCGATACAGGAGAAAAAAAAGGTTCATAAATATGTTTATTATATACAAAATTTCTTGAAAAGTTTAAATACCACTTAAAATTAAGAAGCAATTTTACATTTCATCATCATCCCTAGTTTTTGCTTTTAATAATTTATCTGGAGAAATGAAGAATATTTAATTTCTAAACTTTACATTCGCAGAGCAGAGTCAAAATTTGTGATCTTTAGAAGCAGTAAAACTACATTGTAGAGACATTAGGTTATTTCGAAGCTGGAGAGATGAAAAATGCCCTCGCCGGGACTCGAACCTCTCGAAGACGCGTCGAGTGTGCTGACCACTACACCACGAAGGCGCGCGAAGAAGGCGGGAGAAATAGCTTATGCGTTTTTTAAATAGATAAAAGATTTGAGTACAAACGATAACAGAACTCTGGCAGATCATTCCGGGTGTGAATCTTTAACAAAGATTGAGTATTTTTCATGAGTATTTTCGTAATTTTACTCATCCGTAAACATTACTATAAGTCAATTTGTCTTAGAAATTCCTCAATGATAGCATCCTTCCATTTTCTCAGATGGCCTTCGTGTGCTTTGTTACATTCAGTTAAACAAGAAATATGTAGTAAAATCGTTAGTGAAATTTCGTTTTTCCTTTTTTTTCTAAAAAAAAAAAAATTTTTTTTCTAAGCACTAACACTAGCTAACTTTATACTTTGTATTTAAACTTTTCAAGAAATTTTCTTACTGGTAAACTAATTTTATTACAAGTTTGACAGCGAGTTTTGCTATTATAAAATAAAATAAATATTATAAAAGGTTTTTTAGAATTAAAAAAATAATTCCGCATAAAAATAAGATTTTAGAGCAGAAATCAAGCAGGATATCCGCAACAGACTTCGGTTTAATTTTGCATTTCAGCTAAATCAAAAATTACGCACTTTCTGCGGACAAATAATATTTCTTTCAGAATATTAATTTAATTCAGCTGAAAGAAATATAGGTCCATTCATGTTCAGGAATAAAGGGAACTTAGTTTCCAGTTAAGCATCCAGTGGGACAGGAATCCATTATTAGTTCTTTGGTGATGCCTTTTGTATTATTTTAATACATCTACATACTCAGGCATTTCTTCAAGAAGCTTATAGAAAATTAGGTTGATTGACAACATAAATAAATCCTATACCCTTTGCTTTCTGCAGTTATTGTATTTCGTGTAAGTAATTATTGCATTCCTCCCGCCTTCGTGTGCTCTTGTGTCGTAAGTGGTAGCATGTCTAGATAGCAAATGGAAGACTTGCGTTTTGAATCCCATCAAGGGCATAGCTGATTTCCCTTCCTTGACTTGAAAAGCTCAATACATGTACAATGGAGTCCGAACGAAACTTTAGCAGATGATCCTTGGTTACCACCCGAATTACGACCGAAAATGTTTTGCCCTTTCAATCCTCTATGCGTAAAATATCGAAGCACTCGAAATGCCGCAATTTCCTCCAATCTCCGTCTATTAACGCACAAAGAGGTGTGAGGTCACGCGCAACCTAAAGCTAGGCAACCACAAATAAATTCTTTTAGGACAAGCTATCGGCAACAAACTGATACAATGTATTTGAGAAAACTGCACTTGCTACTGCATGCCTACCTTAGTGGGAGGGAAGAAAACAATATCGCAAACTTGGCCGTTTCCAGCGGTTGCGATCGTTTGAATGAAAGGTCGTCTCGGTTGTTTTGGCTTTGAAATGGTCAAGCGGGAGAAAAAATACAGGAATTACCATATTGCCTTGTGAATATTCTCTTGGTTTAAGTGGTAGCACTAGTCTGTTACTTTAAAATAGGAACTTCAAGATTATTTCCGCCTCCTAATTTGACTCGTTACCGTGGAAACAACAGCTTAAAAAATGTCTACTCGTATTATTTTTGGCCTACTAAATTTTCGTTTAGCGTGCTTCTCTTCACGAAAACGACGCGAATGAATGCTGATTTGAAGTACAGTCTCAAATGCCTAGGAAAAAATAAATGCTGTGCGTTGATGAGGACACGCGAAATGATCGCAAATGTGGGGACTAGTAAGAGTTTTGAAGTGCTATTTTAAACTCTAAGAGGGCATAGTTGCTTTTCATATTTCTCGCTCCGAAAAACCTAATGTCTTTATGTTTGTTCCTAAGAATTACCAAAATGTCTTGACATGACTTATTCTCTAAAAGATGTGTTATATTTAACGATTATTAAGACCAATAGCATCGATTTATTACAAACGTAAAACAGCGTAATTTAATAAATACTTTTTCTTCTTAGAAAACCTAATTGCAATAATAATAAACTTTCTAAATGTTTGAATAACTTCAGAAAATCAAACGCAGTTTTTTTTGTACTTTATATAACCTATTCTGCCATGTTTTTCGCAAGCACTGAGTCTAGAATGGTTAAGTTAATAAGAGCAGGCTACTTAATGGTTATGCGTTTCGCATGAACAAGCCGAAATATTTCTTGGTGAATTCTTTCCTCTTAGTAATCTTGCCTGACACAAACGGGAGGAATTTATTGCAGCTATTTGCATTCCAGATTAAAAGGAACGATAGCTGTTTCTGGATATCTAATTTTCTCCATCTAGTATCATTTAAATACAATATCAGCAGGTTTCCGAAGTTTAACCTATGAGAAACCTCAAATTCAGCGAAAGAATTGGAAAAGGATGTAGCATTTCGTATGTCTAAGAAATAAGTTTCTGATTTTAGATTCGCCATAATTATTCTTGAATTAATTGTTCAAAGACAAGATACATCCTAAAATACACATTTATTGCTGAAAAAAAAGGCCACAACTTATATAATACCGTATGCTATGCACTGATGTACATACGTCGATCTTTGGTGTATATATATATATATATATACTAATTTCCTAGAAAAACTGCTTAACATGTGCAGATGCAGTAACAATTATTTACAATAAAATATTTCAAATTTAGTAATTTTTTCTATATACCTCATAAAAATAGAAAATAAAGCATAATCATAAAATTAATTGAATTGTGAATTAATAAAACGAATTAATTCGTAAACGTTTTTAGAATGAACAAAAAAAGTAAAGTGTTCATTAATAAATGAAATTTTAAAAAGTTACAAATATCAAAGAAAAGTGTGTGGGGTATTTCTATTTAAATCTAAAGTTCTAACTTAGAACCCCACGGACACTAACAAGCGAATAATCCCTTAAGTGTGTGAACAGAACACGTAAGACTTAAGGAGGGTTTAAAACCCTTTATTTTTCAGTATATTTACAATCAGTTCCTACTTGGAACTTTACACAAAGCCTCCACTCGGGCTAGAACTTAAAATAATAATAATTTAAACTAAAACTAGCTTAAACAAGCTATTTAAAAGGTATAGTCGAAGCTATCAGAGATCTAACTAGTTGGTCCCCAAGTATATTAATCAAATCGGCGAAGCCAAGCAAGGGCCTAAGGTATGGCCGAGCGTAGTAACAGCTAAGAGAGACGTAGCCAAAAGGCAAACGCGCGCCAGTCAGGGAATCACTCTCTCTCTCTCTCGAAGGCGGTGAAGTCACGACTTAAATAGTACTCTTTCTCATTTGCATTAACTGCGTTTCTGAATTTACATTCTGGCAAGAAACTGTAAGCTGAAATTAGAATAAGATAGGAAAGATACAAAACTTAAAAATAACTGTTAATAAACTTAGCATAAACCTTACAAGTGAAATAATAATTTTTAAAAGAATAAAAAAGAAAAGCCAACCTATATCCTTGTCGGTGTTTCTCAATTCACATATAGGTTTATAATTTTGACGTAATTTCCTTGTCTTTTTTTAATTTATGTAGGGTTTCCAACTTTTTACATAATTTCCTTGTCGGTTAAAGCATTTATTGTAAAGAAGAATATCCATTAAGTTTCTGGATAACCTTCTCATAAAGTTTTGCCGCCAGTGATGGCAACCAGGTTGACAAGGTCGTTTTCACTTCGTCTTGAATAAGTTTACTTTTCCATGGTAGCTGCTCAAATCTCTATTTGCTTGAATTTGGGTCTCAACTGCCTGCACCAGAGAGCATTTCGTCATAAAGTTTTATTGACCTTCCTTGAACAATGTCACCCATTTTTGCACTTTACTGTCAGTCGATGCTTAGCATCCACAGCTTTCATGTTTCTTGCTGTTAAGATTTTTATTGTAAACTGGAAGCTAAAGTCCTGCAAACCCAACTAGACAAATAGTGAGTTGGTTAAGATAACCTCTTTTTTATTTCGTCTTAATGTAACAGAATAGGTACAACATTGTGCTATGGACGGAACTTCCACCATTTGTGGATATTTAATTTAATATAGCAGACAATGTGTCAGGTTTTATTTAAACTAACGAAGTTTTATGTTAATTTTCTCTTTCCTGTAAGTTCTTATTTCAACTTCCCGTTAGAATGACCGCCCGTTTCAGCTTTATGCTAATTTGAAGTGGAGCCAAATTTTGTATTTAAAAGGTTAGCAAGGAACTTCTCGGTGTGAGAGGGCTTTTAATCTCAGATCACTGCGGCTCTGTTCGACATTCGCCTGACTAGCTAGTATTTAAGTTCTAAGCCTTAGCGTTGTTACGCTATTACTTATTGAAGATATCTAAGTGCGTTAGTATTAGCTAAATCTTGCTACGCATCATTAATAGTTTAGCATAGAGGCCAACCTCGCGTTTATAGCTCTTTGAGCAATGACTACTTAATTTCTACTCACTTTATTTTAAATTATTTGATTATTCAGTTTAGACCCAAGTGCGGTCATTATTTTCTGTTATCCGTTCCGAGTTGGGAAGTGGCTGTAAATAGTCTTTTAATAAAAGGGTCATTTTAAAACCCCCTTGCGTGCAGTTATTCTACCACTTCCACTGAACATAGCTGCATTCAGCTCCCTGTTCAAGATCAGGACTTTAACAACTTCACGAATATGTTCGCCAAAAGTATGCACAGAACACTCAGTCCTGACAAATTAAATTCAACCATAGTCTAAGACTGAACATTAAATAGACTAAAAACAAACTGGTTCAAATATCCTACCGGCACGTATTTAAAGCATCTACTTAGGACAACGCCAAAGCCGAATTACAACTTTTAAGTATAGCTGGCGAAGTCACTGACAGCAAGATGCGATTGCCAGAAGCTCTAATATAAAGATTCAGAACTCTCAGCTTAAATACACAAGAATATAATTTGCATTCTCGTTAGGAATACTGAAAGGCGAAGTTATAGTAAAGCCTTATATGATAATAACTGGTTAATAAATACAAGACACTTTAAAAGTTACTTAAAATAAGTTCTCGTATTTACATCCTGTGGGATAAATTTTAAAAGGAAGTCCTAGCGGCTATACGCTTTGAACATTAGTTTGATTATAGAAATCACTCTAAGGCTATTTCCCTATAATGAGGAATAGCTTTGGAGATGTCTTTCTAAGAGAAATTGTCTTATATTCACGTTACAGCCAATGAAAATCATGAAACTGGCCATGCAGGCAACTCGTTCGCCGAGATATAAATATGGGTCGAACTACAATTTTTTAACGGTGTTATCCACTCGGCCTCTGGTAAGCCAATGGCTTTAAACAAAACAATCAAAGTTCAGTGTTTCTTTTCGACTGACCACTTGTCGATACACTTTTTTACGAAAACGTTTATGTAAAGACTGCAGAAACCGGAATGATTGAAACGTAATTGATTCTTTACATAAAAACAAAACTTTCCCACAAGTTAAATACAGTATTAACTTACATTCGTTTCTGTCAAATTAACTTTCTGAAAGTTGATTCTAGATTGGTTATGCATGGTTGCGTTAAAATTAAAGCAGAAAAAAGGTAGATATTTGGAGTCGTGCAAGAGTGATGATTAATTTCCTATATTTCATAAAAGCAGTTGAATTTTTAACGTGACATTTTCGGCGACAAGTCTCCATTATTATTATATTAAAGAACGTGCTTCAGAGATGAGGCGACAATAAAGTGGCAATTTAGTTTTGTTTTGGTTTTATTGGAAAAATTGTGTTTCTCTTTTTCTCGAGTTATTTAAGATAATT
Source organism: Stegodyphus mimosarum (assembly GCA_000611955.2). Taxonomy (NCBI): domain Eukaryota; kingdom Metazoa; phylum Arthropoda; class Arachnida; order Araneae; family Eresidae; genus Stegodyphus; species Stegodyphus mimosarum. Next base: position 196,443 of record KK118161.1, on the reverse strand, counting down.
TTCTTCCTCTCGAACGGTTACGTAGATAAAAAAAATAACTTTTTCTGAATGTTAATTAAAGTAATGAGAACTGAATTGTTAGTTTCTTGCCATCTGTTTTTTAATTTATTTATTTTTCCTTCAGTTTAATCTCGCAATCCCCCTGTTTCTTCGTTCTATTTCCGGCGTCAACAGATGCTAGCAGAAAGAGCGAATGAAAGAGAAAACTAATAGTATTTAGTAGGAACAGCGTTATCCGCTTCAACTAAACGAACTCCACTAGAGGGTAAATTTATATTTGATGCTGAGACGAAAATTTGTAATTAAACTTCTGCCTGTGAAATGATGGCGGTAAAAAAAGTGAAAAAAATATTTGAAAGAGAATAAAGATAAGGAAAAGAGAAGGAAAAAAATTTAAAAACATCTAAAATGCGAATTTCCCATTAACATGAAGACGAGATGAAAATATCCGATGAGTTTAAAATGACTGCAAAGTCGTTAGATGTTATTATGAGCTGCGTTTATAAGCATGCATAACACACTAACTTGGTTTCTAAATCGGCGCCGGAACGTTTTTTTCCACTTTTCTTTTATTTTTCACTGGATTTTGATATTTTACTTCTTCTAGCACTAGTTTTCTTTCACCCTAAGACTCCCAACCGTATATTTTTTTTTACTCTAAGCTTAGTCAATCCGCGTTTGTGTACATATATGCATATTCTATTTTCTTTAAGTGTGAAAGAACAAATCTCTTTCTGAAATTGCTGCGTTTTTACGAACCGTTTTGTACAAGTACGTCGTAAATGTTTCCAGATGGAGTGATTTAAGGGCTTTTAAACATTGACTTCAGATTAAATTTTTGAAAATGTACTAGGATGGTTTTCTTGAAACAGTGATAAATATTCTTCCTTCAGATCCAAATGTTAGCTTTTTGTCGAAATTCTTCAGTCTTTAATCAAAACAATCAGCTCTAAATCCCTTTCTCAACATGAATTCTACTAATTTTTTACTTGGCGAGAATGGATGAATGTTTTTAGATGAAACAGAAATAATGCAGGATTATGTAACCAATATACTGAGAATTTTAAAACCAAAGTTTATTTTTCTGACATTGAATCAATTTAATTTTTATTCTATATATTCAGATAAAACAATTTTGCATTTCTATTTCACGATAAAAGCTTTGTTAGATTAGAGCAATTTTCTGTAAAGTGTGAGTAGTTTATCCGTCTTTCTAAAAGTTTCTGTATTGAGCTGAAAATAAATAAAGAAAGAAAAAAAATACTGATCTCAGAATTTTTTTAACTTAAAAAGGGTCTTTGACTACGCACCTTTAAGCTCAACCGCAAAAATTCAAGAGCTAAGAGGTAGAATTCGGAGCCATAGCAATTACACTTGTCTCTTATATTACATACGTTTAAATATGCCGCCTGTTGGCATGGTGGTAGGGATTCCGGGCTGCTATAACGTCGGAAAAGGCATGATTGTTTTTAAATGTAAATCTCTTTGTGTCTTGAGGGCACCTAATGTAGTAAAATGTGGTAACAAACCTTTCGATCCTGTTATTTAGGGAATTCTCCTTCAACATTGTGATGGAGCTGGTTTGGTTTGGTTTGATTTGTGTTATTATGGCAAAGTCTCGAGAACTATTTGCCTAAGGGGAGGGATGCCTTCGTGGAGTTATTTCTAAGGGCAATTGGCTCGTATACACTTTACACATGAGGAAAACTACGAAAACGCCCATGCAGTCAGCCCGTTGCGGGATTCGAACCTCGGACCGAAATACCAGTGTTCAACGACTTTACCGCTGGTGGGCCTGGGATGGAGCTGGACAAACACCTATTGTCACCTATGAAGGGTCCAAGGCCTAAGCCAGCGACAGAAGCACCATCCCTTTTGGCCACGGTAAAATTGATAGACATGTTCTGGCTGCTGCATGATATCAGAAGGATTAGAAAATGTAACAAGACATTTAAATGTACATTAATGTAATTTGGAATTTTGTGTTAACAGACACTGATTATTTGCTGCACTTTGTTTCATTTTCATAACAAATAATATATTCTAACCACATAAAACTGATTGTGTTTTGAGCATCTTTATAAAGGTTATAAATAAAGCATTTAAATCATTTAAAAATAAGGAAATAATTTAAAAATAAGGAATTAGATATTGGTTTAAGAACTGCTGAATAAAAATCTTTGCAAAATCGGTACCTCAGCTACCTTTGAACTTAGATCTTCTGTCAGTCAATGGTTCGAAGATCTAAATCTAGTCTTTCCTTCACTACTACTTTCTACAGGTGTCTTCGCTATTTGTGTACTTCTTATCCGTAAGTTCAATACAGATTTACTTTAAAAAACATTCCTATTTAGAAGGCTTTTATTTCTTTTCCTTTTCATTTATTATTTTTTTTACCGAAAACAAGGCCACAACTTATATAATAGGCTAACCGTGCGAACTATATCCATTATGCAATCTTATGAAAGTTATCAACATCGGACTTAAAAATCTCTTTCTACTTTGCAGTCGTTAATGAAAATAGTACAGCATTATTTAACTTCTTTTACGTCTTACTTACGCATCTGACATTATAGCCTTCTTATTAAACTCATTCTGACATTATAGCCTTCCCTCATTGACTTACTGTCTTGCCTTTTATACTTTTATTGTGCAGTTTTCTATTTCTTGAGTCTTAGAAATCCATCTGAAACAGATCGACGAATGCGTTAGTTGGCAGAGTGATAAGAACTGTCACTCTGCCAACTAACTTTTCTTGTATTTTTGATTTGTATGCATTAAGACTGCTTCATGAATTTTGCATTTACGCTTTTTACCATTTCATATTCATAAAAATACTAACGATTTTACCCCCATTACCTTTATATGGTTTTATAGCCATGTGTTTATGAATAATTACATCCGTTCAACTTCAGGAGGAAACGGCATGCTATAAAATTCATTTTCCAAACCATCACTCAAGGAAAACCGTAGCAATAAAATATTGCAAAAGCCATTGCAATAAAATTTGGGATACTATCATAGTAGTATTCCAAACCCTATTATTTTGAAAATTAATTTTCGAAAATATATTTGATATTGTTGCAATAATAGTGTTGTGGGAATCTAGATACTGAAGAAAGACATAAAAATGTTTCCACAGCTGAACGTATTGCTTAATGAATTGTAAATTTAATGGCTTCAAACGAGTAAAACAAATTAGCAATATGTTTTACTATCGTTGCTCACTTTTAATCCATAGATTTTTAATTTCAAATTCACTAATTTAATTAATCTTATTAATTAATCAAAGTATTATTTTAACACTTTAATGAGAAGTGATCAACAGTAATTTAAAATTTTATGGATCGATGACTTTAATATTTTTATTTTCCATTCCTTCATTTGTATGGTTCAACCTGCAAGCTAATAAACTTCATACTCATTTGAGGAAAATACTATCAGAACCATAAATATTTTTATTTTAAATTTTTAATAGCAAAAAAAAAATTATAACGCTAAAAGCTTAAAATAAGAATAAACAATAAATTTTATATCATTATTAAGCCTTCCAATATCAGATGCAGCCGGCCTTGTGACTAGCATTTCGTACCAGACGAGACATGGTCGAAAGCACTTCCTTCTCTCATTTCACCAAGGCAGGCCCGATAGGTATTTCTGTCTTTATTGCAGCGGTGTTCAGATTTCCTAACGGGGTATGGACCGCTTTTGCCGCCAAAGCATTTGCATTAAATGTTTATCAGCTTATCTAAAGCGCTCAGCATTTAAGACTTAAATGAGAAAATCCTAACGGATTGGCAGATTTGACATGAGTGAAGAGGACACTAATTAAGATTAAGGGAAGAAATTTAGCCGCTTAGGTAGCGTTTATAAATCCGATGGCAGAAATATTAAAAGTTTCTGAATTTGGATAAAATTAGATCGAACCAATGGTTGAATATACTCATGAATATAATTTTCTATCTCGTTTATTAAATTCCTTTTTACGCTGTTACAGCTAAAGATCAGGTATGCAGTTTTAATAATTTATTACATCTGAAAGTTTACAAGAAGAAGGGCTTTTAACAACTGCACAGTTTAGTTATATTTTTTGTTTCAAGCTTGATTCTTAAACACATGTATTGAAGTAATTCGTGTTTTCTTTCACAGAGTTATTACAGCGTCTATCTTGTTGAAAACGCGTTACGTCGAGTGCAACATAAATGGAAAATTACACATAAACTCAAAAAAGGAATGTGCACATCTCTTAAAAAATTACAAGTAAATTCGCTATTGATTATAATATTTTGTTTCTTATCAGTTATCAATTGTATTTCGACTCATTTAGATTTTATAAAAAAAAAGCGAATGGACATATATATGTCGCTTCACTACGGTACCATTGTTTATTGCTGCTGCATCATTATAGCGGGGTATTCCGTTATCCCGTTTTTAAAGGACGTTAGATGCTTTGGCAAGCTTTTCTACAGTTAACTGCCTTTTGAGCACTTTTTTTATGGTACTTTATTCAGGTTCACTAATTTCGTCCTAAAAATAATGCATTTGATTTCTTACTTATCTATATTCCAGATATAAGCTTCAGCAATCAGAGAATATTTGAACATTGAAATAATTTTCAGTTCTTATTTATTACTGTGTAAGGTATTTTGTCCTTCCTTCCTGCATGCCTTCGTGGTGTAACGGTAGCACAATCGGCACATATTCGAGAGGTCCAGGTTCGAGTCCCGGTGAGCGCATTGCACATTTTTCACATTTCCTACTTCAAAAATCCTAATGACTCTACGGTGGGGCTCGAACTAAGAGGTGGTGGATGATGATTCTTCACCACCAGGATTTGGAGATTGGGTCCCCTAATCACTAGTCGGTCTTTAAGATGGGGGGTATATAAGGTATTTTCTCACCTCTTTCTGCATGCCTTTGTGGTGCAACGGTGGCACATTCGGCGCATATTCGAGAGGTCCAGGTTCGAGTCCCGGCAAAGGCATCACACATTTTTCATATATTCTATTTCAAAAATCCTGACAACTCTACAACTTCAAATATTAATAAAAGGGTAATTAGTTCACGTTTTCTTTAACATCAAAACATATCGATATCATTAAGTTACCGAGTAATTTTGTCTGAGGGACGGTTAATTTTAGCCAGTATTGAAAGGAATAAATGTTGATATTTTCAAGCATGCAAAATGATTTTCAAAAAACCATCATAGTAACATAATGTCTCAAAACAATTTTACCATGAAGTACTGTAACTCATTTTCTGGGTTATACTGAAAAGCGACAAATTACAACCTGAAAACGCTTGGAAAAAGAATTTTATCACAAAGATATTCTGAAAAAATAAATTTATAAAAATTAAAAAAATGTTATTTGCTTTATGTTTTCTTTTAATTTTTAGTTCCATTATAAAAGAATGAAATAGATTTAATCTAAAGAGTTAAGGCAAGTTGTCAAGCTACGGAATGTCTATCAGTTACTTCAACAATTAATCCCCAGAAGTTTAAGATACAGAACATAAAATCATGCATTTCAAATGAGTTGTAGAGTTGTTTTTTCGGAGGATTTTCGCGCCGAAGTTGGCTGAAATTTGCGTTACGAATTATGAAAGTCAAGAAAACACCAACCCAAGAAACAGTTTCCGTCATAAGATATATCGAACGGCAAGCTATCAGTGTTTTGCAGCTGTAACCATGTGGCCGCTGACAGGATATAGATTTCCAATCCTGTCAGTCGTCTTTTCAGAATATCCAGGAGCTTTTTCTTCGTGTCATTTTAATTCAATTCTTACGTTAACAAAGTGAATAGTCGCAAAATTAGAATTGATTGTTTCTCATGTAAAATTAATATTATATAATGTTTTGAAAATTTTTGCAAAAGAGTGTGGGACTTAGATTGTGTTTTAGAATAATTATCTTCCTTCGTAAAAATAATGAAAAGTGTTGGATCTATTGTTTTACTTTAACTAATCAAACTAATCGATCAGTTGAATGGCCAGGTATCTTATGAAATGTTTTGCCTCAGAATACTTGGAATGATAGCCAGGACTGAAGTCTTCGCATAGCACTTTCATAGATTCTTTATAGTACATTTTCTATGGCATGATCAATGGTGGAATAAAACGCGGCGTCACGTAAAATCCCAAACTGGGGGGACAACCACTGGAGTCTAATATCCGAAACCTAACTTTACTTGTATAAATGACATTTCCAGCTACCGAATGTCGCCGCAGTGAAAGTTCTCGAAGAAAGCTCCAGCCACAGAAAGAAGGAAAAAGATACCCCGGGGTCTTATAAATGGTTTTGCCGATGAAATTGATTGAACAGCACTGACTGGCGCACGTGGAGCTTGGAACCAAAAACCATTTGAGACATCCGTCATTTATGTCCCCTGTAGCCAGTCCCCTCTTGCCAATTAATTATTTTACGGTTGTAAAAACCGTAAGTCAGCCGCCTAGACGTATCTCGGAGATTGATGTTTCTAGCAGAAGACTTTGAGATGTAGATCTTTTGCAACGTTACTAATGTTTGCTACATTCTGTTGAGTGCAGCAAGGAGTATTGTTTGATCGGTTTCGAGCATTTGGAGCCATGTATTGCGTGAAAAATATTGGTTCGTCAATTGAGTTTTATTTCGTATGAATTTTTAAATATTGCTTTGCTATGAAGTTTAATGATGTAATTCTCACTTTTGAGAAAAGAAATGGACTTATGTTATTCTTCAATATCATTTATGGGTAGTAGAGTGAAAAACATACTGATAAAAAGTTTTAGGTAACTGCACTAATATTATATAGCGTTGTTGTAAAAGACAGCTTAACTAGTACTTAAAGGTGTAGTAGAGGATTACTATATTATATAAAGAATTATGTGTTGAATTAAAATGTCTCGTTTAATTTATCATATTTATGTATATATTGATCTTTGCTGGTTGTCAAACACTGTCTGGCTTTCTTCACGATATGAGCTATTTTTCCTGTTCTTGCAACGTGTTTTCTTGGTGTAATTGGAATGCACATTCGGCTAGTAATCTGGGGGTCGGGAGCTCAAGACTGACGGTGAGGACATTGCACAATTTTTTACTTTTCTTTGCTTCATAAAATTCAACGGCTATGCAATATCATAGATAATAGCGTTAAAAAAGGAAATTGCTTGCAAATGTTAGTAACTGCATCGCGTGAAAAGAAATTTTAATAATTTCGGCATTTAAATTTAAAATAAGATATTTACAATTTTGAAATTAAATTTTATATTTTCCTAATTATCCAAGAAAACTTGGATAATTAGGAAAATGCATAGACTACAGCATAGATAAATTACTGCTTGAAAATACGTTTGTTATTATATCTTATAGTAATTCTAAAATAATTACATATATGTAAAAGCAAATTATTTCAACTAATACGAAAACCTCTAAAAATTCCAATGGCTCAGTTTACTTTAAAGGTCACAAAATAGCCCTAATATGCCTAAAAATTGTTTATGTATCCTCATTTAGATTGGAGATTTATTTAAATATCAGATATTTTTAAGCTAATAATTTACTCAAAATCATAGCGTAAAAGTAATTTTTATTTCTAAGTTTTATTCTACATATTTGATTATTATTAATACCACAAATCGATTAAAAATATTTAGACGTATCTTATGAATCTATTTTAAATTTTTTGTCTCAATACCATTCTAGTTGAAAAGGGACCACAAATTTCAAATGCTTCCTTAGTTTAGAAATGTTAGTTATAGTCTTAATTTTGTCATCACCTGCAATTTATACAGGACTCACCATTAGTTTTACTTATCTGTTCAAGACTTTCCGACCGTGACCGAAGTGACCGAAGACCACCGAACACTTGGAGTCAGATTTCGATACCAAGCAAATGACTGGCTGTGTGATTGGTTTTCGAAAGTTTCCTCGTGTATAACCCCATATGATTACGAGCCAGTTTCCATTAGAAAGTCCTAAGGAGATGGATGCCTCTACGAAGGCATTCCTTCTCTCAGGAAGATAGCCCTTATGTGCGTTGCCATATTCAGAATAAACTAACATAACACTCTTCAAGGAATATCTCTAAGAACATTTGCGTTGTGACTTATCTCACTTGTCTGATAATAAAATCAGAACAAACCCATGAAATTCATCGTGGCAAAGCGTGCAAGATTGCGCCTGTCGTTGCCAAGAGCACTGTACAGGAGACAGTACGACTTTGCTCAGTTTCGTCCGCAGTTCCGATGGAGAGCATCACAGGGAGACGGGTCCGAAAGTCTCGTCCCCTTTCCCTTAGTACCAGCCTCTCGAGAGATTTCATCTCGCCGCATATTTAGAGTACCTCCATGACGCCCAGAACTATGCATTAACAAACATCCATGCATCCTGGATTAGAAACCCGGTCCTGTGGTCCACCAGTCAGAGTCGCTATCCACTATTCCGGTTGAGAGGCTGAAAATCTCCTACGTAGAAGTTTTAAATAGCGTTTTTCATTTAAAAAAAGAGTAGCAGATCCAGATCCATAGTTTCTAAACCTTTCTCTTAAGATAGAATAAAGTAGAACAAATATCTTTTTTCCACCGTTTTCTAGGTCCACTAATAGGGCAGTGCATGTGACTACTTAATACTGTAAATTCACTCGAGGTTAGATCGCCAGCTATTGAAACATCTTTTGGTTGCATAACGTTTCAGGAGTTTTCCCATGTGTAACCTGGGTGCGTATTATTTTTATGGTATAAAGTCGCCAATGCAAGCATTATTCAGATGACAGGTATGACCTGGAATTCATGAGTAGGAACTATCCTACCCTCTTTTTATTTTCCATTAAATTACTTTAAACTTAAAAATGTTTATTAATACATAAGCTTTATGCAGGTGCTTATTTATGACTTTCAGTGATATTTATTTTAATGAAATCATTTAGTTGTAGAAAATTTTAAATGTTAGCGAGTACCGTTATTTCCAGTTTTGAAGACTATTACAGAAATACATTTATTATCCTTTTTTTGTAAAATTGATTTTAACTAATCTGACAACACTCATTAAACTACAAAATTAAAGGCGTGTGCAATTATAGAACTTGCATTTCTTAGGGTTTTTTCCAGGAATATTCATAAGAGCTTCCAATTTTCGAAAGTTGTATCAGAAAATTCCTTTCGTCCAAAATTACATAAAAGTTCTATAGAACAGATCTTCGACCATTATTTTGTTCTGTTTAAAGCTTTGTTGGTAACACTAAGAACACAAAGACCAAGAATATATCTTTTTTTTTCAAATATATCTTGAATACCATTGGGAACTAAAGTTTGTTACCTCTTTTTGAACTCTCAAGTGAATTCATCTGTTTTCAACTATATTTCGAAGAAAATCTCTTCGAAGTGGACCTTTCAGCCAACTTATGATGAATAGGGAAACGCATGGACAGGCTCATCGATCTGCTAGCAGACTGCTCTCGTCGACAACAATCAACAATCCAATTGTTCGATTTTTGTTGACATCACAATGTGCCGATAATTATGAGAAAGTCTGAATAACAAACCAGAAGTTTAAAACTGATGCTTTTATTTCACGAGAACCTCTGAATAGAGCTAATGGAGTACATTAAAAACCCGAAAACAATTATGTCTACTGGAAGTGTACATAATTAACTTCACCTAAGCGGCACATTTATGTACTTGAAGAAAGATGACTCTCAAAAGTAAACATGAAGTTGATGAGAAGACCTCGTAGAATTACAAAGGCTGTAAAGTGAAATATCGGTTATAATCTTAGAAGCTGTTTTAAAGTTTTTAACTTAGGGTAGTAATTTGTGAGATCTGTAGTTATTTTTTGAATTAACAGTTTTAGTTTGATTTGCTTTAACAGTTTTACTAACACTTTGAGTTTCAATGAAACTGGTTTGCACATAGTTTTAGTTAGAAAATTTATCAAAATAAATTAGCGTCTCTTTTGCATAATGGTATGCTTTTATTTAGTTGATTATGTCAAAGCACAATAGGGTTGCCTGTCTAAGAGGAGAGATGCCTTCGTGGAGGACTTCTTAACTTTTGCAAAATGAACTGGGAATCGTAAAAACGAACTTGCTTCAAGCTACGTATTGGCGAGAGAGGATTCGTCCTATGTCTTGTACCTGAGCCAGAGTATCAGTCATTCAGTTATAAGGTATTTCTCCTGACTTCTTAGCATGTCTTCGTGGTGTAGTGGTCAGCGCGCTGGGCGCGTATTCGAGAGGTCCGTGGTTCAAGTCCGGGCGAGGGCATTGCTCATTTTTCATCTCTCCTGCTTTTAAAAAATACCTAATGTCTCTACAGAGTTTTTTCTTTCAACTATGTTACCTTCCGTCTTGAGATATACTCCTGCATCTACTGCCTAATGTCTATGCAAGTCACGTTTTCGACACTTCAGTTTTAAATGTCTGTAAAGATTGTTAATTTAATTTTTCAAAGCTGAGCAAACCTTGATCAAACATTCGTAGATGCTCAATAAAGAAATCACAGTTGTTTTGACTTATGATTCTTTAAGGAAACTCTGCTAAATAGAGGATAATGAACTCAAAACACCTAACCCGTGTTAATGAACAATACATCAAAATTTTCTGTCTTAGAAGCTTAATCGGTAAGACTAAAAAGGAGAATTTGACTCAGAAAGAAGAAATGCCACTGAGATTATATTGAAGTATCATTTATACTTTTCTCATTTATACACTTTTTCGTATCTGTTCCGATTCATTCTTATTTGTCATAATACTAACATATATCATTTATATAACGCGTAACTTCCATTATACGTAGATTTTGCCCTTACGTATTCGACGACATTTCTTTCCACAGCTGAAATAATTTCACAGGACGAATCTTTAAATCGCGGGAATGAAAAAGGGGAAGAATTAATCTCACGTTTTCAAGATACAACACAACTGACACACTCGGAATTTTTTTATAATGATATTAGATAGAAAATTTATTTATGAGAACTTTATTCGTTTCGTAGCTTTTTGCTTCAATTTGAAAATCAAATGGCATTTTAAATAACATATTGTTACGTGCGTACGGGTTCGTTATATATTGAATGCACAAGTCGTTAAAAAGTTAACAAAAATTTATTCTTTCCACAAGAAATAAATTAAAATGCGAAAATATTTCTTCACAGATCTTCGCACAATATCACAATATCTCAAACGTTTAGCAAAAACTCAGTTCAAAACAGATAAACTAATTCTATCTCACAGCGAAATCGCTACAATCAATACAGCATTAAGTAAACAAACAGCAGTTCGCTTTTTACAACTACAAGTATAACAGCAACAACAACACCTACTAACTGAGATGAGGTGTTTCACCTCGGCTTTTATAAGCTTTTTAATTATCAGTAGAACTACTACGATTTTTCTGGATGGCAACAGTAATTACGAGATATTTATTTATTAAGCATTAAATGCACGCGCTATTTTTTTTTTTTGACGTAGCTTTCTCTTCAAAAATCGTCTGAGTTGCACGGGGAAATAAAAAGGAATTTTAATTACAACTCTAAATAAATAGCCAAATAAATGTGAAATTCGTAACATTGCCCCCTTCCCAAGGACTGCAAGTCCCGGGCAGTACAATCCTTGGACAGGAAGTCAAACTTACAACTAAGGCCTCAGTGCTATAATAAACATTACTTTATAATAACAAAATAAACAATAATTTCCATAAGGGACTTTCAGCAAATTAAATTCTATCCAACGCTGAATACAATTCAAATACTGTCAAATACAAATGCTATCAAATACAAATACTTATCAAATACTAAACAAATATAAATCAAATACTAAATACAAATAGAACCATGGTCTTATACTATTTACATTATTATTTACAACTATATACACTACGTACTATGGCCATAGTAATGAACTAACCTGTCATAATGAACGACTTTAGGTTTAGAGTTCGATGACTCACGGATCCGAACCACGACGTCGTTCAGCCTGTTTAGGACTGTGTAAGGACCATCCAAAGGTGACTGTAGTTTCGGAGAAAGTCTATTCCGTCGAGTCGGACTCCATAATCACACCTTGTCTCCTTCGTTGAAACGATGGCCAGTAGCTCTCGTGTCGTAGCGGGTCTTCATCTTGTTCGCCGCCAAGTTTTCTCGCTTTCGTGCAGAACGGTGCTTCACTTCAAACCGGGCCTGGACATCTTGGATGTATTCCTCAGGCGATGAAGGCGCATCTGCAAGGCGGTTAGATAAGAAATCACAAGGCAGACGACGATCACGACCGATGAGCATCTGGGCTGGAGAATTGCTAGTAGTCTCTGGTTCCTCTTCGACCTCAGTATGATTTCGGCAACTTTCTGAGCAGGGACTTTCAGACGACACGTCGGCGTTTCGTGGTGAGGTTCCTTTCTGAGGATCGATAGTCATGGCCTCAAACGCTGAAAACAGTTTGTTGTTTTTGAAGTCTAAGGAAAAATTATATTTCCTTAAAAAGTCCAATCCTAGTATGCAGGGGTCTGTAATATCCGCCACATATGCTGTGTGATGGTAGGTGGCACTTCCAAAGGTGATGTTCACATTTAACTTTCCTTCTACATCAATTTTCTCGCCGGACGCAGTCTGGAGAGTAACACAGGATGGCGTCCAAATCAGTTTTTCCTTAAATTTTTGAGCTAAATCCTTCCGAATTATGGTAACATTAGCTCCTGTATCAATGATCATACTGCAAGGAACTCCGTCGATATGCCCATTAATGGATAGTCCATTACTCTTGCCACACACTGCAGAAATCTTGAGCGCTTTAAAACGGGGTTGTTCACTATCGCTCAAACTCTGCTCCGCGATATGATCATTAATTTGCTTCTTGCGTCGTTGCTGGGAAATGATCTTACTTTCCGTGCTCTGGGGTGTTCTGCAGTTCCTTCGTAGGTGGCCTTCAGCTCCGCAGTTCCAGCATTTTGGTTCTTTGTCATTACTTTTCCATCTCATGGCATTTAATTTTCTGTTTATATCGTCCGTCTTATTTTCCGAGCTCTTGAATATTCGGCAGTTCCTTCGCATGTGCCCTAAAGTACCGCAGTTCCAGCACTTTACTGTCGGTTTCTTATCACCAATATTCCGCTGCAAGGCATTCACTTGTCTTGTTAAATCATCTAAACGAGCCATCAACTGATCCACTGGCTCGTGGACTCGCACAGCTCTGAGTGGGTGGTGACCTTTACGAGTTGCTTGCTGAGCTACTTCAAACTTCATGGCGTACACTAGAGCGCTTTTTATATCCTTCACATCTGCCATTCGCAGTGCTTGCTGTATTTCAGGATCCCGGATGCCGTCGATGAAGTATTGCAGGGACAGGATTTCTCTTGTTTCTGTCGGGCACTCCGAAAAGGCGAGATGGGACAGCCTTTCAACATCCGTGGCGAGCTCCTGGAGTGTTTCCGTAGGGTTCTGTTGACGAGATTTTAACTGAAGCCTGCTGTAATCTTTTAAACATTTCTCCCCAAAACGCAGCTCCAATGCGCCGGACAGAGCTTCGAAATCTAGCCTTTGTTTTCGGGAAGAGTCTGAAGGATATCCGCTGCGTCTGCTCTCACAGAAGCGGCAAGATGACAGGCCTTAGCTTGGGAATCCCATCCATTAGCTTCCGCAACTATAGAAAATTGTGTCTTATACACTTGCCAGGAGGTCTTCCCATCATATATCCATAGCTTTAGAGAAGGATGCGCAGGCATGGCTAGGAATTTAGAAGTATCCGAATTGCTTCCTGCCGTCGCTACGAATTTCTTTAAAGTATCAACTTCTTTGGCAACTTCGGAAACTTTGTCATCAATTTGTTGTTCCACTGCAGAAACTTTCTTGAATTTGTTCTTTCACAGCAGAAACTCTTTCTTGAATTTGTTCTTTTACAGCAGAAACTCTGTAATCGATTTGTTGTTCTATGGCAGAAACTCTCTCTTCTATTTGTTCTTTGACAGAAGAAACTTTATTTCCAACCGCGTCTATTCTGCCTTCCATAGTCTCAAATTTATTTTCTATTATGCAAGTAATTTCCTTTTTCATTTCTTCTTGACTTGCTTTAACGGCTCTCATCTCTTCCTTAACGGATTCTTGACCCAATTTCATCTCTTGAACCGTTTTCATCTGATCTTTAACAGATTCCTGAACAGCCTTCATTTCTTCCTTAACGAATTCTTGACTCAATTTCACCTCTTGAACCGTTTTCATCTGATCTTTAACAGATTCCTGAACAGCCCTCATTTCTTCCTTAACAGATTTCTCCATCTTTTCTTGAACAGAATTCATTTCATCTTTAACAGATTCTTGAACAGCTTTCATCTCCTTTTAACTAATTCTTGGCCAGCTTTCATCTCCTCTTTCACAGAATCTTGGCCGGCTTTAATTTCTTCTTTAAATGCAGCAAAGGCTGCCATGAATTGCCTTAATTGTTCTTCCATTGCTCTAGTTAATGGCATTCAAAAAACCCCACTTCTGACACCAAAAATTGTTACGTGCGTACGGGTTCGTTATATATTGAATGCACAAGTCGTTAAAAAGTTAACAAAAATTTATTCTTTCCACAAGAAATAAATTAAAATGCGAAAATATTTCTTCACAGATCTTCGCACAATATCACAATATCTCAAACGTTTAGCAAAAACTCAGTTCAAAACAAATAAACTAATTCTATCTCACAGCGAAATCGCTACAACCAATACAGCATTAAGTAAACAAACAGCAGTTCGCTTTTTACAGCTACATGTATAACAGCAACAACAACACCTACTAACTGAGATGAGGTGTTTCACCTCGGCTTTTATAAGCTTTTTAATTATCAGTAGAACTACCACGATTTTTCTGGATGGCAACAGTAGTTACGAGATATTTATTTATTAAGCATTAAATGCACGCGCTCTTTTATTTTTATTGTTATTTTCTTTTTTTTTTGACGTAGCTTTCTCTTCAAAAATCGTCTGCGTTGCACGAGGAAATAAAAAGGAATTTTAATTACAACTCTAAATAAATAGCCAAATAAATGTGAAATTCGTAACAATATCTAGACTTATTTATTTAGGTAAACTCAAATCGACACCCATGATTTAACTGTTCGTGAAGGAAAATCAGTTCAGTATTCTTATTGATTCAAGATGGGTTATTGAAAATGTTGTAAAGTCATTCTTATTTTGACTTCAAATGGTGTACAGTTTGAATTATTAAAATTTAAAAACTGAAATATAACATTTTACCATTTTTAAATGTAGGTAGCATTTTGTGCAAGCTAAAAGTAAATAAATAAAATTAAATATGAATAATAGGAGTGGAATAGCATTATAACATTAAGATTAAAATACAAGAGCTAAAAGAAAGGTATCACGCCTTACTTTGAAGTTTTGATTATATGTCCTTCTCATTTTAGAGCAGTCCCTTGAAAGATGTACATACTTTACAGATGTGCTTTAATATACCTGAAATTTAAACACGCATTCTTACGGCCCTGATAGCATTATTATGTAATTGAAAACTAGAATGTGAGCATCCTACGATGAGGGTGAACGAATACTAATATCTAATTCCTACACAATAATTACTAATTTGCTGTACTGGTGCTACTAATACATTATAAGCGGTACTTTTACTGGAATTATGAGTAAAGGCACAGCGGAAAAAATACTGACATAGGCTATTTCCGACTCATTTTATTATTTATTTTAACTTGATATTGTTATTTTAATTTATTGCTTGCTGACAAATGATTACTAAGCTAAATATATCACTTTATTTGTTGCAATTTTAAGAATCATTTAATACTTTTTTTTTGCCTTTACCGTATCCCAGATGCTTGCTTTTGTTAAAATATGATAAAAATGCATCTTTCTACCTTTTCGACAGGCAGAAAGATGATACATGAACTTATAAAAAATCGGACATCTGAATTTGAGTAGATTTTTTTTACCAGAATTCTGGTTATTTTATTGGATGTGAAAATACCAGTTAACACTTTTGTACATTCGGGCATGTCTAAAATTTGTAAAGAATTCTTATCAGGTATCATGTCACTAAAAAAAGGATTTTAAGACAATTTTAAACATGGGAAAAACCATGAAAACGCCAATATAGCCAGCCCGTTCTAGGAATTAGAACCTCAGACCGAACTACCAGTGTTTAGCAACTTTACCGCTTGGCCGAAATGAGCTTGAGAAATACAGGTAATATAATTTTACGTATCACATAAGCAAACTAAATTGCCGTTTTTACTTAAAAAACTGCGCACACTTTTTGCAAAAAGTTCTTGGTCAAAAGTCGGGATGTAATTAAATTAAATGATTATTAAAAAACATTCCCTTAAATTTATTAAAAACATATGTGAGTTTAAATATCATCTGGTTTCGTTGACCAAACTCCAGTATTCAAATTAAGCAACCATGGATGTTAAAAAATGTCCAGCTTAATGACGCACTTGTATATTTTATATTTATTTTCTAAGAAGATAGAATAAATGAGAAATTTGATAATAAAAAAAGGAACAAGTATCCTGAAAAACACGAAGATGTTTCACCGCCTATGGTTATGTTATGCTTAATAATAATAACATAATAATATGTATAATAACTTTAATAGTAATACAACACGCTTAATTTTCATATTTAATGAGATATATATTCCATACAGATTTGTTTTCCTTAGGTTTAATCGATTAGTTTTTTTCCCTTATATTTAACGTTATTCATGAACATACTTTTTTGCTTTAAAGTCTTAAAAAGAGATGCTTGTATTATTTGAGAGTATGGATTATTCAAATAAATAATCATATATCTAGTATTAAATTAATAATCTACAGTTTTTCCTAACGAAGTTTGGCAAAAATTATTACTTAAAAAAGGTATTGTTTAATATTTTAATCCAGTTTTATCGAAACGAAAACTGTGGGTAATTGTTCATATTACACGTTTTTTAAGTAAATACAGCGTATAATTCTAACCATTGCAACCATTTTGTATCTGGGGGACCAAATTTCAATATACAATCTGAAACTTCAAATACACTGCTCGACATTGAAAATGCAACACCAAAAGGGAGTGGACAGAAATTTAGGCAAATTTTAGAGTAGACGCACGTCACTGAGTTATGCGAAAGATGTGAAATGCGCAGCTCTCCGACGCCCGCGAAGTAAGATATAAGAGAAGGAACGTGCAGAATGGACAATATTCGTGTCGTTATTTCTGCCAGACGAATTATCGAAGAAAGTTGTTTTTTGTCCCGGAGGATACGTGTAATAGGAGAGAATGTCAGGCAGCCGTCAACGAAGGCACTTAAAGCAGATAAACGATTTTACGAGGGGTATGGTGATCGAACTGAGAAGGGCGGGTTGGTCCTTAGGTCAAATCGCAGCTGATACCCACATGGATGCGAGCGCGGTGCATCGGCTATGGCGAACATGGTTGAAACAAGGGAATGTGGGAAGAAGGAGGGGTGCACGTGCAGCCAGAGTCACGTTAGCACGCGTGGATCGACGCATCCGCCGACAAGCTGTGGCGGTTCCGCAAGTCACTTGTACCTCGATTCTGCAGCATGTGCAAGATACCCTGGAAGTTCCCGTGTCGACGGGAACCATTTCCCGTCGATTGGTTGAAAGTGGCCTGCGCTCACGGCGTCCGTTAAGAAGACTGCCATTGACCCCACAGCATAGACGCCAACGTTTAGAATGGTGCCGGACTGGAGCGATGTGGAGGACAGAATGGCAAAACGTCGTGTTTTCAGATGAGTCACGCTTCTGTTTATCCAGTGACTTCGCCGCATACGTGTGTGGTGTCGACGTGGAGACAGATCTAATTCGGCAGTAACTATGGAACGCCCTACCTCGCGACAACGTGGCATAGTGGTTTGGGGCGCTATTGCCTACGATTCCAGCTCACCTCTAGTTCGTATTCAGGGCACTATGATGGCCCAACGATACTTGGATGATGTACTGAGGCCGGTAATCCCCCCC
>KK118161.1:101604-169614 GCA_000611955.2 Stegodyphus mimosarum | reverse complement strand
CTATACTGGGTAGTTGGATTTCTTCATTCTTATTCGCGGTTCATCGCTGATAAAATTAATATTCAAAATTTTGGTTATCACTTGTACACCAGAATAATTATAATTAATATTTCTCATAACCTACAGAAATTAACACAATTTTAATTACATAAGAAATTAAAATATATTTAAGATTTTTACTATATATAAAATATTTTTCACTACAATACCCCCCCTCACTTTGTGATCAAGAATAAAGTATCTGATGTGGGCACCCCATGATTTCCTTGTAAGGCGTATTAAATTACATACATTTTTGTTGCACATCATTTAAATTTATTTAATCGAATTTCATGAGACATATATTTCTAATTCAGTATATTCAGTTCTCACTTCGCGGCAACCCCAAAATACGTAAAAACTCAATTTTCACTAAAATTTGTTAAAATACAGAAAAGCCTAAAACACCAAATACAGTTAAAAGCGTAAGTCTTACAATTAAAACTAAAGTTCCAAGCAAAAACATGCTATTCGTCTAGTGGGCAGGAAGACAAAATTTTCGGTGTACAAAATTGAAAGTTTTGGTCACACTGGGCAAAAAGATACCGAAGTTGGTGCACCAACTGACTTAATTCTCTATTCAACTAAGACTTTCAAATGTAAACAAATGGCGGCCTCGTTAGGCTTAGCAGTGCCACGTTTAAATTGTTGATAAATCTACAACTATTGCATGCAGATTAATGAAAGCCTTAGAAACATTAATCGGAACATAAGAATAACATAATTCAGTCACTTTTAAATCAAAAAATGCAGAATTTACCAACATATGAGAATAAAGAAACTGAGCTCACCGAGCAATGTAACACAGTGGCAATATACGTAAGTTTGGTACTGCCGATTGCTACAAAAAAGGAAGGTGAACAACTACATGTTATAAAAATCCCATATAAAAAATTTCAAAGCTCTAGGCTACTCTATTTTGAGTCATGCAAGATATATAGGTACTTACAGACGTAAAGAAAAATTCTTTTCTGAGTTCATTTTAAATAGATTTTACAATTCGTTTTGGAAAAAAGTTCTTTTCTGTCGGTACGTACATAAGTCAGTAAAAATGATCATTCAAATGGATTCGAGAGCAGTCAAAACGGATATTTTCGTTGAAATATGATACCCGAAATTTTCCCCAATTACAATACTTCCTTTACTTTGTACAAGGAAATAAAAAGGTTTCGAATAGCTAAATTATCGCCCGCAAAAGGAAACGCACGTAGCTCTCAAGAAAGAAAAATTAACGGTAGGTGAGTGGTATTGTAATTAATACTGAAGAGCAAATAACTTTTGGCAAAAATAAATGCCCTGGCACTTCCAAAAGTTGAATGGAGAAATTGCTGCTTTGGGTTTAAAAAAGGAGAATAGGCTGCTCCTGGAAAATACCGGAAGTACAGAACACTTTCTTATCATAGCCATGCTACTGATAAAGAAGTTTCAAAAGAACAGCGATAAAAATTTCTTAGGTACTTTTGACGAGTAGCGGACAGACACGCAAAGAATATGTGGCTCTTTTAATGCAAGTGTTTTCATTAAAACTGAATACAGTTATCATTAGATCACGTTGTTTTAAAATGTACTTGCATGTAATGTCTTTACGTATCCAATCATGAATTATTCAGTGTGAGACAGATTAACCTTATAATGCACACTTGGCTGCAGATTCTGCGAAAAGTTATGAGCTATTTTCGACCTTTGGATGAAAGGTTTTGTTTGTCGTTTAATCAAAAAGTTAAAATTTTAAGTTTCTCTACTCTTTCAGATTTGTTCTTAATCTCATCACTTATTCCAAGATTATATAAATTAATTTATCGAACAGTTAATTTTTTTAAGTTGTTGTCTTCTTTCATCTCTTAGTAAGTTTTCGCTTACTCGAAGGATATGCGAATGTGAAAGAAGATGAGCATGGTTAAGATGTAGCAGACCTAAGCTGATGTACTGAGAAACTGCGAGTTTTCGTGAGAATATAAGTATATACCTGGAGGAGGCATACCGAGGTATAAGTGTGATTCCGTAAAAGAAGTGCCAGAATTAAAAGAACTATTTTTAGTAACTCAGATTTGAATTAATATCTTGTAATTTACAATTTGGAGGGACTTAAGCTGGACAATTATTCTTTCGGAGCAGAGACTACGGAAACTGTTATAGTTCACATAACTGTCTGTTACGAATAGATTTATATGCACATTTTTTATAATTTTCAAGCAGTAGATGTTATAATTTATAAATAATTTTGGTTCATGCTATTTGTAGGTTACTACTAGTTACCAAGAAATATGCTCATTGGCGTTCAGTTATTTCTGTTTTACATTAACTTATTTGCAAGAGTTAAAGATAGGTGCTGTACAGCAGAGATAGGAGGTAAATACAGATTGAAATCTTAGTCTAGCTTTCAATATTCTAAGCCCTAGATCATCGAGAACAATAACTAAAGTTTTTGGAGAAGTGCAAATGATAATTACATTGCTTTACTAAATCATATTGAAGATAAGTGTTAAGTGAAGAAACGAAACCGAAGTCGTAAACAGAGCCAAATAAACCTAAACTAAAGTGCCGTCGTAATTTAAGTATGCTATTTGATCATACAAAGTTAGAGCAGATTATAGAAAAGATGCATCTTAACGTTTCCTAAATCGCTATTCATACGTAAAGGCGCATGTTAAAAATCATCGCAAAAACACTGTGATTACTTTCAGACTCAGAAATGTGTCTGTCAAAGTGAGAAAATTTTATGTTTGTATTCAAGATTCTTCCAAAAATTTCAGATGTTCCTTAGATGCAGAATTACTGATCGAAGTAATCACAAAAGTAACTATTCTCACCTTCAACACCCACGCTTGTAGAGACATCAGATTATTTTAAAGCAGGAGAGATGAAATATGTGCAATGCCCTCGCCGGGATTCGAACCATGGACTTCTCGAATACGCGTCGAGCGTGCTGACCACTACACCATGTAGGCATGCTAAGAAGGCGGGAGAAAAACCTTATAAGCTTTGATTAGTGTATTTTAATTAATGCAAAGCACACGAAAGTTATCCGCTAATCTCCATTTTAATATTGTTGTCAAACGCGAAAGGCATTAGTAGGTATACTTCGGTCTTCATATAAGTACCTTAAATTTGCTATTGATTTCCACTAAGATGAATGTTTTGCAATATAGTTAAAACTCTAACTTCGAAAGTGGGGAGAATCCAAAATTGTAACTGAAATTTTTCCGAACGTGCATCGTTTCCGATGTTAAGATAAGAAAATATCCGTATACCACAACAGTGCACTTACTGTAGAAAAAACGTGTAGTATTAATAAAAAAAAAAGATAGTATGCCAGCATATCATTTGTTTCTTAAAAGAAGCCTTAACGAGCAGCAACGTGACTTGCGAAACGAAGCTTTTATCGATTGAAGCATGAAAGGAGATATTGTCCTTTCTGAGAAAAAGCAAAAATAGTTTTCGTGAAATACCAAATTCGACACAGCCATGTCATTCTTGTTCGGAATGTTTTGATAAGAAATAGAGGTTTCACAATTCAAAACAATAAAGAAAATATTTAGTTAACTTATGAGTGTAAACTAATTACTTACAACTATTAACTAAAACTTTCTTGGCTGTGAAGATAAATAAAATTTCGGATTTGAAATTTTAAGTTAAACATATTGTTTAGGCGGAAGAAATATGCTGTTTTTAAAATCTCACGAATTTCTAGATTTTAAAGCTTAGTGAAATGCACAAACAGAAAAAAATTAAGGAAAAAGTTATTTGTAATGTTAGCTCTTCAGAATTTTTGAGATTCAAATTTACCGCAACACACAGTACATTATAAAATAATGTACTGTAAAATAGTACTTATAAAATAAATAGTAAATAGTACTTATAAAATATATTCAACAGATTGTGTAAGAAACCTCCTAGGGAACTGGAATTTTTATGAGCAAAAAACATTCGTACAAATCTTGAATAACTTTCAATTCCTTTAGATCTGTCAGTTTTTGGATTATAAAGAGAAAAATAGGCTTATAGATGATTTTTTCTTTCAGTACTTTTAACATGGTTTGATGTCTCATATATGAATAGATGTTTCTTTCAATTTGAGTTTATACACCATCTCACTTTATAAGCATTCCTTCACAATTTAAAGTATGCATACTCTTCAAAAATCAAATTTTATTTAAAGATTTTATCCTCTAGATTGTCTTTAAAATAAAGTCTATCTGGAATTTTTGACCAAAAATATATTGCATTATAACTTTCAAAAAAGAAAAATGCTGTAGAGTTTCTTAAGCAGGGATGACTGTCCAAGAGGCCGTTTATTTAACACCATGTGTTTCTGTTCATCACTCACTATACACAGATCAGAGCTCTCTCCAGAGGCTTGGGAGCTGTTTACTGGTCACGTAGATCACGGAAGCTTAATCTCTGGAGCTGCAGTTTTCTGTCTTGCTTAATGTCGTCCTCTGCAAATATCTCGAGATGTTCCCAAGGGTGACATAGAATTTAGTCACCATCATTAGAAAAGGCTAAGAAATCCGTAGCATTTAGAAAATAGGAAACTTGCTGTGTTAATTTTGAGCCTGTCAAAAGAATAATCATGAATAACGATTTCATTATACTTTCCTCAAGACGAATGGCCTCATTATTTGGCGGTGTTTGTTAGTGAAGGTTATATAAACCGTCTAAAAGTAATTGTGTAACTATGCTTGATGCATTAGCTCCATTTTAGTCAATTTGATACTGCACATTATTAGGCAACTTTGTTGTTTGTGATCTTTTTACTTCTTCAACTGGGCTCTGCATAAAGCCCATTATATATTATATTTCTTAAGCTTTATTTATAACGGTAATTTGTCCTTTTTGGCGGGATTATTAGTTTCTTCTTCAGATGGCTCTTGTGCTTTTATACTTACCTTGCAAAGTCTAAGGGCAGTTTCAAACATGACCCAAAATAAATTTCGGTGAAAAGTCTAAACATGGTAATAAATTGAGTTTAATACCATGTTTCACATACTATGTTAAAAATTTAGAGCACTGAAAATTTTCGTAAGTAATTTATAGCATAATTAAAATTAACTGTAAAGTAATTATTTTGTTTACATTTTTTCTCCAAACATTTTTGTCCGTAAAATTTCTTAATGTATGCATCGGCATTAATCTCCTTTATAACGTAAAACCAAATATTTCATGGTTGGCGACTATTTTTATGGAATCTCTTAACTGAATAGAAGGAATGTGTGGTATAAATTGTTGTTTAAACTAAAGAGAATATTTAGCAGGAAACAGGTTTCCAAAGAATATTTTCTAATAAGATGTCGTTCGTTTTTTTTCTTTTCTTTCGTTTTCAGCCAGTCATACGTTTGCTAGTCGTCTAGATAGTCATACTTTTCCCATGTTTTTCTACAACAAAAGACATGTTAAACGTAATTGTTTCACTTGAATGTAGTCATATGAATGTATCTTGTAACGTATGCAGAGCTGAGCTTAATACGCCAAAATGCGTTGATAAGTTGAAATTTTTGGTAGGTTGAAATGAATACTGTAATAATAGAGTAACTATTCTATTACAAGGTCCACTGCATATAGTATCCAACTTACGCATATAGTATGAGAGTATATTGCATGCATTTTCATTGCGGTCATTATGACTTTTTTATTTTTAACAAACAAACGGGGTAACATAACGAGTGTCAATTGTTTAAAATTAAAATTTAAACTTTTCTCAATAATTCAAAATTGTTTCAATATTTTTTCTAGTTCCTCCGGATGTATTACTTTACGAATATTTACACTTACTTAATTACTATAAATAGGTATAATATTATTTAGGTGTCTTATTTTCTAACTACCGTGCAACGAGTTTGCTGCTGTAATCCCTTGTATTTTGCCTTCCTGTGTCACAGGAATTTGAAACTGCTAGCAGAATTGTTATGCCAATATTTCTCTTAGTGCGATACAATCATGAGTAATGTTACAGTTACAAGATTGTCTTAAATTTTGAATGTTTTATATTGCTTCATATACACTAATATGTTCAAATTTCAATTATTACAAGAAAATCTTAACCCAGTGAGACAATTTAATTGCTGCAAGAAATTTTATTTAATAACCGTCAATATACAACATTTTGTATCATATTACATTTAAATGAAATTCTAAATTTCATATCGGCTTAGCTGCGTGAGTTCGATGTTAAGGTTAAGTACTATCCCTCTTGATTTATAAAATAAGCAAGTTTAGTATTAACAAAGACAATCATTTTGAAAACATACTTAGTAGATTATATATTTTCTTATAAATTACTGATAGCCACTGGTATTTTTCTCAGAAGGGAAGAAATGATTGCATGTAAGAACACTAATTAGGCTATAATCCATTAAAAAAGTGATAAATAAATTACAGCTCCGAAAAATTGCGTGAGTAATATTTACGACGATGAGTACTGCATTGCATAGAATGGAATAACTCTGAAAACGTTTAGTATATTCCTACATTCTTTCGCTCCAGCCTTTCTCCAAAACATTGTGGTCTTCGAAAGAAATTATGCATGCAAACACTTTAAAAAACCCTGCTTTGGTTATTTTATCCCAATATTCGCACGATTAAACTGTAAGTATAGATACTAATTATGTCCCGTTACAGTACATTGAAAATCGGTATCAGAGGGGCCATGCTAAGCGTCCAGTCTGAAAGAAGCAAGTTAGTTAAGTCGACTTAGCAGCTAGTTTATGTATTGGAAAGATGAAATAATCTGACAGGGGTACAGTCGTTAATAAGTGTAAGGTACATTAGCCAATGAAATGCATGAATAAAGATAACATAGAAAGTCGTGGTATACAGCTTAAGAACACCACTCAAACAAAACTTTTAGAATAGCTTTTTACTACCCACTGTCATATGACGCAATCAGCAGGTTTAGATATAGCCATCGAAACAGTTTGAAGAATAGCTTTCTCTTTCTGGAATCACTCGGTTCCTATCAGATGCCAATGAGTATCTGTAGAGCCGTTTGCAGTAGTTTCTGTTCCAATCGACGGAAGTGTTTATGTTTCATTTACAGATGTTGTTCATCTCAAAATAATGTAGTTGTGTTAGGTTAAAATTAATTGGTTACTTCTTTTCAGTTGGTTAACATTTCCTTGAACTAACAAATTTTGATCTTTGTATTAAACAAACGTTTAACTAAATTTCAATAACAGTTAAAAGGTAAAATTTTGTTAAAAGATTTTGTTAATACTAAGTCTTATAATAAAACTGAGAATTAATAAATGTTAGTTGTCGTTGACTGCAGGGTTTCGGCAACTTAAATGGTTTAATAAATACAAGGCACAATTTAATTTTTAACTACTAATAACTGGACTGAAACCAACGGGGACTTCAATCCTACGAGCTAACAGATACAAAGAATTACTCACCAAACATACAATTCAGCAACCCAGGCAAATTAGGTTTACTGGTTGGCTGCTGTGCCTTCCTTCAAATCCGCTGACAATTTAAACTCAACTTAATTTTTCTTCTGGTGACGGCTGTTAGAGAAATCAGAAAGTACAGAATGGAAGTAACATAAAAATAAGGTATTAACTGATAAATTTTACAAACAGAGAATTCGGGATATAATATTTATTCGTGTTTAAAATTAAATATTTAAAACATTTCTTAAAACACAAGTCTGACGAATTCATCGTTAATTGATTGTCATAACACTGAGGCTTTCATTCGTGAGCCAGTAATGAATTCATCGTTAGTTGAGTGTTTATCGATTAATTAACCATTCACAGTTTCATGCTGAGAGAAGTAGCTTAACGTAAAGAGCAGAGGTTTAACGTGAATTATAAAAAGATTTAAAATAGGAAAGGAAAATGTAAATACGTGTGAGAGAAAACTTTAAAAAAAATAATTCAATATTCGAGTGCTGACATAAGTAAGAGCACTCAGAACGCCACACGTCGGTGAGGGAGTTTTAAACGACACTAAGGAGAACCGCCTTGTCAACAAGCTTTACGTAGATCACCCGTCAAAAGCAATAGAAAAATGTATCAAAACTAATACAAAATAAATACGACAAATATTTTTATAACGGATTAGTGTCAATAAAAGGGAAATGGGGTAACTTATCTTCCATGCCTCCGGTTCAATTGCGGAAAAAAAATCGAACGGATAGTATTTAGTGGAATTTGGGTCCGATTTTATTCATTGCTTTCATTGAAGAGAGTTGGGACTTTTTTAAAATAAAACAAAACCTTTTGATTTCGACATTTTTCATTCTCCTTTTTTTCTTCTTTTATCTTTGCTCTTCCTTTTAATTCGTTTTTCAAAAGACTTTTCGCTAATAAATTTCGCTCTGAGTTCGTTACTTTTCTTTTTGAAAAAATTCTCCATTCCAGATACCCGAGTTGTATTACTTCCTTAAAACTATGTTCGATTCATTAAAATGTTCGAAGCGAAACCATGTGAGCAAAGTTTATTCGAAATTTATCCTCGAAAGCGAGAATTAGGTTAATGATCTGACTAAAGCATTTCCGCTTGTTATAAACAGATTATTTTTTTAGCTAAAGATGATCAGCTTTCATAAATTACTCTGACAAGTTTATAACTGGCTAACTCTAAATTGAAATAGTCTTATCATATATCTATCAATACACACACGTGTGTGTCTGTGCGTGTAACATGAATGTGTTAATATGGTGCAAGATATTTTTGACACTGAAGAGGTCTCGTAGATAATTAGCTCTATAGCTCTATGTTAAAGCATAATTATATGTAGTATATAAGTGTATAATTATCACTCGAAATGGTTGCGTACGCAAATGTTAAAGCGTAAGATGCAAATAGTAGATCTTAATTGTAGGAAAGCCGATGTTAGAAAAAGATTTCAGTTTTAAGTAAAAAAGTTAGCACATTACATCATTTAACGATGTCAGACTATATGGGAGGGATCGAAAGTTCAGATGCATTTAACTAATGTCATCCTTTTTTTTAGAAAATATTTTTTTACTCTAGTGAAAAGGGAGATGATTAAGAAGTAACACAGTCAGGAAATATTTAAATTTAATAACGTAGTTTTGAAAATAGTTTTCCAGGTAATTATGACGTTTTAAAATGTTGCTAAAATTAGACACTAGATAGTACAAGAAGCAACCTGAAAGGGATAATTCCTTAAACAAAATGAAATAAGGAATCTAGAATCAAAAGAAAAGTTTCATGTTACACACAAAATGTGGATTGTGGGAATTTGATTTTGAGATTGAAACTAATATCTTGAAATGTAAATGAAATATTTATTTATTCGATTTTTTGATTTTTTATGCAAAATATTAAATATAGTCAGTGCCATTTTTTACAACACTGACACTCCTCTCTTCATCCTCTTGTTTTTAAATTAATACGTTATTTGAATATTCTCAAGGATTCTGAAGATTGTTCAATGGTATTAATTGGAAATATTTCAGATTTCAAGAGGCTACGATTCCAGAAAGATCAAGCATCATTATATATTGCAAGGCTGCAGCACATATTTCTCGGCCATGTTGTAAAACTTATCTGGGGCCTAACTTACTCAGCTAATTCAACTTGCAAATCACGCTAAATGTTACGTAGGTGACGTTACTATGATAACTAGACACTTAAAGAAGCTAAAAGACACATTAAATGAATACTACCTCACCACTTATTCGAGTTAGACTAAGAATAGTACAACACAGCAGCCAGTTGCTTGGATCCTGATGCAAACAAAAGCTTTCCTTAGTTATAATACCTGATTTATTTTACCCAGAGGTTATGAGATTCACCTAAAATCGCTGACTCAAAAATTTAACTTACCAAACCAAATCTATTTTGCAACTTTCAGTCTAAATTGAGACAGCGTTTCCTAGCTAGGAGAGCATTTTTGCTACAGGCGGAGTCATCTTGAATGCCCAAAACTCGCACACATCAGCTATGCGTTGTTCTTCTAACTTTAGAGTAGAACTGCTTGCCACTTAAATCTACATAAATCCTGGAATGAGCAAATCTTGTGGCGAAATGAGCCAAATGAAAAGATGTAAATTAAGCTATAAGGTATTTTCTCTCTCCTTTCCGCATGCCTTCGTGGAGTAATTGGAAGCATAGCCAACGCCTACTTGAGAGATCCACTGTTCGAGTCCCGGCCAGGACATTGCACATTTTTCACGTTTCTTGCTTCAACCTAATGACTCTACAAATGGCGCCCGAAATAAAACGTCACCACCAGGATTTGGCGACTGGATATCCTAATCCCCAGTCGTCCTTTAAAAAAGGAGAGTATAAAAGGTATTTTCTTCCTCCTTACAGCATCCTTCGAGATGTAACGGTAGCACACTTGGCATCTATTCAAGAGGTCCGAGTCCCGTCGAAATTTATACGTCTCCCGCTGCAAGAAAAGTTTATGACTCTACAAAGTAAATATTTATTAGTGAAACTCAAACATAATGCCACTGTATGGTTTCTAAAGAAAAGGCGTGCCAAGGCCGATGCCACCTCGAAGACTTTCCAATATGTGTCTACTTTTTCAGAAGCTCCCTGAAGTTTCATTTAATTAATAAATCTAGGAAAGTTGAAACAGGTAACATTATGAGAAACAGTTGAAGCTGTAACAATCGGAACAAGATTCAGTACAAGAAGCTATTAAAATATCGAAGAATTTTGAAAATGTGACTTAAAAAAATCAGGGTTTGAAGAAAGAATTGGAATCTTAATAATAAATGACACTGTATGCACGTCCCATTGTTTAAAAAAATAAATAAATTTTAAAATTACACTGCATGGCTTTGGCTTCAATCTAGACATCATCAAATTCCTTGATTTTAATTAATTCTTTCTCTCTTTATAACTCAAAGACCTCACTAGTATTTCTCTGATCTTAGGATAAAGTTTCTTTTCTCTAGATACATGAAAATCTCGTTCCTTTTTTAATTGGTGCGACCGTTTATCTCTTTGAGATACTGCTGATACGAAAGAGATAGTATTGGCAATGATCATTATTAATGATGAGGTATGTAATCTCAAGCTCGTCAGTGGTCAACTGGATAAAACCCCTATCAATGGCAGTTCGATCAGCATTAAAATCCCATCAAACATGTAGGCTGCGGAATGTTCTAGTGCCTTTTCCTACAGCGTAACAAACAGCCAATTTACTTTAAATAATCCTCCATGAAGGAACCTTTCGTTCAAAAATAGCACTCACAGCCATTTGCTGAGTTAATATCAACTAACCATTATCAAATTTGAATTGTTTGGCAAGATAAGTGGTGTTCCGGGCTACTGTTCTTGATAATAGAGAACACTAAAACTGATATCTTTAAAAAATTTCTTTTCTGAGTTATTTAATTATTACGTGGACGTAAAGATACATGATAAACTAACAGCTGATCTAGCATATTAATACTATTTTTGGTGAAAACTTTTAATTACTTCATTGTTTGGTCTAAGGAAATTCATCTTGTATCTAAGTTACGCCTTTCAGACTTTCTTCCACTATTAAATACTCCAAACAAATTAAGGTAAATTAATTTACCGAAAACAAGAATTTCCTTTCGAAACCTAGAGAGGAATTAATCAAAAAAGCCTCATCAATAATTGCCATTACAAAAAGGAGTAAGCTAATATCATTAAATTATGATTTAGATAAGAAATTTAAGTCATTAATTTAGATTTTACTGCTGTTCGCTAATGATCTAGCACTGAGGCAGTACCGTTAAGAAAGTTGGAAATAAAAACTGAAGAGTTGGCGCAAAGCGCTTTTAAAGCATTGTCTTAAGCAATAGGGGCTCTAGAAGATAAACGGCAGTGTATACCACCTTTACCTGGAAATCGACGGCAAGAAAAGTGAAAAGAAAAGCAAGCTGCATCGACCCACCATTCCTTTATTTCCCCTTCTTTCTCTCCATAAAAGATTTCTCTTCTGCAGACTAGCACTTACTCCATCCCCGGCTTGCTATAAAACACCAGGGATGCTACTTAGCGGCGGGAGTGACATTGTGTCTGGATACTATGGTGTTATACTGCTAGCCATGAGTGTCACCTTCGTTTTCTTCTCTTTTCATGGTCTCGTCTTAATGATATTATTGAATCCCAACCCTTGGAAGTAGGGAAGAGGCTTTAGGTGCACACACTTTTCTTCGATAGATATTCCCCTCCCCTCGCGATGGAGGTCTGGTTGTTGCGGTTTGTGTCGTTCATATTTTTGATCAAATGTGCTCGAAAGTTTTTTTTATTTTTATTTCCTATTCCTTTTTGGGAAGAGAATAGTCGTTAAAACTGCGTTTAGAAACAGCAGGGATGAGATATACTTTTGTTTCTGTTTTTATCTCCAGCAGGAAGCTATTTGTAAATTCAACCATTGTTTTGCTCTCGCTTCAGTTTGGCTTAAACGTGAAATTGCGGCAAAAGCAACTGAGAAAATAATCTTGGTTTTGCTGAGACAGGAGGATTTTAACGATCATGGTAAGCTCAAGGCATTGGAAGTAATGGCTCGTCATAACAGGTACAGGGGTGATTATAGATTGCTGAAAGCAGCAAGAAGTTAATTATTTTCTTAGCATTCTTATCGGTTATTTACTTACTTTCTTTCTGTTCGCTTACTAATCTATTATACCAGTTTCTTAGCGATTTGTCTCTAATTGTAATTGAGTTGTTTTGCATTAAGTATCCAAGGAATTAGCAAAAAACTCATTAGGCACATTTGTATTTCTCAAATTAGTCTACCTAGTTCTTCTATGTTGTATTAGATTAATACGTAATAAAAACAAAGAGACCGTAAATTGCCTTAGGTAATTAGAGAAATAATTGCTCAAACTTACTTAATATTCTTGGAAAGCATCACAAAGTGAGGAAATTTGAGTTTAGACGTTTCTTTACGAATAATTATTTTATTCATAGCTATTTTAATTTTATGCTGCTTAGCTGTAGACATAGAAAGAAATCTGCCATGCTTACTTTCGTTTATGTTTAAGCAATTATTTTGAATTAATTGAAAGTTTTAGAATTTAACAGAAAGTACGTGCAAATAAAAGAGTAAAATCCAAACGTAGGAATTATGAATTCGCTAGTACCACATTTATTTTGCATACCTTTAAACTCCTGTCAGATATATTTATTCCTTCATATTTACATTAATGAGTGAATAATACGTAGCTACTAAATTTTATTTTAAATATTCTGCTCATTTTATTAATCAATGCATTTCTAGCTAAATTTAAGTAAAAAAATATACAAACATCATGTTAGTGTTAATTTTGAGAGATTTAAATGAATATTTTCTTATCGAAAAGAATACTATTTGTTTTATGAAGCAAATATTATATCCACTGGAAAAAGATAATGAATAGAATCAAAGTTAGAAATGTACACCTCTACAAAAAATTAAAATACACTCATTAAATAAAATGATCCGACTTTCTGCAGCTGAAAGTTGGAAATATTAAAGCCTAATTTAATTAAAACCACGGTTTTCTATACGGCACTAACATACAGTTTCAGAGACATTTTTAGTAGACTAAAATAATACTGAGATTGTTCATAAAAATTATCAGTTGGATATAGTAATACAAATTAAATGTATTTCAACTTTTGGCAATTAGATAAGCTATTAAAATAAATTAAAGATTTGAATTAGTAAGAAGTGTGTTTTTTACTTTTAATCGCTGAATATATCACATCGATGCAATTGGATTAACGATAGTACAATAAAGATCTTTTTTTTTAAATTGCAACACTTTGAGATTTGACTATACGCGAGACTGAGTAGGTAATAAGTTTAAGACCCTATGTTTCGCATCTTGGCAACATTTGCCAAGGCGAGTGGATTATATGGAGATAGTAACGGTCTAAAAATTTCGAAGTTACTCTGTTAAGAACATTTCTAACATCAAAGGAAAAAAATCTAAGCATTTTGAAATAATTACAAATGTCTAACCAAAGTCATTTGTTCGAGTACTCTCGTACTCGAATAAATTTCTTCATTCATCAGTCATGATTTCTCATCAACTCCTTTTAGCTATTGTGTCCTGCTCTTCTATCATGAGCATTGAGATGGACTAATAATGGATTTTACAAATTCTTCCTGGAAAGCGATATCGAGTTATTTTACTCTCTCTTTAAATATTTTATCTTCGTAAACTAGAGATTTTTAAAATAAATGTTGTATCCCTTATGAGTAGGAGAACTTTTGTGAGCGATATGACATACTGCAGTGTGAACGATGCGGAGTGGCATACATTTACGGTACGATAACAAAATTATGCGTTGTTAGTCACCAAACTTTAAAATTAGACACAAAAGCAAACTTATTTTGGCGTAAATGTTTAGAAAAACTTGCTTGCTTTATGCCAACAAAAAATTTCTATTTTGGTTAGTTTTAAATTTGCACTTTCGTGTCTTTCTTCCAGTTTGACCCTAAGTGTTTCAAGCAATGCAGCTCAAGAAGAACTAAATGTTTCTAAAGTGATTCCATAATGGAGGATAATTCGTAACCATCCTGGGCTAATAACCAGCCATCACCTAACTTTAGTTTCCCTTTATGTATAAGAGATGTAAGGACTCAAAGACATTTCTTCAATCTGTTATTGTGTTACAGTGATCGACAAATGAATTAGGTAATGTGAAGATAAGGACTAAGTTTTTAGGGAGAATACAGAGAATTTTTAACGAAATCTCACTTTTTCCCTGCTTGATCACAACTAATAAAAAATAAACTTACGTAACAAAACAATAAAACTATGAGAGATGTTAAAGACATTCCTCCCATCTGCTATTGTAATATTGTGATCAACATTTCATTTCAGAAATTTGAAGACGTGAGTTCAGTTTCCAGAGGTGGCACAGTACATTTTTCACGAAATTCCGCCTTTTATCAAGTTTAATTTGTCTGATTGATCCCATCTAATAAGAAATGAATTTGTTTGACAAAACAATAATATCCTGTAAATAATTAAAAACATTCCTTCATTATGTTCTGTGATACAGTGGCCGACATATTAGTTCAGTAACCTGACGTCGTGGGTTCAGTTTCCAGATAGGACACAGTATCAAGAAATCCCACCTATTTATGGGATTGCCTACCTGTGATCTTTTCTTATTCCATATTCAGTTTTTCCCTTTTAATTTTGGTGAGTATGATGTTAATTTTTTAAAATATCTTTTTAAATCTTATAAGAGACCATGTTTTCTTCCAAAATTCAAAACTTCTTCAAATTTACTTTTAAACACACCCCATTTAACGTTTCCGGAACAGTCATCGCTTTTTCATATGTCTGAATTGAAACACTAAATAATGTTACTAGTAATATTTGGTACTTTAGAACATAATGTATGTCTTTCTGTTAATTACAATATGTAAAATTCATTTTCTAATTTATTTTATGCTGTATATTAAGTGTAAATGATAGGCTATTTAATTCGTCTTTAAGTCAAATGAAGATACACTTTTTAAAGTTTTGCTTTTGTGTAAAAAAACCTTTTCTACAGAATTATAAGGCTTTAGTCTTTATATAAATTTAAGACTAAAGCGTTATAGCTCTTCAGAAAGAAAGATTCTGCAGATTCAGAAAGTAAGCTTATTGCTCAAAAATTACATTTGCTTTGAGTCTGGCAAACTGGGAAAATCTTGATCCATTAAAATTAATCATAGTAGAAGAAATTAGGAGAAATAAATGATTCTATGGTTTGAATTTAGAAGACAATTCAGACACGGGTAGCTGGTCAATACGCCAAAAGCTTGCCAACTGATGTAGAAAAATGCTTAGGAAATAATCGCTGAGATACCACCAATTTTAAGAATCTGTTGTCAAAATATTTTATAACAAGCGGAATTTCTAGCAGAAACTGTGGAAGAAATATATAGGAAGAAGATAAAATAAGCTTTACAATGTCTCTGAAGAAACATTTTATTGATAACAAGAGAAATATAACAGAAGTAGAAACATGGATGGAATTTACACATGATCTTTGTCAAAATGCGTTCTCATGAAAAAATCTTCTTCTTCTTCTTTATATGTTCCCAATAATTTTATCGCGATAAAATTGCCATGTCTACCAATAATAGTTTGAAATGTTTGCAATATATTTAAGAAGGGAAGTATTTTTACACTGGAACGGCCAAAGAGAAACGATATCAGTTCTACAAGAATAAGGCTTATACGATACAATAATATTTAACTCTTTATTATGCGTTATTTATCGCAGTTCTTAAAATATACTAGTAATTTGTCTTAACTGTTCCTCAGATTAAGCGTTTTAAAATGTTTTAAGAAATTCTGCCCACTTTTGCCCTGTTCTTGTTGCAAAAAGTTATTGTAAAAGTTGTAAAAAAAGGGATATGCATTAGAAAATCCAGATCAATGTATTTTGGCAAAAGTGCATGAAGGAAACATAGATAATCTATGCTATAAATATCATATTTTGTTCAGAATTTCATTCAGCTATATCGGATTTAAAGTATGGTATATTTTTATCCCTGCAAAGGTTGACGTTTTCTGCATAGCTCCTTTTTACGAAAATCAGTTCATTCAATACAATGATTTAAAGCGTGGAAATAAACTTCTCGTACATTTGTATGCTCTTTAAATTTAGAGATGTCGAAATAAGAATTAGGTGTATTTAAATTTTCACATATTGAGGAAAATTATAGGAATTACTGAGGCTTGATTAATATGTAATGCAAGATATTTTCCTTTTTTATTAATATACGGTATTTACGTGCATATTTCCCCCTCCCTTAAGTATTTTGCCCCTAGTGTTTTCAGCACATGGTTTAGAAACTTTTGACATACCGTAACAACGCAAAATATTTGCATGAATAAGAAAGTATTTTATGTTTAGTAAAAAGAATATTATTAAAACCGATAAGGCTTTTGAAACACACAATATAAAATATCAATATGTCTCTATGAGTGCTTTTGAACGTGCTGTTTCTATCATTAAAGCTGTATCTTCAGAAACAGTATTATACTTCGGATATTTTTCTTCTCCCAGTTTTCAAGCGGTAAAATTGATAGGAAAAGGAGAAGAAAACGCGATTAAATATTGTATTGTTACGTATTTTGTATTTATTTAGAATTGTAATTAAAATTGTTTTATTTTCCCGTGCAATGCAGCGCGTGACGAAATTTAAGAGAAACTACGCTGGGAAAGTAAAAATACAAGAGCGCGTGCATTTAATATTTAATAAATAGATATCACGTAATTGCTTTTGATATCCAGAAAATCCAGAAACTACCAGAATGATCTCGTGAATGACTAAAAAACTTATAAAAGCTGTAGGAAAACATCTCAGCTCAGTTGAAGTTGTTTTAAGCGGACTGGTATTGTTTACTTAATGTTGTTATTGATTGTAGCGAATTCGCTGTAAGATCAGATTAGTTTCTCTGTATTTTGAATTTGAGTTCTGTCTATATTCTAGTAGTTTAAAAATATAACTCATGTGAGATATTGTGATATTATATGAATATATCTGGGGACATCTTTCAGCATTTTGTTTTACTTCTTGTGAAAAGAATAAATTTTACTAACTTTTTATCGACTTGTGTATTCAATCCATTACGAATCCGTACGCACGCAACAGCATATTTCTTTGGTAATCAGAACTTTTATTCATTCTTATTTTTCAGTTAAATTGCATCATAATAATAAATAATTTAGACCAAGATCTTTCGAATACCCAATACCTCTTGGGCAATCAAATAATATGGACGAAACTGAGTACACTTCGTTTATGTTTCATATTATTTGCTTAACAGACCAATGCTACTGTTTTCGATGTCTTGTACAGCTATTTATTCAGTTATCCAGATCTGCAGCTCCTCTTACATAGCCGTTTGGTTTATTCTCGGCTGATTTTCCATTTGGATGCATGTACCCAGGACGAAAAGATCCCCACAGGGAAAAGAATCTGTTGAATCCCGTATAATGTTTGGAATATTTACTTAGTTTTTTCTTGAAGATTCTACTTTACTGAGCCATCTGGAGGATTTTCTATATCGACTCTCATATATATTACTTGATGTCGTGTTGGTAATTTAATGAGAAAAATCAAAGATATTATTAAATGTACTAAACGTTAAAGCGTGAGGGGAAAAACAACGAAAGAAAAGCTTTCTTTTATGCGTGGAATAGAGGAAAATGAAACCTTTGATTTGACTTTGATTTGTAATAAAACTCATTTTTGCCTGCAAGAGGGAGAAAAAAGGCATTAACTTTTAGGTTTGAAGATCAAAATGGATTGTTCATTGGTTTCTAAACTGAGACAAAATGTTGATAATCTTTAAATTGAAAACAACATTTTAAAATCGAACACCATAAAATGTAAAGCGATATAAAGTACATAATTAAAAATGATAGAAATCTAATTTAACTCTTAAATTAATCACGATTCAACGAGTATATATACATATACTATTCAATCTGCAAAAATTTTCTTTTTACTTTATTGAAAAAATGTAAGAATGTTAAGAACTAAATATGCAATAGAATGTTTGAAATCTTGCTCCGGCCTAATGCTTGATTGCCTATCATATAATAAATAGTAAATAAGAATGCATTAGATAGTTTTGTTTCGAAGATATATGTTTCTAGCTACATGCAAAGAGCTTGTGTATAAGAGATTTAGTGGTTTTTGTACTTTCCATATTCTATTTCTTCTTCTTAAATTATGTCAATAATAATTCTGTCTAAAGCTATATCACTACGTTCAGTAATTACATTCATTAAAATTAATATTTTCTGATATTAAGACTAGCTGACCATCAGCTGTTGGAATCAGGTTTCAATATATTCTAAATATGAAATTTAATAAGGCACCATTAAACGTTATTTTAACAATAAATAACACTTATAAAACTAAAGCAACCCTTTTTTAGGTCATACAATCACACTCAGGTATATTTAATGTTGTTAGATAGCAGCATGGCACAACATTGTGATCACATATGCCATAATGTACATTTCTGAGCAAATCTGTAAATAATCCAGGTAAAATTTATATGTTTTTTAATACTGAAGAAAGGAATTCTGTATAAATCATTAATTAAATCAAATTACTTTTATATGCAGGAAATGATCTCAGAAATTTCAGTTCATCTGCAGATGAGACATTTGGAATGATTGATGGTGATGAAAAGTCGGAAGGCTGCTAGTGAAAGCAGTACTGTCAAACTATTGAATGTGTTATTTCTTTTAATTTTAGATGCGTTCACTCACAGGAAAATTTTAAACGTATTGTCCAATATAAGATCAATAATATCACTGATACACTGATAGTGTAAACATTGAAGATATTACATTTCATTTTGTTTTCATTAATCATTACTCACAGTCAATTTTTTGTATCAGATTTATCATATAAAGTTCGGTTCAACAATCCACGATATTCCTTCGTTTTATTTTAATCAATTATTCCTACTGTGCACTGGTTAGCGTAATGGCCCGGAGTATCGAAAATTCCGTAGTTGATTTCAGGGGATGTGTTTTAAACCAATCCTTGCTCAGCATTTTAATGCTTATACCTGTTCATAAATTGAATCTTAATCACTTATCTATAACTTGATCCTAGCGTTGTTCATATTTATCTGAATCGGAGATTTAAGGAAAAAATAATATAATTTTTCCAGAAGGATTTCGACTTTTAGAAAGATGCTTTAATTGTTTTAACTGTTTAAGAACTGCAGGTTAGTTACCTCTTTTAAGTTTTATTTATCCGTGAAAATCCAGACAACCAAACAAAATCCGTTCTTTTATATTTGAAGTTTTTTTATCTGCTAAATAAATTAACCTAAATCATAAATTTCAATTGCTAAAAATCTAATAAAAAATATTTTATCTGTTTTGAGGGGGCTACATTTCTTACAGCAATACCAGTGCATGAAAAGCGAAGCACAATCTTAGTAAAATTTAAGCTGTATATATATGTAAGTCATATTTTCTAGAGAGAAAATGAACGTTTTGCGTCTAAGTCCGAAGAACAGTTGTACGAAATGTATAAAATAAAGCAATTCATTTAGATCTCAAAGAAGCATTTAACTGTTCATGCATTTTAATTGCATGCATATCTTTTTAATATGCCCGACTAAAGCATTTCTCACGCAATGAGGTATCTACGTAAGTAACAAAAACAGTCAAAAAGGAAGTCTAAGACAATACTTCCTTTAAAATTCCTCTGCGCGGCTTACACGAAATGTCTTTTATAACCTACCAAAAGCATTCTAGTTGGCAACTGCGACAGCTATTTGTCTTGGGATTCGGAGAAATTAAACATCTGCAGAGGAATTCTCAGATATTCTATTCCCGCTTTGTCATTAAGGTATACCACAGAGACTTGAGGCCAACCACACGTTTAACATCCTCATCAATCACAGCACTCCCTCATGTTTAAATGCTCCCATTAAAACTGCGCTGGATTGTATGCCAGAACTGAGTAAGACGGGTGAAAAAGAAGTCGGATTTCCTGAGTAATTCTAGTCGGATGATAATTAAAGCAATATTCCTTTTTTAGGTTTGGATTTCAAAGCCTACTTTAAATTGCTCTTCTTTGGGTGCTGTTCCTGAATGACCTTTCTTCATTTTAAAGTGTAAATTTAACTCTATATTTATGAATTTAAATGATGCATTAGTTATTAAATAAAGTTTAATTTTTTTATACCACTTTAAATTGATTAACTATTTCATTGCTATAAAATTTAAGTCTTGTAATAATCGAACTTTCTAACTCGATAAAAATTTTTTATTAAATTTACGTATATGACTAATACGCGATGATTAGATGCTCAATTCATTTCTTCATTATTCTTAGATAATAGAAACCACTAGCATCACAATGAGCACAACAACACAAGCGCCTGCCCTTGAAAACTGCGAATATTCGAACCACCTGGATTTTAATTAGTTCGAATAGCTAAGTTTCTTCTGCAAAATTAAGGAAAAGAAAAATAAATTGAATATTGCTCGTACGGTAATAGGAAAAATAATATTATTTCTTTTTGCTTAATATTATTCTCACAAGAGAATAGAAATATATTTTGTTTTTTTCATTAGCTTATTGGAAAAATGTAACGTTCATATTTTCTAGTAATATATTACAAATTTATTATTATAACTTCTTGTGGTTTATTACTAAACTTTAAGCTTTCTGATGGATTTTTATAATGTTGCTACCTTTTCTATTAGCTTATTATGCGCTGTTAATTTATTATAATTTGGATTTGGCCATGTATCCAATGTGACTACATTTTTGTTGGTTTATTACAAAAGTTTTCTATGGATTTATTATTCACTTAAAAAACACGCCTTTATTTATAATAACTGCGTTGCTTTCCTGATTCAGTTACGAGGTAATAGGCTCCTACTTTCTGCATGCCTTGGGGCTGTAACTGGAAGCCCTTCCGGCGCGTAATCGGAAGGTCCGGAGTTCGAATCGCGAAGAAGGAACTACGGATTTCTTCAATTTCCTGGCTTCGAAAAATTCTAAAAGCTTTTTACAAGTGGCCCTCGAGCTAAAAAAAAAAGGAGGTGTACGATAATTCGTCACCACCAGGATTTGGCGAATGGGTTCCCTTAATCCCAATCGCCCTTTAAAGAGGGAGTGTATAATGTATTTTCTCCCTCCTTTCTGCGTGCCTTCGTGATGTAATCGGAAGCACGTCCGACGCGTGTGGGAGGTTCAGAGTTCGAATCTCGGCGAAGGCATAGTACATTTTTTATATTTCCTGCATGGATATAACCTAATGACTCTACACAGTCACAAAAAAGAACGAAATAAATGATAATCCTAAGTGGGAGTGATTCGACAATGTATCAAATAAGAATAATTTTAACTGAAGAATCAAAGGCTTTACAGAGGGAAGGAAATCGTTTCCTTCTCCAGAGGCAAACAACGAGTTTTAGACAATACGAACCAGTAGCCCAAAAATTAAAGAAAATTCCACAAAAGAGGGAATGAAAGCATATGGGTATGCAAATAAGTAATATGAAATGCGGGAGATGAGAAAGAAATGCATTGAAATCTCATTTGAAACTTGCGCAACACGAGATTTTATAAAAAGGTTTACGTAAACAGTAGGTAATGTTGTCTTCTGTAACCTAATGGTTACAGTGCTAGAACATTCTTATGCATATATTTTATAAATAATAATGTTTCGTTAAAGTAAATAATTTAAATAAGAAAATTTTGAAAATCCATTCAATAATTTAATCGAAAAAAGAAAGCGGTTTTCTTACCTTCCATCTATCTTTATATTTCTTCTTTTTTACTGAATCTTGAACATAAATTGGAGGGACCAGGTTTAAATTAAGGGTTGGAAGTCCTTACCGTGAACAGATAGGTGATTTATTCATTTTAGTTTTCTCTTTTCTCATGAAGTCAATGGAAACAACTTGCTGTGCTTTAAAGATAAGTCTTTTACCTAATTTAAATTAACACTTCATTGACCGGGGTCTCTCATTCACTATGAGCAATAACTTGTTATCGAGCGCCTGCGACGCGAAAGGAAAAAGCGACATGTTACCTTACCTTTCGTTTTCATTATCCATTTTATGTCAATGTCTAAATTTAGAATAGGAAGTAAATTAAACAATAAATTCTCCAAAAGTGTAATGAAAACTAATTATTTTAAGTAGCTAATGAAAATTTTAGTAAGAACGCAAATCGGTATTTCATGTTGTTAAACCGTTAACGTCTAATTATACGTAACTGATTTTTCGATTTTTCTTATGCAGTGATCTAACACGTGTCTGTGAATGCCATCTATTAAAAGGTAGCAAATTTAATTATTAAACAAATAAACAACTTTTCAGTTACTTGCAAATTATAAACCTTTGAAACTGTAACATAAGCTGTAAATGTACGATAACACATGAAGTAGTACATTCTTGGGTTTTAAGACTATTATCAGAAACTGAGTTATGGAACCTTTCTTTTGTTAGATATTTCAACAGGAAAGCGAATAATTTACACTTTTTTTCAATGTAACAAAAATCGAATGAATTTTTTTCCTTTCGATTTAGTTTAGTTTCGTATTCTGTGTGTAGTACCACTTTACTTTTATACCTCATTCAGTGGATTTTGTTACATAAACGAGATGAAAAGTGTTGTTAAGGAATATCAATTAGTTAAATCAAATTAACTTAAGTATAAGCTAAGTGATGCTTATACTAAGCTAAGAGATAGAGAATGAATTTTTTCACTTTCAATTTAGTTTAATTTCGTATTCTGTGTGTAATATCACTTTACTTTTATACCTCACTCAATGGATTTTGTTACATGAATGAGATGAAAAGTGTTGTTAAGGATATGAGGTATTTCTCCCACCTTCTTCGCATGCCTTCGGGGTATAGTGGTCAGCACGTTGGGCGCGTATTCCAGAGGTCCGTGGTTCCAGTCCCGGCGAAGGCGTTGCTTATTTTTCATGTCTCCTGCTTCGAAAGAGCCTAATGTCTCTACTATGGCTCCCGAACTAAAAACGTGGTGGATGATGATTCTCCACCACAGGGATTTAGTGACTGGGTCCCCTGAACCCCAGTCGCCCTTTAAAAGAGTGAGTATATATGGACATGGATATGGTGAAGTGTGGTGGACACCCATTGTTTAACCATTGGTAATTTGGGTGTTGTCCAGGCACACTATTTATCGATATAGTAATTACACCTCACTGGGCTCACAGGAGACCTTTACCAGGCATTGCTTGCAATGCTTTGTGTTGGTACCATACCGCAGGCAGTGCCTTTCTTTTTCCATTAAATATTCATTGATGTTTTCTCAATTATTGCTTTCCGCACGTACATGCTATGCAGGACAGCTCCAGGTCTGCTTACATACAATGTTTTAAGAAATATCTTTGTTATGTTATTCTTTATGCTGTGCTGCATAACTCAGTGCCTCTTGTGGACAGGAAGTTTATTATATTTATGATTTTTTTTCTGAGATGGTTGTTCTTGGTAGCATAGCTTATGAAAGAAGTCATTTCACTTTCAGAATTCGGGACTTTTAAATGATGTTCAGCTGTCAGGGAGCATTTAAATAAATAATGTTCGGGACTGGCTCTTTCTCCACATAAGCACTGGTCTGATCTAGCTAAGTTCCTTGTATAAAACTACGTGGGAAAAGGGCCATGCCTTGATAAGAATCACGTTATTTCTCTTGTTATTAAACTGGGTGCAGTGTCTACTTTTGGGAAAAGTCCTTCTTCCTTGTTTGGCGTTATCCCACTAGCTCTGCCATTCAGTTTTAGATTTGTTGCTTATGATTTTTTTAAGGTGCGAGCCAGGCCACGGTACTGATAAGTTTTGTGCGTTTTGACCCCTAGCTGCTTCTTTGGCTAGGATGTCAGCCCCTCCTCGTTGCCTTTTGTTCCTGCATGTGCCTTCAACCAAGTGACAAAGAAGTGTTGATTTTGTGATGCTGAAGTTCTTTCTGTAATTTCTTGAATTAATTTTGATCGGTAGTGCGGGTTTGCGATGGCATGCATCGCTGAAAGACTGTTTGTAAAGATATATGCTATTTTTAGGGAGTTTGTGATGCTGTATTTTATTGCTTGGAGGAGCGTTACTGATTCCGCTTGGAATACAGTATTTTGTTGATCTAGGTGGAACTTTTATTCTATTGTCGAGTGGGGATCTATCTAGATTTTGCTTCCGCTGCCTTTACCTTCTTCTAGGCCGGAACCGTCTGTATAGAGTTGAGGGAATTTCTTTTCGTTTACTTCTTTTTTCATGCTTCATGTGATATTATTTTTGTTTCCTGGGTATTGCTCATATGGGTGTGTCGGTGTCTCGCATTTCTCTACTAAAAGTTCTAATGATTTGTAATAGCTCTTCTTTCGTAGTTGTAGTATTGTTGTCTTACGGAATTCTTGTTCAGAGTGTATAAAAATTGGCGTGCTGTTAGCGATTTGGAAGAGGGCCGCATTTGATGTTGTTCTATAGCTTCCTGTGTAGTTGAGGAAAAAGGGTCTCTGGATTGTTTGAAGCTTTTTTTGCTTTCTTTTTGTCATTGGTTTTGCCCATGTGGCAGCCCGGTATAAGGCAATCTTCTCGATTACTGTATGGTAGATGAGGTTTTATGTTAGTCTGCTCGTCTCCCATCTTATTCCGTTCATTCGCTTCAGATTGGTTGTTATTTTGGATGTCTTGCTTTTTATATAGTCCAGTCTATAAAGTTAAGTTTATATGGTCTATAAAGCTAAGTTTTTTTATCAATGATGACACCCAGGTATTTCAGGCAGTTAACTATTTTTATTTTAATTCCTCCTATTTCGAATCTTGGAAGTCTTGTTATCTTTTGTGAGGGTTTGTGGATAATAAAAGCACGTGACTTTTCTTGAGAAATTATTAGTTTTTGTTGCTTGCAAAGAGAGTTGAAAATTTCTAATGTGTTGTTTACATTTCGTTGTAACTCCTCTCTGGAGTTACCACTCACGACGAAAGCTACATCGTCCGCAAAAGCGGTGCATTTTAAGTGTTGG
This sequence comes from Stegodyphus mimosarum, assembly GCA_000611955.2. Lineage (NCBI taxonomy): Eukaryota > Metazoa > Arthropoda > Arachnida > Araneae > Eresidae > Stegodyphus > Stegodyphus mimosarum. The sequence continues at coordinate 144,136 of KK118161.1, read as the reverse complement.
GGCCATTTGTGCTTTATGACTTTGTCAAATGTGTTTCAAAAATCTGCACTTAGGCATGACCCCTGCGGGCAGCCTCTGACTTGTACTTTTTCAACTGTACAATTGTTACTTATAATGACGCTGCGTCTGTTGGTGAAGCAATCTTGAAAGATTTTTGTAAATGTGTTTGGACAGTTCATGTCCCGCATGCATTCATGGTGTAGTGGTCAGCACACTGGGCGCGTATTCCAGAAGTCTCGGTGAAGGCGTTACTCATTTTTCATGACTCCTGCTTCGAAATAACCTAATGTCTTTAGCAGGGTTAAATCACGTTAACTTAAGTATAAGCTAAGTTATAAAACGATTGTAAAAATTTTATGAAATAAGTGCGGAATTTATTATTTATAAGGCATCATTTCTATGAACAAATATTAGGTAGATATCTAAGTATGCTTTCTTGTGCATATATTTAATGTAAGGGTAATACATATATTCAATAATGTAATGAATAAATACTAAGTAAAAACAGTTGAAAATCTAATCCAATTATGTACTGATAGCTGCAACAACTGGTGGTAATATTGTAAAATAAAAATAAAACATTTAAAATCCGTCTCATATTCAACTCAGAAAGTTCATATTCAACCATTAGAAATAATATCGAGAAGCACAGTGACTAATTTCATGAAAAGACCCAAAACGAGTACACACCAAAAAATGAAAACAGTAAAAGAAAAAAGGTTTTTTATATCCTGCTCCATATCATAGTTAGAGAGTTGGTGTATCGAAAGAAGTAAATGATTGTTTGAACTGCTAATGATACAAATTTATAAATTAGAATCGAATGCTTCAATTAGCCGTAGAAAATTAGGAATAGAAATTTGTATCCGCATCAGTACAAGTCCTACAAACTGGAACGGGTAGAGTAAAACTGCATAATTTTACAACAGAACAAAAATTTTAAAGAAACTGCATCAAAACCAAATTTTTTTCAAAAGTTGAACAAAAATAAATTAACAAATATCGAACACACTAAGTACAAATAATAAATCTAACTACACACAAGCAAAACAAACGTGAAACATACGGGACACAGTAAATATCGTATGATACAGTTAACATAAGATGCAATAAACACAGGAAAATGGGAAGAGACAGTTCCCAAAAGTGAAATAGTAGAGCAACAATTGTTTGAAAATGAAAGTTCTGAAAGATACTAAATAAAATTCTAAATAACTTAAAATAAATTTCAAATTTGAAAGTTTCAACTAAATCTACGCCAAACACAATGTTGTTCTTTCACTTAATTTTAAGTTTTACTGTGGTGTGTTTCTTCTCTCTTGTGATAAAAGATGTTTAAAAAATATGTTACATAAGGGAATAGAATCATTATAAATATTTACAATTTTATATAAAAATATTAATGTATTTAATTAAAAATAAATTGCTGACGCAGTATTGTCTTGGTACAAACAATGAAAACGAAAGAAAAGAAATGAGAAGAGAGGAAATTAATAGAAGGAAAAATAACCAATCTAAAATAATGCTTGAGTTAATTTTCGTGCGCTGATGATGAAAGCCTTCGCTTAATCAATGAATTGTCATACGGTTTTCGTATTCAGAAATCTCAAGAGTTATCTGATAGCCGAACGTAGTCGGAAATAATTCAACAAAACTACCGGTCACCATCTGTAACAAAAAGAAATTCAAACTTAGATATCTCTAGCGAAACGTGCAAGTTTCTAGCTAAAGTCAGAAACGGCACAGATGGAACAATAAAAAAAATCCAGATTTCTTTTTATGTTATTGAGGCACAACTCTTGAACTCTTAAACTCTAAGTTTTGACTTTCTTTCCTTTTTCTTAAAAAAAAATGCTGGAACCATACAAGCTCTTGTTTGGATCATCGAGTGCAAGAAAGCAGATATCGATTTTCATGAAAGCAGATATCGATTGACGTTAATTGTTCGAATACTATACCCATTAACGTGTGAAGCTGTTATTTTTATTCAAAAAAGGTCCAGAAATTTACTTCTGCAGCAGCTTTTCTTTCTAGATTTAATTAGTCAACCGCTCGATGACAATTGTACATTTGACATTGGTTGATAAATGATGGATGGTTAGAAAAGACTTAAGAGAAGCAATAATTAGAGGCTGCCAGAAAAAAAGAAGCATTAAGGCTAATTACTTAGCTATACTTTTGGTATATATCATTTGTGTATTTTGGAAGTTCACACCATATTTTGTATACTTTCTGTTTTTCTTCTGCATGTCCTTTACCACGCCAGTGCTTATTACTTTTCTTAAATCTAAGAGAAAGGTTAGGCTATTAGAATATAGAAGGCTATCTATCTCCATATTAAAATAATGTGATATCTGGGGTATTTCTTTAAGGGAAGGGTCAACAAAATGGGATTTAGAGGATATTTTGTTGGAAAATTTAGATTAATATTAGTATTTTTGTGGATATGCTACAGTTATTAGCCAGCAAATTAAAATAACAAGAAGGAAAGTAGTCCTCTAAATTAAAATGTTTTTAAAATAAATTAAATCTTTCATAAAGATAGATGGAATTCTTTAAGAACAAACAAAAAAGGAGGCACCCTTTAATTCAGAGAACGTAGTTTGTTCGAAGATAAACGTGTGGAGACATTAGGTTATTTTGACCAGGAGACATGAAAAATGAGCAACACCTTCGCCGAAACTTGAACTTGGACCTCTCGAATACGCGCCTTATGTGCTACCGTTATATCACGAAGGCATGAGAAGAGAGGCAGAAAATACCTTATAAACGGATGCTTGAAAATAGAAAAATTTCATTCTGTGATTGAATAAAAATCTTTTTCCAATATTAGAAATAACTTTTAAATTGAAATTTAAGGTCTTAAATCCATGTAGACTAAAAGCAGTACAAGTATTCAGGACGTTTTTTAAAAGATAGTATATCTTAAAGCTGTAACTTGACTTCATTTTACTTCAGCCGTAATTTTAACATGTTATAAATGGTTTTTAAGGTATTTTATGTTAATTAGCCAATTCACGATTTTGATCTATTATGCAGTTTCTTTTCTACATTAGCTCTCACCAGGATGCAAATGACGTTAAAAAATTTGACGTGAGGGTTTTGAATGTTTTAGGTACAGAGCTCTTGACAGCGATGCTAGTTTTCTGCCACCCAGTTCGACCAGTTGATATTCCCGCATTAGCGATTTTGTTAACCGACGTCAAATCGTGCTATTAAAATTTTCAACCGGCTTAGTTAGGCCAAATTTATGCAGTATTCGGCTACGATACTTTTACATTTTAAATCCGACTTTGTGCTGCTTTACTACCCGCAGGTGGAGGAGTTTTGTTTGTACTCAAAGCTGGCGTCTGTTGATAAAATTTAAGTTAAATAAAATGCTTATTTGAGTATTATTATTTGCAAATTTCTAATTTATGGCAACAGCAAGGAAATGTATGCACAAAAAAGCAGTAAAAAAGCATATGGCGTAAGTAAAAATAACATTCTTGAAATAAAAAGCTTTAATTGAGTTCTTTGAAGCACACAGTACAGCAGTAGGGATTTATATCTATTTTAAATAACTAATTTAATTCAGTTTTACGTTACTTTCCTATAAGCCTTCATTTCCCCTAATTGTCAATGCCAGAATATTTAAATTTGGTAGCGCGAGTGAATTAATGCAAATTCTACCTTGAGGAAAAAGGGTTTAAATACAGAGTTCTAGAAGGGAAAGTTAGAGAGTGAGGGCAAATACTACACATTTGTAGCGCGAGCTTCTGCTTGGCATTTATTGATGGTTAACGTGGCGCAACAGCTATTACTTTGCTGCCACTAGAGATTGACGCTGTTTTAGAAAGCAGGATATTCTGAGCCCTGTAGCGTAGTTCTTCAACTTCTTAATATCTTCAAATTTTCAGTTTAGTTCTTGTTATTTGAGTTACCGACCGAGTGAGCGGTAGTATATTAGCGTCAAGTTGACGCATTGTAAATTTTAACAGAGCTACTAAAGGATTCTTTTACCCTTCTCCTGTGAAGTTTCTGTGTACATTTCAGCTGTTACATTACAAGATAGACCAGAGGGTCCTACACAGTAATATTAAATATATATATATATATATATATATGTGTGCGTGTAAAAAGATGACTTGGAGAAACACTGCAACAAATTAACGATGGTTCTGTGCGTTATATTCTGGGGAGACTTTACTGCGTAGTTAGAAAGATGACACTTGAAGGAGAGACTTGTAGACAGACGTAACCGAATCGAATATAACTTTCACTGGTGGATATGAAATAATTATCGAAAACATATTTTTCGTCATACATGATCGTGGGAGCAATACGCACTCCAAAATTTTATACAGAGTATCACCTTTAGATAACTTTGTAGTTAGCGGCACACAAACCAAAGGGGCCGAAGTAGCGTCTTGACAGCAAGAGAGCTTAAATTTGAAAATACGGAGTTATCCAGTATGAACGTTCACTAAGGGAATGTTTTGATTTAGATTAGAAAGGTTTTATTTCTCAAAATTTTGAGTTCAAGTTACGAATTAGCTACGTCATAAGCATTATGCAAGCTAACGCAAGATGGATTGATCTAGAAATGACGCAGTCCAAAAACGTTATTTCGAGTTTTAGAAAAGAGAGGGGGAATTATGGGCTTACCGGTAGTTTTAAATTATAATTTTGATTTACATATTTTTATCTTATATATATATAGTATATAATTTAATGTACTATGATCTCTGATGTCTGCTTTTTTAATCTTTAATGTCTACTGCTGATCTGCTTTTTAATGTGCTACGATCTTCATTTAAGCCCATCCCTCAAACATGATATACGTCCTATAATTTTCTCGCTTGGGTTGAAGAGGTAAATCTTTTAAAAAGAAAGGGGGAAAATAAATGAAGGAGAAGAAGTGCTGGAATGTTATCATGTTCTTATACAATGGTCATTTGCTCGTAAATGTCAGTTCCTCAGCTAGTTATAAACAGTTCACTCGTTTATAATAGTCTGAGAAGCTAGATCAGTTTTAGCACTACCCTTAACATGATTGTCTTAAGACTAAAATAAATGGGCATATATTGAATAAAAGTTGATCCATGCAAAAAAGTAAAATCCTTTATTTCTCTTAGAACAGAGTATCTTACGGTTAAATTCTACTCAAATTAAGTCAAGAGAACCTTAAGGCCTTTAAAGGTAATTTTGGCTTTCTAAATCTTTTGAAACCATTGCATGAACAGAACTGGAGGGGATGTAACTTAAATAACATTCAGAAGACATTTTAAAGTCTTTCGTACTGCTTTAGTTCGATTTAGTCAGCCGCATTTAGTAGAAAGGGATTGACAAAAGGTTCTTTTCGTCTCATCAAGTATTTAACGGTTCTGTGACTTAGCGAATGTTTCTATGCTCCGTTTTATTATACCTCAAGCAATGAGCTTATGCGGCGCTTGATACAAAATGATAAAAAGAATTGATTAATGTCTAAGATAATACTTCTGAATTATGGACTAAAATTTTCTTGCGAAATGTTGCTTGCTTCATTTGTTAAAATAGTTTTCGTTTTTCTTTAACAATTACTCCCTTTTGTTTTTCGTTTTCATTTGATTACTATACTTCATGCTTATTTTTCTTCTTTTGTTTACAATTATGTACGCAGCGATGACCATCTTTCAAATCACTAGTGGCATGCTGTGGTTGTTTTTGCATCTTCTTCGCTTTTCTTGAGTTTAGTGTAAAGAGAGGAGGATTTCTTTTATAAAGATTCTTACTAAAACAGCCCTTCTAAAACATTATTTAATGAAATACAAAATGCAACATCTACATAGCCTATTTGTAAAATATCTTTTAATTATTTAAAGTGGGGTAAGGTTTAGTCGTAATAACACTTGAAAGTATTCTTTTAAGCTACTAATTTTCAATTTCCTACCCTAAAAATAATATTTATAGTTCTTAAACCAAGCTATCCGCTTGTCAGACGTCTAGTGTCTAATGGCTTGTCTTAGCTTCTAAAGAGTCTAGCCGAGTTATGTCTTCTGTAACATACAAAAGAGAGCTTTATTTATACTGAGCTTTCAAAAACCAGATAACAAATTTTGAAAAACAAGCGAGAAAAAAGCTTTTAAAAGAGAAATAACAATACTAAATGTTTACTGCATACACAGCTTGATAATTATTTTAAAATCATATACAGTGAAAAACTTGAAGTCCTGACTTTTGAATAAGCGTATAATTAGTCTTCAATCTTTAACAGCTCAAACTGTTAGCTCTTCCATAAACTAGACAATTTAATACCTTTTAGTTTTTCGATTTCTGCCCCTAAAATTTCAAACCCAAGTTCAATAAGCAAAGCCAAAAGAATATTTTAGCAGTAAACAATGCTTTCGTCAACAAGTAATCTTCAACAAGTAATTCAGTTCAATTTCGAGTAAAAAAAACACAATATTTGATCTTACCATTTCGTAACTAAGATTTCTATGAGCTCATGACGTGATGGAAGCCAACATGAAACTTGACATTGTAAGATCTTAAAACATAACTTGTTTATTCTTTATACTGCTTATGAGCTTACTAAATTACGCTGTCCTACCTGAATTTGTAGATTTATTAAGAAATAGATAACTGCACAATAAATTTGTTTTATTTCATTTTCGAATCTACTTTATTCTACAAATGAAAAGAATGCTAGAATTAACGAAAATTGACTCCCCAAACACCTGACTCTATACTATAGATATTGCGGATGCTATCTTGTTTTGCTTTCAAAGTACGGACCTTCCTGCTGCTTTTTTTTCAAGGCACAAGAGACTTTAAATCTCGCCCCCAACTGGTCAAAAGGTTTTAAATTAGACTTTAATCATGATAAACCAGAGTTATGATTATTGAATAGCGGAACATTTGTTAATATGCATCGCATTTATTTCTCGACGGAACCCCTTTGACTGTGGTAAAGCAAATGAAATATCTTGGGGTTTTGCTTGACTGTAAATTTTCTTGGAAGCGACATTTAACTTATGAATCAGAGAAATGTGATAAATTACAGCGTGGATTAAGTCGTATTGTACGCAACACGTACGGCATTATTTACAACGTTCATTCACTCACCCATAAACAAGGAATTGCACTCTTTATTATGTATGGCTCTAGAGTCTGGGATATGTTGCTTAAGAAGAAGATAAATCATAAATATCTACGATGCATTCAAGGGCGGATACTTCTGCAGGTCATATGTGGTTATCGTACCATAAGCTACCACTTTTCTTTTTGAAAATCACTTAAATATATTCTGTTGGAGCTTTTGCTATTAACTAAATAGACTAAATAATGAAGATTTGTTCTCTGTTTTTCACCAACTACCTTTCATCAACTACTTTTGCTTACCCTTGTCTGTTTATGCAATTTCTGGATTTCCTCCAATCGACATTGCCATTATTCATTATATTTCTTATAGGGAAAATCTATCTGCTTCTGCTGTCTCTCAGTATGATTGTGTTTTACCTCCATCTGATCTCCCTCACCCTTCAGAAACAAATGCTGTTAATATTATTCAATTTAACAATAAAATCGTAGATAATTTGTCTCTAACTTGTTATACTCATAGCAGCAAAATTAACGGTAAAGTTGGTCTCGCATTTGTTTCTTCAAAAATGGTCTTGAATATGAGCACTTTCAATTTAGAATTAGAGATGAACGTAACGTTTTTATAGCTGAACTTTTGTGCTTAAAATTCGCCATCAAATGGATCCCTGAACAAAATAGTGAGGTTTCAGACTATCTCATTTGTACTGATTCCCTTTGATCTTTGGAGACCCTAAAATATATTTCTTCCTCTACTAATATCATCATCGAGATTCAAAAATAACTTAAAAAGCTAAAAGATAAAAATATTTCGGTTGCTTCTGCATTTGTTCGTGGTCATACATGTTTTTTTGGGAACGAACGGGCCGATGTTCTTGCTAAAACTGTAACCAAGCGTGAAACTGATACTTGTCACTTTCCCTAAATCCTTTTATAAGGAGGTTATGAATGAAAGTATTGTGGAGTTGTGGAATCAAGAATTCATTAGCTCAAATAAAGGGAACTTAACTAAGAGATTTGTTTCTTCCATCAAAATGAGATGTCATCACTTTTTCACAAATTATAAACTGACCCAATTTATTATTTACCAAGGAAATTTCAAAAGTTATCTGAGCAGATTTAAGTTGAGCCCAGAGATTGCTTGTGATTGTAGCGTCGGTAGCAAGGAAAATGTTGAACATGTGCTTTTCTATGTGCCAAATATGAGAGAGAAAAAATTTCTTGAAACTGGCACTGAAAGATTTTAATATTAACTGGCCTCCAGAATTTCACCAATTTATTTCTGAGAGAAGTGCCTTTGACAATTTTGTAATTCTTCTTAATTTTGTTTTAAATTTTCTCTTACTGTTTATTTTGTATTGTTTTTCATACTTCTGTAAGCCCCATGTGATACTATGTGGTACATGGGGAACTTCTTGTGTTTCTTTTAATAAAAAAAATGAAGAAAAAAATAAAAAAAAACTTGACCCTATACGCTTAATGTATATGTAAAATTTTTGACCTAATCATTGTTCCAAATAAATGCAATTATATTATTAATTATGCTTCAAATAAAAAGGAATTGAAATATCCGCAAGTATCTTGTTCTTGAAAAAGGAATTTCACTTTATACTGCCTTTCTCACTCCGGCCTGAACCTCGTTTTCAAAGTGTGGAAATCTGCTTCATAATTATACAAACTGGCCATGAAATGCACTTTCACTTATTCTTGGCTTAAGTTGTTTAGCTTTCTTAATAACCAAAAAAGTCGCAGTAAAAAAGCTTGATTTTCTTAAATCCTGAGCTCAAACGAAAGCAAAGAATAGAATATACGTAATCTTCTTGGTGCTGCTGTAAAAATCCTATTAGAGCAACTTTCAGAAATAGGCTAGGTCAGTTTCACTATCTTCAGAAATGGAAAAAATCAGTCTGTCAAGATCTATGCCGCAAACTACATTCACTTCGGTGAGAATGATAGCCATTGTTTAGATCTGAATTTTGGCTTTGATAATAGTCTTGATATACACATCCAGGGTTCTTTGGCTTTAAATCAAATTTTAATTTGGCAACCTTGTTTATGATTGGGGTAAAATGTCATGCCATTATTTATTATAAAACTATTATTTCTTACAAGATATGAACATTAATGCGAAGTAAAGTCTTAATAACTCCTTGAAATAACGGAACGTCAGCAATGTATAAGCCTTTGCGGAAAGTGGTAAAGAAGGAAATTTATTGCAAGGAAAGAAATTGTCGAATTCTTCAATTACTTTCGTCCTTGCGTGAGCCAAGGAGATTCTTTAGAAGCAACCGGGTAAGGTTCTGCAGAATATTATGACTCTTCTTTTATTTATAAGGAGGCGGAATTTATTCCCTCGATAGCTGAGTAATTCGTACACAACCGTTTGATCGAGTGTAGCGTTTTCGCTGTCTGCGGGGAAGAAAAAAAAGAAGACAAAGAAATACCTAGAGAGGTTATGTTTTTCTTTCGATATTGAAAAAGGTGGTTCTCCTCTATATTCTAAAAGAACTTTTTTTCTCCGGTTTGTGTTTCAGTTGAGTGATCGAGAAGTACTTACAAAGCTCTGAAGCTGACAACGATGTTTCCCCCCTTAATATTAACTCCGGTTGAGTTTGTTTTCTAGCTGCTTATCTTGCCGCTCAAAGATTTTGACGAATTGATTGGTACGGTTTCTCAAGATCGGTCGCGCGGATGGAAAAGTCATCGTTTTAACTGCGATGACTCTGATAGTAAATGATTCATGACATTCATAAATATGGGCGCGAGTGTGTGTATGTGTGAGTCATGACAATATTATCAAATAGAGGACACTGGGAAAATTTCTGTCTGCACTTGTTATTTATCTATTTAATTTAATTTCGCGTTCAGCAAAACTTTGAGTTCTAGGAGAAATAAAATTCTATGCGGCTTCCTGAAATAAAAAGAAAAAAATGTAATAATAAAATCGTACAAGCTATTTGAACAGGATTTTAATTGTCTTATTTTTAGTGGAATATAACATTTTCTTTGCCGCATTTGATTTTTATATTATAAAGAGGTTAACTTAATTAGTTCTACCCTCTAAAATTACCAGGAATGGAATATATAAAGAAACCCTTTGCTTAGAAAATAAGGAAGTTTTTCTATTTTCTTTTCTAATGTATACTGCTAACATGCCATCCTAGAGGACAGGCTGGTTGACAGATACTGACTGCTGACTGTATATATGTCTTTCTTCCCTTCTCGGGTGTCCAATGCGGCTCACCCTGGATAAAGTTCTCGGATGCAAGACTGGTAAATATCCGGTAAGTTCGTTCATTTCAAGCGAATGCCTTCGAGCTAGTTGTTGAAAATGGAGAAATATATTTTTTGGATACTGCAGAAGAACCCTAGTTTCCTCAGCAAATATTTAATCACATTATATACTTTATTCCTTCGACATTGCAATGATTTCCAAGTTTTTAATGTGCGCAATTCTGCACACATTAATAATAATATTTATGGTAAAACACGTGAAGGCCTGTTTCCTAAGATGAGGGATGTCTTTATATATGACCTTTCAAGGGAAACCAACTCGTATTCGCGTTGCACCTAGGAAAAACACTAAAAAATGAAAACAGATAATATAAGTACAGTTAACATGAATAATGCAGTAATAACATTTGTGGAACAAAAATATTTGGTGAACTTTTCTTTCAAAATGTATAGCTTTACTACATGCCAATAAGGAAAAATTCTCAAGCTAATAAAATATTATGCAATAGTGTACGTTTTATTTCTGACTGTCGTTTTCATGAAAAATGAGGAATGAGGAAAGCGAATGAAGTAAGGAGGAATCTGAGATAAAGACAGCAACTCATTACGTTTATTCAGCAAATTATCGCGATTGGATTCACGTGTAGACAATATATTTTTAGGACTGACTGAGTTTGTACCTTGTAAGGTTTCCCTCATGTTAATTAACAGTTATTTTAAGTTTTGTATCTTTCCTATCTTATTCTAATTTCAGCTTACAATTTCCTGCCAGAATGTGAATTCAGAAACGCATATAATGCAAAGGAGAATGAGTACTATTTAAGTCGTGACTTAGCCGACTTCAAGAGAGAGAGTCTGATTTCCTGACTAGCGCGCGTTTGCCTTCTGGCTACATCTCTCTTAGCTGTTATTAAGCTCGGCCATATCTTAGGCCCTTGCTAGGCTTCGCCGATTTAATTAATACTTAGGGGCCAACTAGTTAGATTCTGATAGCTTCGGCTATATTCTTTAAGAGCTTTAGTTAAGTTAATTTTAGCTCAAATTATTAGTATTTAAGTTCAAGCCCGAGTGGCGGCTTTATGTAAAGTTCCAAGCCGGAACTGATTGTAAATATATTGAGTAATAAAGGGTTTCAAACCCTTCTCAAGTCTTACGTATTCTGTTCACACACTTAAGCGATTATTCGCTTGTTAAGTGTTCGTGGGGTTAGAAGCTAGACTTAAGGATTTAAAGAGTTGAACCCCACAACCTGATACACCAAAACATGCTATAACTATTTAGTGTTTTCGCAGAGGTCTTGAAAAGAGCTTTCAATTTTTCCACTGTATGCATTTGTAGTGCAAATGAAACTACGGCTATATAGCAATTGGAAGATCATTAGTTAAAATACCGATGAGGATACCGCAGATTGTTTTAATGTTTCTTGCTTCCAAAATTCTAATAATAGCTCTACATTCCCTATAAAGGAGAAAAAAGAAAAGAAAACCGTAATCATTAAAAAATGTACGAAAGCCATGAACATTTCCCTGGAGTCAAACCATCCGGCTGGAAATAGAGCGTAATGGGAAAATTACAGAGTTGAATATTCTTATCCATATCACCACTTTTCAATAGCTGATAATGATTGCTAAAAATTTTATGTCGGAAAAGATAAGTTGGTGCGTAACTTCTGTTACTGCAAAAAAATTAGAAGCTAGATAATGCAATATGGGTGTCCTCAAGAATGGCTTTCGTAGGAGAACCGAGGTCTGTGCTATTTATGCATGGAGGAAAATCATATAAGCCTCTTGCTCTGTCGCTCTTCACTAGAAACGAGGACGAGCTATAAGAACGTAGAAGTTTTGTTTCCCGACCACTGGTAATTTTATCTGGAAAGAATGCGGTACGTAGCTTAGGATTTAAACTATTTTTTTTTATCTTGTAAAAGGGTTTGTTTATGTTTAAAGTCTGCCACTCAGACAGGAAAGTGGTTAGTGACTTTTGACTGCCGTACCGAAGGGCTCATTTTCGAATCTCGGAGAAGGCATGGACGTAAATTGTCTGTCCCTTCATAAGAGGCAACGGTGGTCCGCCTATTAGGTACTTCCATAATAAAGTGACCACCGCTTCCTGCTATAGTAGTCACCAACTTCTATGGCGACTTGTGCTCGCCACTTGAGGGGGGAAAGAATGTTCAAATTCTAAAGACATTTAGCTTAAATAATGACATTCAGAATTCTTAACATCTATTTAATGCCGAAAATATCTAGCGCTATTAAATTGTGCATGGTATTTTAACATCTTAATAAATAATATCACAATAAATAATATCGTAATATTCGTATCGTATTAAATTTTGCATCGTACTTACCGCATTTTAACATCAGAAGAAAAGGAAATAAATATTTTAAAAATTTATTTATTAAATTTAATTATTTAAATTTATTAAATTATTCAAATTAAATATATATTTAATAAACAAATAACCTTATTTGTATTTAAATATATGTTTAAATATATTTAAATTAATTTATATTAATTTATTAAAATTAAAAAAATCATGCGTTTTTATATCACATACAAATTAAAACGTAAATCTTACATGCGGGTCACAGGTGATATATATTATTTCTGATTCGGAGCAAAACTACTAAAGCCGATTTCTATGCTTCTCGGAATAAACTGAGATCTCTGGCAAATATTATAGGCGAGAAAGAAGTTTATATTTGCCATCACTTTCTGATGTGACATCCGTTTCAGATTTCGAAAGGTAGAGAACTGGCAACGTCAGGTAAAAAACGTTCTCTTAAAAGATGAAATATACAATAAGGAAGACTTTGAGATTTGAGACATCTCACTTTAAAAAACATATGAGTAGTGTTCAGATCACATAGATTGAAGATAACATAGCAGAATAAACTGCTCTTCCCCTTTTCTAAATACGAAAATATTCGTCTGGAGTTAGATATCATGACAAAGATTGGCAGTAAGATTTTATTTCCCATTTAAATAATCTTTTCTTGGGGCAGATAAAACAAACGAGATATCGGATATCATGTTTATTATTATTTTTTACGCTAAAAAATTAAATAGTATTGAAAAATGTTAATGAAGTTGCACTTTTCTTCTGCGATTAGACAATACAATAAAACGAGGAAAAGGTCTTTTGAAAGGAAATGATGAAATATGGAATTTTCCTTTGAAAATGGCAACTAACAACATGTGAGAAAGAACTCAAAGATCGTTACTAAGGTACTAAAGTAGCCTATCTAAAGAGTTTCTAGAAACCCAAAATCTCTTGGGTGTCATTCATACTATATATTACTTTTCATAAAACAATTCATAACACATTTCGGAAATATCATATTAGGAAAGGAAAATCTCATACACATCCAAAACATAATGTTCGTAGTTTTAGTCTCCACGTACACACAGAATTGGAATGGGACATCAGTTATTGACCATTGGTAGCACAGGTGTAATTTCGCCTCACTAGCTATTAAACTCCGCGTCAGTTTTCGTGCAGAATATCCAGGGGGTGTCCTACTCCTCTTCCTCTATCACCAACTAGTCTAGAATATGTTTGGCATTCCGTTTATTTTGAGAACCCCCTTGTCGCACAAACACTTTGCATTTACAAGCATCCATGCCTTTTCCGGGATTCGAAACCGAGCCCAGCGATACAGCAGCCAGGAGTAGTAACCACTCTATCGGTTATAGCAGTAATTGTAGTCTCCAGATAATTCTTCCGTTTCGTTCCCTCTCACTATTCCACTTACATACATATACACTCTTAGACAAAAACGACGCACCAAGAAGGAGTTATCCGAATGGGACGAAAATCGGTAGAAGTGATGTACATGTACAGAAAAACAAATAATTACAGTTTGAGAAAAACTGGATGATTTATTGAAGCGATAGAGCTTCACAAAGTGAAAAAGTCAGTAACGTGTTTGTCCAGCTCTGGCCCTTATGCAAGCAGTTATTCGGCTTGGCATCGATTGATAGAGGTTGCTGATGTCCTCCTGAGGGATATCGTGCCAAATTCTGTCCGATTGGCGCGTTAGATCGTCAACATCTCGAGCTGGTTGGAGGGTCCTGCCCATAATGCTCCAAACTGTTCAATAGGAGAGAGATCTGGTGACCTTGCTGGCCAAGGTAATGTTCGGCAAGTACTACGGCAAGCAGAAGAAAAATTTACAGTGTGGGGGACGGGCATTATCTTGCTCAAATGGTGCCCATGGTGGCGTGACATGAAGGGCAATACAAGGGGCCTTAGAACTTCGTCGACGTGCCGCTGTGCTGTAAGGTTGCGACGGATGACAACCAAAGGGATCCTACTATGAAATGAAATGGCACCCCAGACCATCACTCCTGGTTGTCGGCCTGTCTGCCGGAAAACAGTCAGGTTGGTATCCCACCGCTGTCCGGGGCGTCTCCAGACTCGCCTTCGCTGATCATCGGGGCTCAGTTCAAAGCGGGACTCATCACTGAAGATTATTCTACTCCAGTCAGTGACATTCCAGTGCGAATGAGCCCGATACCACTGCAAACGAGCTTGACGTTGTACAGAGGTCAATGGTAGTCGGCGCACGGGGCGCCGTGACCTCAGCCCCCTTTCTCTGAGCCGTCTATGAATGGTCCTTGCGGTCACTGAAGCACTAGTTGCACGTACAATCGATGATAATGATGCATCTGGGGCTGTAAGTGCCGCTTTGACGATTGCTCGGTCTTCACGTTCTGTCGTTTCTCTAGGCCTACCGCTTTCTTCTTGACACTGTGTGCAGCCATGATTCACCCATTCCTGCCAACGTCGTCTAATAGTGGCATCGCTCCTGCTCAAATGTCGAGCTATTCGCCGATAAGGTCAATCGGCTTCTGAGCCCAAATACACGACCTCTCTCAAATTCTAACATCTGCGCATTTCGTTCGCGCACCTGTATACGAGGCATAGTTACTGTCTACCAGAGTACACGGAATGACATTCGTGAAGAATTTATGACCTGGAATAGTAATTTCCTCTCTTAAATATCCTGCCAATTGCGAAGATCAGATGAACTGTAGCCACAACCGTTCATTCATTGGCAGCCAAAATGTAAAATTTTGCATTTTCCGTCGTAACCTGTATGCATATCAATTTATGTCCAATTTGCTTTGTATCTTCTCGGTGCTTCGTTGTCGTTTTTTTGTCTAAGAGTGTTTGTTTAAACACAGATTTTTAATTCTTGAATTGCCGCCCTGGATGGTATAATGGTTAGAAAGATCTGACTGCTGGTTCAAATACAAGAATGTGGCGTCGCTTTTGTGTTTTCTCCATTTCTCCCTATTCACAGATGTAGTATTGGTCTTTTTCGATAGTGCATCCTGGGAAATGCTCTTGGCGATGAAAAGGTTGCGTGAGTGATGGGTTGGTCATTCGCTCCAGTGCTTAATGAACTGTAGCGTTCTGCTGTGCGAGGATTACATTGTCTGCCTCCGTATAAAATGAAAACTATTACCCTGAGAGCACAGTAAAAATTTCAGGAAAACCAATTTCTAGCAGAAAATTGAGGAAATATATCTCCAATTTTAAAAAAAAGATTACAAAGCGTGAGATTATAGGCGAATGCAATAGCATGTTGAAACAATTTCTTCACTCACCGACCTACATCATCCATTGTACCTCAGAGAATTCTAAATAACTGCAAGAGCGCTTTCAATACATCCATCTGTTTCGGACGAATAACTATTTTAAGCAATCCCCCCACTCTATTATTGACAAAAAGAAGCATAATAATTTTTCTTCCCTCTAGAAATTATAGAGTGTACGTTTTCATCCAATCAGCATCGAACTAAAGAACTGTTATGTAATACTTATCGTAATTGTAACATTTATCTTAATTGTAATGCTCATCTTAATTCAGTTATCAGTAACGGAAGTTATTAATTTGATTTTATTAGTTTGATTTTATTTTGCTTTGTTGAAAAGTAATTGTTGTTAATTTTTTAAAAAAGGCAGTTTTGGTTAACTCTGAATTTAAGTTGCTTGTGTTGATTTTTCCTCTATCCTTTAAACATTGTTTGGTTAGCCATTAAATTTTGTTCTTAAACTCAAAATCTTAGCTTGGTTTTTGTCTGTTTAATTTCTGGTTAGGTTGACTCGTAAGGTCATTTTTACTTTAATTTTAAAGTTCTCTGTTTATTTCACTAGGTGGCGTATTAAGTTTAATAAGTTTTCTTTAATGTATCCTTCTTTCTGGTAAAGTTTGAATCCATATTTTCTGACTCTGGTAGTAAAGTTGTTTAGGGTTTACAACCAGGCGGTGGTAAGAAATGACAAGCCGCAATTAGAAATCTATAAAGAGAAAAAAAACACGTTTTAGGGGATGCTATAGGAAGGAAACCTGGGCCTTCCGTCGTTTCAATCTTTAGGCTCGGTCCTCCATACTCTTACGATTCTCGGTGGTTTCCTCTTCGAAAAATTCTGCAGCCATTTTGGTAGTCAGGTAAAAGCTCGATGTCTTGCTTCTCGTCTGTCTTCCGATTCCCCTCCTCCCGAACGCCGCTGCTGGGTCTCTTTCTTCTTCTTGTCAGCCCCCGGCTTGGCGATGCTTGATGTTCTAAAAGTCGCCAAATGTTAGGCAACCCCAAGAGGAGTATCCATGACAGAAGGTGGAAAATATCTTCAGAGGCTACCAGCTGTTGGCGGACATCATGAAGCTGTAAGTATTTCGCCCCGAGTATAGAGTCAAATCAAGTATTCGCCACAAATGAAATAAACACATTCCTGTCCGTAGCCTAGCTCAGGGTGTCACTCTTATATGAGTGGAAGTCTAACGGACTCCAAGTCAACCTCGTGACAAAACCCCTGCGCAGCACAAATGCATACAAAAAAACCTTTAGAAGGAGGGTGCAGAATTTGGCTTTTAGCTAAGAATTCCCAGACAACTGTCTGGCAGAGATAAGCATTCTGAGAATCAGAAGGTATTTCTCTTTTTTTTTCCCAGGGAATTTCGAAAACATGTCTATAAAAAAAATTTTGGTTTGTGAAGATGAATCGCAAAATCTGGAATTTGATTAACTAAATTAAGTAAACACCGAAGAAGGTTTTTACGGTTGAAATATAATAATTACACAGCTAAATTCATGTTTCTTAAGAATGTTTCTACAGTTGAATTATAAAAATTACCCAGCTAACCCATGTTTACCCATGTTTCTTCAACACCCTAAACGACTTTACTACCAGAGTCAGAAAATATGGATTCAAAACTTTACCAGAAAGAGGGCTACGTTAAAGAAAACTTATTAAACTTTATACGCCAACTAGTGAAATAAACAGAGAACTTTAAAATTAAAGTAAAAATGACCTTACGGGTCAACCTAACCAGAAATTAAACAGTACAAAAACCAAGTTAAGATTTTGAGTTTAAGAACAACATTTAATGGATAACCAAACAAAACTTAAAGGATCGAGGAAAAATTAACACAAGCAACTTAAATTCAGAGTTAACCAAAACTGCCTTTTGTTAAAAATTAACAACAATTACTTGTTAACAGAGCAAAATAAAATCAAACTAATAAAATCAAATTAATATCTTCCATTACTGATAACTGGATTAAAATAAGCATTACAATTAAGATAAGTGTTACAATTGAGATAAGTATGTATGTATTATATAACAGAACTTGAGTTATTTCCTAGTAAGCTCAGTGTTTGTAATGGTGAACCAGTTTTTACTTTACGTGGTAATCCCAAAGTGATTCGGGGTGGCTAGATGTTGTACTCATGTGAAAAGCAGAAAAATTGCATTAAACAATTGTTGCTCAAAAATACTTTGAATCTGTGGTATGGGTTTAAGACATTTCTATACAAGGAAGGATTTCTAACATAGATATAAAAACAAACGATTATTGCTCAACTTAATAACCTACCGAACTATTGCGGAGATAAAGAAGCTGCCTTTCGTTTGACTTACCGATGTGACTGCTTTTCGGCCCATTTCATTCGATTCGGAATTCCCTATAGTCTACATTGCCCTTTCTATAAGGAACCACTAATAAATGCTTTACACATTACCTCCTGTACTGCCTTTTATGGCAATAATCTCGGTATTAGAGAGGCAAAATCCTACAAAAAAAATCAGGTTCGTTTTTCATTTATTCCCGTTTTTGGCACACTGTATATGTATTTTTTACAGTATGTCGCTTTTGATTGCATGTTTTTCTCTTAGTGTCTGCCTCAGGGCTCTTGCCACAGGCTTTCTGCATTTGAAATAAAAAATATTCTACCAGTGTCACCATGAACTCTCATTGAAATCTGAGGAACCAAATAAAACATACAAGTTGTCGCAAAATGTGGATACAAGCTTTATTTACCTAAATAGTTATCCAAGGCATGTATTTCCAGACAAGTTCTTAAGGAAAGAAAAAATAGATATATAAAAATATGTCAGTGGTGGTAAAATTCTATCTTTTGTATGGGCTTCGTAGATTTGTTTGCTTTAGTTTATAAGGTATTTTTGTAAGGCAGTGAAAGATTTTTATTCAGTCACACAATGAAATTTTTCCATTTGCAAGCATACGTTTATAAGGTATTTTCTCCCTCCTTTCTGCATGCCTTCGGGGTGTAACGGTAGCACACTCGGCACTAGAGAGGTCCAGCTTCAAGTCTCGGCGAGGACATTGCTCATTTTTCACGTCTCCTGCTATCAAAAATCCTAATGACTCTACAGTGGCACTCGAACTAAAAGGGGGTAGATGATGATTCTTCACCACCAGGATTTGGCGACTGGGTCCTCTAATCTCCAGACGGTAGCACACTCGGGACGTATTCAAGAGGTCCAGATTCGAGTCCCGTCGAGGGCCTTATTCATTTTTCACGTATCCTGCTATAAAAAATCCTAATGACTCTACAAGTTTATTGTAGCGAAGCAATCTACAGCTTATCTGCCTAAGAGGATGGTGCCTTCGTGGAGGACTTTCTAAGGGAAACTGGCTCGTATACACTCTACACATGGGGAAATCCACGAAAACGCCCATGCAGCCATCCCGTTTACCTGGATTTGAACTCAGATCACAATTACCAGTGCTCAACGGTTTTACCCCTTGGCCACTGGTGAGCCATAAGCCTCGTAGAATAAAATTTCTAATTACTGGAAATTTTAGTATGCTTTAATTAGTTAAAAAAATTGCACATACTTTACCATTCAAAACGTAATATATTACGCTTGATAGATATTTAAAAAGGTTATGGAATAATAATGAATAAGAAAAAAACATTTATCACAAAAATGAGAAATTTTTATTTTAGGCATCGAAAACTGTCATAATTCAATATATTTCTGCTGAATATAATTCTCGAATATTGCATGTAAAGGTAAGGAAATTGTTTACTAATTAATGCATAGTTATGATGCCGTAGAGTTTTACTTAATTTTTCTAATAGTTGTTTTTACGTTAAGACAGCTTTCCTTTACGTCTTCATTTACCTACCAGAATGAGTTCTAAGTTTCACGCTTTATGCTCAAGGGAAGAAACTACTAATTTAAGCTGAAGTCTGAGATACTTCAGGTAGAAAGGTAGAGAGCTAGAGAGACAGCGTGTTTTGCCTTTCGGCCGCGCTGTTGTACTAGTTTACTGCTGTGCTTATTACATGGTCGCTGGTCTACGCCAGGGATTTTTAGATAAAAGCCAACTACGTGGTAACACCTCTGAGTAGTTTAGGCTGTTTATTCTACTTACTACTATTTAGTTTAATTTTGCATTTTCTATTTTAAGTTCAAGCCAAACGTGCTGGCTTCCTGTACCCCCAAGACCGGCCGTATAAGTACGTTGAGTTCAAATAAAAGAATATTTTAACCCTTCTTCGGAGTTTTTATTCAACAAAAAACTTAGCATTTGCTACAAAAACTTAGTGAATAGTCGTTACTCACTTCTACTAGGTTCTAGCAGTTAAGGGACTTTATTTCAGCTAGTCTATTATATTGTTACTGTCTGGTAGTTTTACTCTACGAAACAAACTAAGTTAGATATTGTTTTCAGGACATTTCACACGCTTAATATTAAGAATTTTTTAAAATTAATTAATTAATTAAAATATTCTTTGAAGTTTTCCAGCTACTTTTAGAAAATTTTGAAACATTCTTTTTAGGATCAGTACTTAAGGAAATAAACCTTGTAGCCCCCTTTCTTAAACTTTCTATATATGTGCATGCATGAACATTATTCCCAGTTATTTTCACATATATATAAGTTTCAAAGACTTTGATGTATAAATGTACAAGCTGACTAAATAAAATTAAGATTTCCTTTCATAAGCATTCATTCACTGATAATGATGTAGTTTGCTGTCTGACGATGAAAATATTTCCTCATTCATAACAGAGTAGATATTCTGACGATTTCAGTAATGTTTTAAGAATATAAATTTTGATTCGCGCAGCTTCCTCTTCCAACATTTGACATTTTTTGGCATACTTTCTATTATTCTGTCCAGTCGGTCCCTTATATTGAATACATAGTGTAGAGAATTAATGAATTTCATGTTGAATCTAATAAAAATCATTTGTGATGTGATATAAGGATTTGAGTATGTCCGGAATACATTTCTAAATATTGCAAAACTGTATTATTTATTTTCTTAAATATCCTTCTACATGGTACTAATTTACGCATTCCATTAAAATACTTACTTGATAAAACTAAGTAATGCATTGTCTCTAGTGCGCTTTCAGAATGTTACGGTAGTTCCTTGAATTAAATGGTTGCTAATTGTATTCAGTTACATGCTATTTCTGTAGGCTTTTATTTATTCTTATTTTATTCTTATTATACATTATTTTAAACAAATATAATTTGAAATGAATTTAAATATTGTTTCAAAAGAAGTATAGGACAAATGTTTCTTGACAATATAAACTCACAACAGAAACTTCTTTTTCATTGAATTTATAGTGTTGTAAACACTACAGAGCACGCAATTGTGTTTTGTTAAATGTCTCACGAAGTAGAACTCGAATGAATACATTAGTATGCAAATTTACAAAAAAATACCTCATAGTCTTGATTTAACAATGCACGTTTAACAAAAGAAACATGGAATTAATTTGAATGTCACAAGAAGAAATGTCACTACGTTCTAAGCACAAGTGTATCTTTGCAATATTTGACAATGAAATGAATTTTTCCAGTCGAATGATCCTTTTGTTTGCAGAAGCGCCTATTTCAATAAACAAGGATGGTTACAATTTAAATGATACGGAACACTAATCAGCGATCTGAATCGAAACTTTCGCGTCTCTCTCCCCCCATGTAACCGTAAAACTCTTTTCAATGCAAACAAATCGTTCTTCCTGCGGCTTATGTAAAGATTTATTTAAACTGCCGGAAATCTCCGTGGTATCTCAGTAACAGAGAATGTAAAATCGGTTACTTCTGTTGGGCAATCTTTATTACTTCTTGTGCAGTTTTACAGCTCATATCACGTACTGAAGATTCATTTGAACGAAATGCCACGGGCTGTTTTCAGAGAAAGGATTCTATAGTTACTATATTTACCCAAAGACTAAGATCCAGTTGAAAAGTGAATGTGGATACCGTAATTGCGTTATTTATCAGACTGTAAAATTCGAAGTCTAGTTCTGTCTGCTTTCAACTTTTTAAAGTAAATCATGCTTCTGTTCAGTTTTTTAAGTGCATTAAGACAAACATGTTTGATTTAAAACGGATTGATACACTGATTATAGATAAATACTCCACTTTCGCGAACATTATTTATGATTCAAATAAAATTTATTTACTGAGATGTGGCTGAATTTAAACAACAAAGTGATTTATCCTTGCAATTTTTTTCACTAATTGCTTCAATCCGTCCCCTTAAAAGTTATTGCAAAAACTATAAAATTAATTTAGTCAACCTGTAAGGTTTTAGTTTAAACTAACAAAGTTTTATTTTAATTTCCCTTTACTGTGTGTTCTTATTTCAACTTCTCGTTAGCATGAGCGCGCGTTTCAGCTTTATGCTAATTTGAAGTGGAGCCAAGTTTGTATTTAAGCGTTAGCAAAGAACTTCTCGGTGTGAGAGAGCCTTCAGTCTCAGATCACTGCTGCTCTGTTCGACGTCCATCTGACTAGCTAGTATTTAAATTCTAAGCCTACGCGCTGTTACGCTATTACTTACTGAAATAATCTAAGTGTGGTAGTATTAGCTACATCTTGCTACGCACCATTGATCGTGTAGAGGCCAACCTCGCGTTTATAGCTCTGTGAGCACGACTACTTAATTTCTACTTAACTTTAGTTTAAATTATTTGATTGTTCAGTTTAGACCTAAGTGCGGTCATTATTTTCTGTTAACTCTCCCGAGTTGGGAAGTGGCTGTAAATAGTGGTTTAATAAAAGAGGCTTTTAAATCCTTCTTACGTGCAGTTATTCTACCACTTAACCACAGTTTTCTACCACAGAACATACCTGCATTCAGCTCCCTGTTCGAGATCAGGACTTAAACTACTTCACGAATATGTTCACCAAAAGTATGCACCGAACACTCAGTCCTGACACTGGCGACCAAAGAAGAAAAATGAGAGGATGGCCTGAAAGACAAGAAGATGAACCTGAGATACCTGGAGTACCTGTGCAGAACCCTGAGATACCACCTCCTGCCCTAGAAGGATTTGGCTACATTGTACAAACCATGCGGACAGCCATGAAGCCAGAGGCAAGTTTTGACGGCAAGTCAGTTTTAATTAATTTCCTGGAAAAGCTAGACGCCTACTTCATGTTATATCCCGTCCACGAATTTCAGAAAGTCACTCTTGCCACCAGCGCTTTGAAGGGCCAAGCGCTAAACTGGTTCAAGTGTATTGGAAAGAATCTTTTCGGGGAACCGAGAAGCCCCACATACACTTATGAAAATTTTAAAAATTCCTTGGTGAAAGCATTTTCTATAGTACGAGAGCGAGGCAGACTGGAGGCGGAACTTTTTAGCCTTTATCAAGAAAAGATAGAAGATTTGTCAAATTTTATCTTGAGGAAAATTCAAGTTTTCAAGCTTTTTATGGAAGTCGCCCGGATCCTGAAATTATTCAAATTATACTTCCTAGGCTACCGCCCCAAGTTCAAGATTTTATCGAGCTACAAAACCCAACGACTTTAGATAAATTATTCGAGCTCGCCGTACAATTTGAAAGTCGAAGAACGGCAGACAATGAACGACGTCGCCAATTTGAGCGAAGAAGTAAGTGGAATACGCCAAGACCAAAGCAGAAGCAACAACAGAGTTACGGGAACAAGGCGAAGCAATGCTGAAGAAAGATGTATCTCCTAAATTGAACGGCGAACGACGAGATTTTAATAGAAACCCGGCAAAGATGCAGAAAATAACCAGAATAAGAAGAAGGATTTAAACTAAGATGGATTTCTTGAAGGAAGGTGAAGAAGTCCGAAGCCTCTCAAAATCCTTCCACAATTAGTTTAAACTCCGTGGTCGTCAAAAATTTAAGTTTACCGAAGATTGAAGTTTTAATTCACAACATACCGGCGACGGCTCTTTTGGATACAGGAGCGCAAAGCAGCTTTAACTCGGAAAGATTTTTCAAGAAGCACTTTCGCTGTTATAGAATTTTTAGTGCAAGAGGCACGAATGTCATAGCGGCCCAAGGACAGAAGTGTAGATGCCTAGGAAAAGTTTCACTTTTTGTGCGTATCAACGACGAGCAGGTAAAAATTTTATTTTATATTGTCCGAAACCTGCAAACATGTATTATTCTGGGTGTGGATTTTTTTAGATTGGCAGAAGCGAAAATAGACTTTCAGCGAGGAAAGTTAACGATATCCATGCAGCCAGTGAAAAAAAAGAATGATAAGACCCCGCAGCTGGAGTTACAGCACTTACCGGCAGAAGAGCAAGAAAAATTGCAGGCATTGGTAAGTGAGTTTTCAAATTTATTTAGCGATGTACCGGGTTTCACACAGGTAACTAATCACGACATAGAAACAGGGGACGCCCAACCAGTAAGGCAAAAGCCTTACCGCTATGATAAGGTAAAAGAAGAAATAATTGAGTATCATATTAAGGAAATGTTGAAAAATAAGATAATTACCCCGATTTCTAGCAGTTATGCTAGCCCAGTAGTTTTATGCAAGAAAAATAATGATTATCCGATTACGCACCCGAAGCGGTGGCGTTTTGCTATAGATTACAGAAGGCTAAATGCCGTCACAAAATATCCTGTATATCCTTTGCTGATAATCGAAGAGATAATTCGAAATATTACCTCTACAAAGTATATGTCTACATTAGATCTTACGAGCGGCTATTTTCAGATTGGGGTAAAACCCAAAGACGTCCCGAAGACGAAAAAAGATGGTGGACCGTACACCATAATTTGGTGACTAGATCCCCTCATCCCCAGTAGCTCTTTAAAAGGAGAAGTGTATAAGGTATTTTCTCCCTCCTTTTCGCATGCCTTCGTGGTGTAACTAGAGGCAAGCTCGATGCGTATTCGGGAGGTCCGGAGTTCGAATCCCGGCAAGGGCATTGCCCATTTCTCCCGTTCCAGCATCGATATAATCTAATGGCTCTACAGAGCAATTGTTTCTGAGTTTCTTTGCCTCATCATTTGAAATCTTTATTTACAGTTTTCTTTACTATTGCATTAAGATTCAGGTTCTAATGTTACTTTTTTATCTCACCGTTCAGTTTCCGTATTATGTAAATTTATGTTTTACTGAAAAATGAAACTACATAAATTATAATAAATTCTTGATTTAAAATTTCGCAAAAATTCTTAAGCTAAGAACATTAAATCAGTTCACCACTTTTAGATGATGCTTGTGTATTCATTTGCGTCAGAATATGCAAATGCAGCAAATCATCTCGTGGCGACCCCCTCTGCCGAGCGTATTAAATAATAATCCTTAATATATCTTAAATAATAAAGAAACATAGGCAACTGAATATTACCTTTAAAAAAGAGTTGCCTTCAAAGAAGAGTTAAACCGGTTGGAATCGTCGGCAGTTTTGTAGAGGTTTCATTGTAATCTAAAAGATGTCTCAGTAAGATAATTTTTGAAGTAGAATAGGAACTAAAATAAATAAAATCAGAAGAAATTTACTTATTTCATATGGATTCCTAATAATTTGTTTTAAGAAATGAAAAAAAAATCAGCAAAATTTACCTGCAAGAGAAATGTTTCTGAGGCAGAAGTACACGAAGCGTAAAAAATGAAATGGTTTTGATCATTTGACATCAGATCGCTTGAATTAAAGCAGAGAATTAATTCTTAGTATAAACCTTTGAAATTTAACTGAATATTACTAACTCGAAGAAGATTCCAGGCAAGGATTTTATTTTTATTTTAATACGTAACGACTACGTGAGAATGCAATTATTATTATTATTATTACTATTTTCTTTTCTGTAAGCGAAAACAAGGGGTGAAGTGCCGTAGTTCTGCCCTGAGTTCAAAAGACAACTGGATTTTGTTATTAAGAGAAAACCGAAAAAGAAGCCTCAAGTAGTTTGTCCCTAACTCTTTAATTCATCAAGGTCAGCTCTTAAATCCTCGGGCTTAGTCGCTGCCTCTGTATTTAATTAAAGAATCTCACGCAATATTGCACAGCCGTTTAACAGTGATGGAAATGATTTTGCTTGAATTTTGACTTCACCGTAGTTAAGCATAAGCAGATTTTGTACGGTCATCTAAGCTTACCATCTTGAAACAGCCTAGTTTCCTGTCTTTGTTTCAGTGGTATTAATCAATTATTATGAGGGCAGATTAAAGAGCTTAATATTTCATAACATGAAGGAAAGCAATTAATTACACTAAGTTTTGAACGGGAATTTTGCGATGCCTTTCACTTAGTGCTAAGGGAATTTATATTTTAGTAGTTTTATAATTTGGACTTCCTCTCATTCATATTACGTATACAAGAGATTTGAACAGTGTGAAAAGAAACTAATGGGAATTTCTCACTGTACCTTCAATTTGTTCCAAATGGTTACATATGCAATACAAATGAGATTTAATAATAATAGTTAAAATTTGAGATAAATTTACATGTTTCGCGATTATGACTGAGCCGGAAAATCTGTGATTATTCATGCGCGCAGATCATTTAAGGGAATCATTGTCATTTAAAAAAGAACTAACACGCAAATGTATTTTATTACAGCGTATAACATAATTAAGTACTTGAAAAACACGCCTGATATTAATTTCGTTTTTCTTATGCCATTATAATGGGGATTATAAGGAATGATTAAAGTATATTGTTGTGCATTTACCTACATTGGAAAGATTTATAAGACATTTTATTCACAAATATGTATCTAACAGAGATATCAAGTAAGCGTTTTTAACTTTATAAGGTATTTCCTGTCTTCTTCCAGCATGCCTTCGTGGTGTAACAGTAACACAATCGGGGAGTGTTGGAAGGGTCAAGATTCGAGTCCCGACGAGGGCATTGCTCGTTTTGCAAGTTTCTTGCTTTAAAAAAAATTAATGACTTGCCAACCTTTTCAAAAACATAAGTTGTAATCGATTTTATGAATTTACATGGCCGCAGTTCTTTGTAACATTAACACTTTAATTTTATGAAGTGATGCGAAAATGGTTTTCCTATGGTTTAAGCTAAATATCGTCTGAAACAGAAAACGTTATTTAAATGAAATAGAAAGCTACCTAGTACTCAAAAGCTAACCCTTCCCCATTTTTCACATTTGCGTGCATTTTCAATATTTGCGCATGTTCCCTATTAAGAAGTAAAATTGAGAAAGTGGTAGTTTCTGCAATCGATCATTTCGTTCAGTTTCTTATCAAGTCTCAATACCACTGCAAAAGTGAGATTTTCCGGGAAGTTTTTCCTGGAAATCGAGTATCATATACGATGGCATATATATAAAGCTTGTTTTTTCAAACTCAGAATTTAATCTTAGTTTTTTTGGGGGAAGAGGTTAAATGTGGCAAAGTCAACATGCAAGATTTTCTACAACTTTTATATTGTGATGCTAACATCACCGTACTTATCATATTCTTACAGACAGGTTTCGGAAAAATAAGACATTTTCTTTGAATTTTACTAGTGTTGGTAAGTTTGGATTGTAGAAGTATATAATGCTCCTATCTCCTCGACATTTAAATGTTATGAACAAATTATTTATGTCTCCTTTAAGACCTTTTATTACTCTTAATGAAATACTGAAATGCCTAATATGTTGCTAAATACACATCTCAAACTATAAGAACTATAAAAAATATGTTTTATGAATAAATTGTAAGTATCACCAGAAATGAAGCTCTTAAAACTTATAGAATAATCCTTAATCGATTGCGGTGCTAGCTTCTTACAGTTTACTTATAATGCTGTGAATTCCTTTAAAAAACAAATACAGATGTTTTTTCACAAAATTATTCATATTAGTATTTAAGCATTTTCATCGTTCATGCTTCTTTTTGTAAATTTATGAAGTAGTTTTTAAAAACTAATTTTGCAGTGGTCTTACTGAGTTGATTATTTTGCTTTCATTGCAGATGAGTATGATATAAAGCAATGCATAATATTAGTCCAAGCACTAAATTTCTTAGTAAATCAGAAAGAAGAATGGCAAGTAAATCATTTTCTAGTTCAAATGATAGGAAAGAAAGGAACTCATTCTTCTTGCCTCTTAACTATCTTTCTAGTGTTTTTTATTTTATTAGTTTTTACTGTATATTTTGTCTTTTTATTGCACAAAATGCTGTCTAAAACGCATTAACAAACTAGCTGTAACAAGAAGATACATTTTATTGAAATATGGAATTTCAGATACTATTTTATTCAGGAAACAATAATCATTCTAACTGTACACAAAAAATAACGTTAATTTGCTAACAAACTCAAGAGCATTTATTATTGTTCGATAAATTTTAGAAATGTCAAATATTGGTCACGAAATGTATTGCAAAACCTATTACTTTCAAAATATACCTTAGCTACAGCTAATGAATGCACTATAAACATGATTATAATCGCCGCTAATAATTTGATTATAATTGCCGCTAATAATTACTAGATAAAGCCACACGTTATATTGACCGATTTTGTTAGTATTCTTAAGTTTTATCTTTTCCTCGATGATCCGTAAATTTTAAAAATTGAAAATATTGCTCATAAATATAGTAAATTATATTTTACTCTTGAAAGTTATTCGTTTAATGGAATTTTAATGCATCTAAAATCTTCAGTTGGATTGGATAACTAGTATTTATTGTAAAGCATACTAGAGTTATCTGCCTAAGGGATGCCTTCATGGGGAATGTTTTAAGCGAAACTGGCTGGTATTTATGTTATACATGGAAAAAAAAACTACAAAACCTCCCATGCAGCTAGCTCGTGAACTGGCATTTCCAGTGTTCAGTAATTTTGTCGCTTTGCAGCTAGTGAGCCCCGAAAACCTTAGAAACCTGCTGTAAGGTTGCAATCTACTCTGCCTTTCAACAAAGGTATTATATATTGCGATTCCTTATTTCCTTAGGAATTTAAATTTATCTATGCATTTTAAAAAAGTACATGTATAGTTAATGATGTATGAAAAACATTCAGCTGACGCTTCAAAGTAGTTAAAAAATCCAGCCTACTGTAAATGTTTGTAATCGCAGACGAAAGTTTATTTTAAGCACTAAAATTTGAAATAAAAGCTTTTGATAAATATATGAAAGTTACTTTTTAGTGTGGGCAAAGTATGTAAATACGTTTTAATAAGAAACAGTTAGAATATGCAAACTTCAGTGTGTATTTATATAAAGAAGTTGAGCAATTTCTGCAGTTTACGGTCAATAATATCATATAGAGTTGTAACAAGGGCGAAAAAGATTGTTTGTGAAGCTAACCTTTAGACTATTTCAAAGACATGGAATTTTTTTCGCTTCTTTTTTACTGTGTCAAGTTGAAGATTAAGGGAGGAGAAAATAGCTTTGAGATTACATCCGTAACTTTTCGTCGACTCAATGAATTTATTAGATGCTTAATCATAGGGCTGTAAACAGCATTTTTCCCTTCGTAGAATTCCAACAAAAACACAGCATGACGCAATACGGTAGAATGGATTTAGAGACATTTGTTAAAGAAAGATAAAGTCGGATTAAGACAGGAGCACCATAGCGAAAATCAGAAGTCATAGATTCGCCTATTTAATGTCATACAGTAGTGACTCGAATAACGTAGAAGTGCTAAAATTTTGCAGAGCATATTGGGAGATCTAGTTGCTATAGTATAGACATGGAAATATTTTTGCCGCTTTGTTGAAGGAGATTTACAAGCAAACTCTCTTTTGCAAAATCTTTCACTAACACCAAACCATTGTTATGATTATTTTTATCAAATGTGATTTATATTCACAATTTGTAAGCAGGGGATTTATATTCATAGAATTCAATTTCGAGCACTAATTAAGTAAATTTAAGGTGTCGTAGTTCGAAAAATATTATACCTAACACGAGGATGTTTGGAAACAAAGTACTCCGGAAACAAAGTTGGCAGAGGGAAAAACAGCATTAGCCAGGCCTTTTGTCTAGCTAGTCTAAGTAAGGTTGAGAGCGGCAGGTCTGCGTTACCCCAGACAGAACTTGAGAATTTATTAAATCGATATCACAACCAGTATCAGACTGAATGATTGGAGCAAGTATAATTACTTGAGAACTTACGACTTTGTGTGCCAAGCTCTGCCGCATTTGAACTATTCTTTCATGATGCTCCAATTTTCTTTGCAGAACTGGATGATTAAAGAAGACTTGTCGTCGGAAGCAGATATTGAAATCTCATTAAGTACTCTTTTTTAAAAGCATCCGATGATTCTTTTTAAATACTTTTTCTATGAAACTTTCATAAAAGCTTTAAGATAATTATTGGCGTAAAATATACTTTGGTTTTTAAAATATTAATAGGTTTTTCTAAAGCAGTTATTTGAAAGACGTGCTTTCAGTTAAGAGATCATATAGAAAATTCCCTTCTAAAAGAACTTACGTTACCTATACAGTTTTCTGGGGCATTCTGTCATTAAAAATGAATTTGAGGAATAAGTACACAACTGTTATTCTTTCTGAGAAAGAAATACATGGTTATTGTTGCAAGGACAGGATTAAAATACAGGATTTATCTTCAGAATTGCTTTGTCTTGACGTTATGTAAAAAACAAAAAAATATTTTTTAAATTTAAAAATCAATTTCATAATGTATTTAAAAATATTTATTGCGTTTAAAACATAAAATTTTGACATTAACGTTTGTTGTATTCAGAAAAAATAATTAAAATTACATTTCAATAGACTAATTCGAGGTAATAATCTTTCGAACTGAACATTCTAAATCTTACTCCCAATACGGCAGAGGAGTCCAAAAAACGGAAAAAAGACCTGACACAATTTTGATTATGAAACAAAACATTTTATGGAAATAATTATGATGCCACAAAAATATTTGTTTTAAATAATGTACAGAAGTACATGCGAAAGCAAATGGACGATATAAACATAAAATGAAAACCACTATAGATATATTAGACATAAAAACAAAAGAAATAAAGATTACCCGGCACTGAACTGATGAGAAAATAAATGTGGAGCATTACAAAGTCGGTTTATCTGCACATATTATGTGAGAATTACAGGAAATTCTTTAGTCGCTGTAATATCTAAAACGTTCCAGTATTAAAAATTACATATGATCAGGGAAAAAGCAGAGTCCAAAAAAAGGGGTGAGAGAGAAACAGAAACGTTTACGGAAAAAGGATTCCAAGGAAAATGATACAAAAATTCGTACAGAAGAGTTGAAATAAAAGAGACCAACATTTCAGTTACAGTAATGGAAAAGAAAACTCATTTACATGCTTTAGCTAAGCAAATTCTAATGAGAGATTTTCCCCAATCCTGTCATACATATTAAGGTAAAGATAAAAGGAAAATTCAAATTTATGATGTGGCTGTTCACGAATTCTGTGCATACTGAAATTAAAAACATCTAGAGTAGAGACTTCCAATTTTTTGCGTCACAGTAATCTCTTATCTTTAAGACGTAACTCTAATACCGAAACTGTTCTTAATTAAGTATATCATCTAACGCTACTCTGCTAAGAGTTACCTTCTACATGTCGGTGAACTATAGCCCTGACTAAAATCAATTAACATAAGAACGAAACTAAAAGGTCGAATAATTGCCGACAATAACTGACAACATTTTAGATGACCTGCCTAAGAAATAAAAGACTCTCTAAGATAAGAGAATGCCTTGAAATATAATAACATCAGAACTCAAATTCACTAAAACCAGACACCCGATTGTATCCTTATTACTACATAAGTGGGAACATACCACTAACGAGAGACATTAGGAATTTATTTGACTTTCTAACACACCGTCCCTAGCAAATACGAAGAGCAAGGCATGAATGGCATTTAATTTTTGCTAGCTTTTAAACTCTCTTACCTTAATTTATCTAACTTTCTTGTCTTAGCGATTATATGTCACTTGAATCAAAAGGAAGCTAGGACGATGCTTAAATTAAGATTAAATCTTAGTAACATTTAAATATGATATTACGTTGCACTACGATACCAATATAGGGTAATCATACCTAACGATGCGTGGGGTTAGTGGAAACTTTTCCGAGTCTACTTCTTTTCCCATTCGAGGGATCCTAGTCGAAAAACGTTTCGCCGGAACCTATGTCTCGGCTAGCGATGCAGGACATTTTACAGTTAAAATGAAAATATTTCGCTTTAACTTGTGTCTCTTGTAGTTTCCCCCAAAGAACTGATTTTTCACGAAAGTCAGCCAATGAAAAGCCAAATTTCGAAGAAATGTTTCTTTCGACACGCTGTTGAGGTAGTTTGTAGATGTGATACCGGTTTGAATAGTCCAAGCGGGCTGGCAAATAGCCAGATTTTACAGCTGTTGCCAACTCTAAGGCAAAAGGTCTTTTAATGTTTACTTCTTGGGAAACCGTGAGTTCTAAGGCTTTTGAAAAGTTTCAGATAAAAGTCTTTTTTTTCTTATTAAAAAATTAAATCACATTACTATGAAACATATAAGCATTTCAAAATCAATAATAATTTACATCTTTACTTAATATCTTCAATAACACTTAAATTGATGCAATTTATAAGAAAATTAACGGAAAATTTTTATACAAACTGATGTAATTAATTAGTCTCGTTTCTAACACCATGCATTGCGGACTCAACTACAAAATGATAGTTTTTTATGTTTAAAAAAACTAACATTTCCAGTGAGTATATGGATCTTCCAGCTTTTGAGTATTCTAAATAAAGAAGCCTAGTTGCAGATGAATGTGTAAATAAATGGAAAATACCTTTCCGTAATTTCTCTTCTGGCTGGATTATCTAAGCAATGTCCGAATAAGCGCGTTTTGTAGCGAATTTTTTGTTTGGGTGAGGATTAAAAATAACAGAAAAAAATTTTGGGAAAACAGATTGATGCCAGTTTTACAGGAAAACTGTAAGAATTTCGTAGAATATGACAAGGCTTATTTTTAATTAACTAAATTTTTAAGGACAAAAGTATTGTGAGAGAAATAGGTTTAACTTATTTATTAATTTAACTTAATTAATTAATTATTTACCAAAATGACAACGTTTAAATAACTTAAATTCACAATTTACTTCCGGTAACTTCTCTTCCATCAGCCAGTGGGCAATGCATTTTAAATTACGGTAGAATCCCTTTCAACCAGCAGCAAAGGGATCGCACCGATTCCGGATAAGAAATTTTTCCGTATAATTTAATATATATTTCTAGAACTTGCTTGTTCATGTTTTGTGACGCCATCTGTGGAAATTACAGCAACAGAAGTCCGTCAGTAGTATCTTTAATCTAGCCGCTCAGAATTAAATAAATAATGTAGAAATTAGTGCAGGTTATTTAAAATTAAAGCACATATTACGGTTTTATATTTCAGAAAAACCAAGCTAAACACATTTTAAAATTACCATATTTACTATCGTATGAATGTTACGAATTTCTTCGTATGAGAGCATATAGTTTCGAATATCTGTATGTTTACAAAAAATCGTCGCCTTAATTTTAAACATTCATTGTGTAGCAGTAAAACTTCGTAACATCATAACATACATGAACATTTCGCGGTAATCTTATGAAAATGCGCAATCCTTCGTCACCTTCTATCCGCATAACTTATTCTGCATGTTGTCTATGTTTTCATCCTCCTCCCCTCAGTACATGTCGGATTATTTCTTCTCTATCCTTATTTTGAGCTAAGATGTGCGACTGGAGCAGAACTGCTTACATCCATCCCCACCTGTACCTGCTCTCCACTAACACTAATCTTCTCCTAACGTATAACTAAATACAACATGCCGGCGAAAGAATTTTTGTCGCTGGAGTCGTCATCTATGAACAGAATTATAGAGCACAATTTACACCAACAGTGACGTAAAGTAATGTTTTAATGATCTTTCCAGGCAACAGTCAAAGCAAACATGGTGTTTTTAAATGGGAATTGTTTTTGAGTCATAGAACTTCAACGTTTACACATTGACGCTAGTTCATCTTTATATCCTGGATAATGCCTTGGTTGAATAAGGTTTGCTATGTTGGGGGTCATAAGCATAACACAAATGTTTTCCAGCTTTAAGTATTCAGAGTGTATTTCACAATTTTTATCTGATAGGCCTAAATTAAATTTTTCAGATTTAAATTTAGATTTTCAAAAGTGTCGTTATTTTAATATTGCACGTTAAGCGGGTACCAGTTACGAACGATTTTGCTGTAAATAGTTTGATGCGTAATTATGCTAGTTTTGTTTATTACCTGTTTGGAAATGTTATAAACTAGTACTTATGTTTAATTAGGTTAAAAGAAAAAAATATTCTTCTTCTATCTAAAACTGTGATATATTTGCTGTCTTTAGTTTTAACACCTAAATATTCAACGCCATTATAATCTAAAAATCAAAACAATGAAAATTGGTGCTTTTAGAAATTTGATGTGCATTGTTTACCTTTCCTGTTGTTATACGAAGTAATTATTATTGCAACTAGAATAAAATCAAAGAAGCTTCAAGGAATATCTACTAAGTGAATCAATGTTATTCACAGTAGAAGAAAACAAAGTACTCTGTAGGTGAAAAATGGAAGCGTTAATCAAAAACGGACGTCATTAATTCCTAGAACCAGTTTTCATTGCTTTATTTCTCAAATTTTGTTTATTTTGGTTATGATGCCATTTTGAGCTAAGTCAATGTCATTATTAGAATCAATGTAGAATGCTATTTAAGATGTGTAGGATAAATGTGATAATTTTCTATTTTCAGGTTACTAACAGCAATAATAGTACTCATATGTCTGAAGTTATAAGCTTATTATTTAAATTAATCTATTATTTATAATCTCGGCTTTTACTATAAATTTCCCTTTCCGTTCCTTATCAGAGATGTAAATAAGTTAGATAGCATTTAAGCTGAGGTTTCAGAACTATAAGACAGAGCATATTTCTGCCTCTCGAAGCCGCGTTTCTTAGTTTTTCCAGCTCTGATAAGATTGGGATTACTCGGCTTTGCTTTATAGCTGCTATTATTTAAATTGTTTCATCGGTTGAAGTTCTGAGCCAATATAAAGTTAAGGTAATCTTGACTACTAGCTTACATTTTAAATTTTGAATTTAACTGTTAATTTAAGTTGCATTGCCACAAAAGGTGGTTGATTATATGAGTATGAGACGTGCATTTTATGTTCAAGTTCTGTTTTAAATGAAAATGTTTGAAACGGAAAAAGTTTTATTTTATTATAGGATACTTGCTTCTCATGTAAAAATTAGTTTGCTATTGAATACTTGCTTCTTATGTATAAATTGGCTTGACAGCTGCAGTAGAGATAAACAGCTGAATATTAGTAGTTCGACTCAGATTCAACTAACTCCCGATGCAAGGGCTAGCTGTATGAGTATTTTAGTGGTTTCCTCCTCCTTTTCTAAGACAGTTTTCCTAAGACAGTCCTTTATGAAGGTATTTCTCCCTTTAGGGAGACAGCTCTAATGTGTTTTCCATTATGAAATAAACCTGAATCCATCCCATTAACACATTAAAAAATAATGTTACTATGCTTTTTATAACTGCTAAAACATAGTTGGCTATAATAGTAAGTCAAATCCTTCTTTTCTTTCATCAATGCTATCACTTACAGCTGGAATACTGCTGTGTAATGATAAAAGGCTTGAATGAAATTCTGTAAGAGGAAAAGAAGTGCAGAATTTTCCGATACATAACAGTTAATATTTTCAACTTCATATTTTAAGAATTCTTAATCGTTTTACCGTTATTAATGGTCCAATAAACATGCTGCTTTTTTGTGTTTGAATAGATAAATTGTCATGCCTTTTTAAATAAAGATTTGAAACTAATATGCATTGCTTTTCCTTATTTTTTTCTTTTTTCTAGTCTTCGACTCCATTTGTAATAAATCTGAATTTTATTGGATTTTTACGAAACTTAGGCAGAGCGTAAATGATAGGACGATTATTAGTGATATAAATATTAAACTTTTATGGACAACTTCAATTTTTCGATGACAGAATTCTCTTTTTCCTTGTATTTTAGCTGGTAATGTGATTATTAATATCATTTTAAAGGTTTTTTAATAGTTTTTTGTGTTCTTGCTATAGTTAATAGTTTGTAACGTTCTACTGTCTATCTGTTGTGTAGAATCTGGAGAAATAGTGATTGCACAGAAGAAGGGCTAAAACTACCCTTTATTAAACTATTTAAATTATTTACAATGCTTCAACTTGACGCTAACATACTATGCCTCTGCTTGGGCGGTAACTGAAACAATAGAATCAAAACCCAAAATTGGAGATATTTATAAGTTGTAGAATTAAACTACAGGGCTCAATTAATCGTGTATCCTACAACGCGTAGATGAGCCTAGTGGCAGCAAGATAATAGCTACTAAACCACGTCTAACCAGCAATAATGCTAAGCTGAAGCTTGCGTTACAACCACACACAGAAATTTCCCAGACTCTCTCTAACTTTCCATACTAGGACATCGATATTTAAACTTTTTCTCCCACTGGTAGAACTTGCATTCCTTAGGCGCGCTACCAAAATTTAAATATTCTGGCACTTTATACTACTCAGACACTCTCCATTACGTCTACCTGCATATCTGCGCATGTGCTACCGTACATCACCTTACTTAATCTCCTGATTGGTCTTTCTGTCCGCTCTGCCTCTTCGTTCAGCTGATATGCAAATTTTTCGACTTCGTCCTTAATTTTTACACACCAGTGTATTAATAATTTAATTATAAATACAGTTTTCCTGGAAATACAATATAAACTAATGTTTATTATTTGATCCAATATTATTATTAGTACTTTTTTCTGCGTAGAATCCATTATACTTATTATCACGCATTGTGCGATGCCTGGCGGATTTTTAATATTAAACTAATAGTATGCAGAACCCATCATGAACTTTTGTGAGAGAAGTATACCAACATGTGTAATATAAGAAGAAGCGAATAATTTGATTTTGGTACTACGCCTGTATTTGGCAAAATGAGTAGTCATTCTATTTAAAAGTGAATGCAGTTCTTTTGAAATAGCTCTCTGATCACATTTCATGTGCTTTTTCTTATAGAAGACCTTAAGGAGTTTCTTTGCGGAAACGCAGTTTCACTTTATATATTCAGTTCATGTTCTGCAGAATCATAATTGCTATAAAATAAAATTCTAAACCAGTTTTGTTAGTGATTTTTTTGTTAGGAAAATATAATAATATTTTCCTAATGTGTTTGCTTTATAATAATAAAGCAAACACATTTGAGTGATACAAATACAATTTGAATATTCTTTTCATTCATATGCAATAAATATGTCGAAAGCGACTTTTTTTAATAAATTTGGTTTTAAGAAATATAGCCATGTATGCAATTTAATTAAAATATTTAATTTAAATTAAACACAGTATATTAAATTTAAACATTATAGAAGCTTTAAATTTTTCTTAACATAAAAATGTATTAATTTTTCGAAACCTTAGTAGTTTTAAATTTATTAAAATATTGATATAAGAAACGAAACAATAAGGTATTTTATGATTATTTCATTTACACTTTTAGAATATTTAAAACAACATAATTACTGTACCCATTTCATAATTTATTCAAAAAGAATTATTTCTTTAAATAGCGATTTTCCAAAACTATGTGTCATTCAAAAAGGAAAAAAAAGCTAACTTAGTATAAGTTTAAAATCAGATATATTTAAAATGAATAATTTCTTTTTTTATGGGGGAGAAATATTTATGGTATCATCGTCTTTACTTAATTTTCGATATTTTTTCATTTTGCAGATTTGTGCGAATTTACATAAAGAAAAGGCACGAAGGTTTTACTTAAACTATTTTATTTAAGAAGTAAATATAATCTCTGAACGTTACTCTAAAAATTAAGGACAAAACTCCCCAAACCTTTGAGATAGTTCTCTTTATGATGATACACTTAAATTTTATAACTTGCTTAAAGTTATTTTTTATGTACTATGATAAAGAGTTAAAATCCATGTAGAAAGTACTTTAAAATGTGAAATAAATGAGGAACAGAACTTGTTTTAAAACTCCGAATTATTTTAATGCATCATTATACACATTTATAATTTTATATTAATAATTATTTTTTATCATGAAGTTGAAAAGGAAGTTCACTTTGCTTAAGCATTTTAAACTACATCAAAATACCGATGCCTAAAAGGCAAAAATTGCTGTCGTCATTCAAAGGGATAGCTTCTTTCTGCTATAAGGCAGGAAAGCAGGAAAAAGCGAAAAATCCCGACAATGACCTTGAAAAAGGCCCCATACACGTTTCTTACCCCATACACGTTTTACGCTTAAAGGGAAAAACATGAAAGGGTCGCTGAAATTGCCTTGAACAATTTTTCGTGACAGGATTGTCCTCTTTCGAAGTAACAATAACATTCTTGATATGTTACAACGATATTTGCATAGGAATCTCAGGGTGACACATTTGCATAGTTACCAGCAGATCGCAAGATGAAAATACCTGATGAAAACGTGGCTACAACGTCGCAGCAACCTTCTGCCGCTGTGTGGAAAAGATGTTTTTCATACCTATTCTTGACCTATCCCAGAACGTCTTTCGCTCTTCTTACATCATACACCACTTAGAAACTAGCATTTAGACTCGACTGTGAAATTAGAAGGAAGTGATGTACTTTAAAAAATATCAGCATTGTGATTATTC
Organism: Stegodyphus mimosarum; assembly: GCA_000611955.2. Classification (NCBI taxonomy): domain Eukaryota; kingdom Metazoa; phylum Arthropoda; class Arachnida; order Araneae; family Eresidae; genus Stegodyphus; species Stegodyphus mimosarum. The sequence goes on along the minus strand of KK118161.1, from coordinate 105,611 downwards.
GTCGAAAATTCATTTAGTCAAATTTATTCAAGGAGTCGATTACTTTTCTTCTATCTATGTCCACCATGTGCTTTGAATTTTCCCCGCAGATACTAATAATAAAACGCTCAGCATTCTGAAGCATATAAATTAAGCTAGAAAGCTTAATGAATTAAATAATGGTGGAAACATAATTACTCGTTGTTAAATAAATGTCTCTTAAACTCTCAATATTACAACAATCTTTTATAATGGAAAATAAATACTCAAACTCCAAAACTCATCTAATACTTTTTTAATTGCAACTTCAAGCGACCATTAAGTTAGTTTTTATGCACATTTTTCTAATTAAAAAGGTACTTAGAGGGGGATTTTACTGCCAAACCAAGAACAAGAACTAACAGCCATAATGACTAACGCATCATCTAAACGCTTGCTTAAACAAAACCTTTTTTTACGAACAATAACTGTCAGCACTTACAGGCTACTCGATGTCGATATATGTTACATTAAGAGCACATATTTCCGTGAAAATAAAACTATGGTAGTCTTGCAAATGCACGCTGGGTCGTATATAATAATTCTGTAGCTGAGATCTCGTATGCTTATTTTTTTAAAATGAATAATAAATAGATTCTTGTGATACTGTCTTTAATAAGTGAATTGAATTAATTTCTCTTTCACTGCACTCTTTTTCCCTGGCATGCTTATATTTGATTAATCGATATTCTCGCTTGACACATGGTGCTCTTGAGTATTATTTGGAAATTAATAACGCAGGACCTATAATGCAATCATGAATCATGTTAAAAGAGTTTCAACACTAACCACGATGAATTATTGCTTCTTTGAGCCTTGATATTATTCGCTTTCATGAAGTGTGGAGTACTCCATATAAATTCTTAATAAAATTAGATTTATTAAATTAGCTAATTAAGGCAAATCACATAAGGTCTATCATCTGCCTAAGGAAAGGTATACTTTTTGTAGATACCTTTCTGAGCAAAACTAGCTCTTATTCACGATACATATGGGGAAAACGAAAAACCCAACGCAGGTTGCCGGTTTGCCAACATACGAACCTGGGTAAAATTATTAGTGCTTAGCGGTCTTATAAGTTTAGCCATTGCTGAAGGTATGTTTTACATATCATTCAGAAATTATACTGCCTCAGAATATTCAAAAACACTCAAAGGCCTGTAAGGGTTTCCTTGGTTTGGAATAGGTTATTGTCCTAATGTATTCAATATGTTGTTGAAAACGTGTATATGATGAAAACGAGATAGCTGGGGGGGATTACTAAGACTAACCGTTCAATGCCTGTAAAGTAATATATATATATATATACAGAGATAGATGGATAGATAAATAGTGTAATTTTAAATATAGATAGTTAGTGTAATTTTAAAGTGTTATAAGGATATAAGTTGATTTTTTAATGCTATGAGTTTATCTTTTCATTTTAAATTTTTTACGAATAAACTAAGTTATAAAAATTGTAGGTTTCTTTCTGTAATTAACTTAAATTCTTCAACTCTAGACAGGTAGGCGAGTTATAGACTCGCCTGTAAAATTAACTTCTGAAACAGAAAAAAAATTGGAAGTTCCTTTTCCCTTCAACCATTTTTCTTTCAACCTTTTCAAAACAACCTTTTTGATTTAATACTCTATACCGAACAAAGGGACAACTTATGGGTACGATTAAAATTTCTATAACTTAAAGGATAACAGTAACAGAAAGACAAACTTAATGTGTTAATAAATCAATGTCGGAGACTACAATGCAGACGGCCTAACAAGCGCTGTCTCAAGCTAATTAAGTGCGCAATACGAAATAGACATCGGCTAGCAAAATAGTTAGTATCAGGTAACTAAGCAGAAGAGCATTCCCGCACTACGGTCAGCGTTGCTGCCGATCTTTGTTTAAGATTTCGAGAACTCTGTCTTAAATATTCGAACCTCATTTATATCCTGGTGAGAACTAGCCAAAAAAAGTAGAATTGACAGTACAGTTCCGAATCATAAAAAATGGATTGATTAACGTAAAATATGCGTAATAATTAACAAAAAATATACATTTTATTAATATAAAATACAGGCAATATTTTCTCTTTACTCATTTTAAACTTTTAACGCTATTTATTATACATTTATTACATTTCTTAAATTCTAATAAAATTTTCTGAGAATGGAATGCTTCTGTAAACTCAAATTTCAAACTTTGCAACCGAATATTAAAAAACCAAACATAACGCATATTATTAAGTGAAGTAGGAATACGAAAACAGCATTTGTAGTGTGCCAGCAGATACAGTATTATGAATAATTAAGTATGTAAAGCGTGCAATTATATACATGATCTTCACACTTTAATATAATACGCAGTAAGAACGCAGGAACTATGCCTTGAAATGAGGATTTACATAATGTTCTGGTAACTCTTCTTGTATTCATCCCATAGCATGATATTTATTTTTTCTCTCTCTTTGTGTCTCTCTTTTAATATACGTAAAGGATTCATATATACTATGTTGTCTGCATAGTATAGATATATGGTATACAGATATATGGTATATATATTTCTTTGGTATTTATTTCGATTTAAGTCCTTAGCTTCATCACTGCCACTGGATAAATGATTTTTGTAGTTCTGGACGAATGAAACAACTGGTCTCGAGTTCAGTTCTCAACGAATGAAACAACTGCATGATGTGCAATGTGAATACGGGCCAGTTCCATAAAACATCACTTACAAAAGCAACCCGCCACTGGCCAGTTTTGTGGTTTTAACACGTGTCACGTGAATATTTGTCAGTTTCGTTTCAGTCCTGCTCCAAGGCATCTCTCCTCTTAGACAGATAGCTTCCAGTGCCTTGCCGTAGTCTATACAAAAGAATTCGATCTCTACCGAAAGTATTTCTCTCAAGATAGGCAGCTTGCTCGTAAGTGCTTTGCCATATCCAATTAACCTATCTACGAAATGCTGTGTAGTCAAATTAAATCGTTAGATATTAATATTTGTTTGCGGCTTTTATTTCTTTTACTTAAATATTATTTTAAATATTTCAGGTGAATGTGAAGCTCTTGGAGTTAATAATCTAGTAGTAAAGCGTTGAATCTGGCCAAAAAATGTATTTCGAAGCGAAAAGGTTTTTTCATCGAACTGATTGATCGCGACTACAGAAAGGATTGAAATCAGTTGAAAAAAAATTCCAAAGAAATATTTCACTTTCAAATCTCCAAAATACTTCACTACTATTATCAGAGACCGTTTTCATGCAATTTATTCCGATGAGAATATTTTTAAGCATAATCTGAAAGAGTTTTGCAACGTTGAAAACGATATCCTAGTGGTTATATCGCTGGTGAAACTACGTTAAAAGTTGGAGAGTATTAAATGGCTGAAAAATGACTCATTTTTTCAGCTTTTATATCATTTTGAGACATTAGTTAGAAAAACTGAAAAAAGGCTTCAAGGCAGAGAAAACGACTGCTATTTTTATTAGTGGTAAAAGTGCTATACATTTTTGCAATATCAAATTGCGCGCACCAGCTCACCAGTAATTATTTTTTTAACCCACCATGTAATGGAAATGCATTTGATAGATCACTTAATGGTAGATTATTCATGAAGAGTCATCGAGGAAAGCTAAGATAAATGAAGGGAGCATTAAATGGAATAAGAATCGTACATCTAGTTGGTAGACAAGGAAAGAACACTGGGAAATTTGCCAGGTCAAGGCTATCTTATTTTTGTTTGATATCTCCAGGCCCACATGTGTATACCCTAATGTTCAATGCATACACTTGCAAAGGATTTTAGATTACAGTATTCTTGAATAAAAGAAGCTTCATAGAAACAAATTTAATATGCTGGAAACACTTTTCTTTTCAAGCGAAAACAGATGTAAGAGAGACAAATTAGTTTGGCAAACATCAAATATTGTTACATTTATTTAAATGAGCAGTGTGTTCTCAAAAAATATTTATTTGATTATTTTGTTTTCAAAATAAATTAAAGAATCATA
>KK118161.1:89550-101588 GCA_000611955.2 Stegodyphus mimosarum | reverse complement strand
GTATATATATATATATATATATATTATCGTTCAAATAGATAACAATTTTCATTGGGAAAGAATTAAGTTCTACTGATGTTATTTGTGTACATATTTGCGTGCGAAAATCTTAAGAGATCAAAGAAAACCCCTTTAAGTTTTCTTCTTCGGTGCATTCTTAGTTTCGGATTCAAAGAATTTTTAATTATCTCTACCGTAAACCCACAATACACTTTAATTAAGAAATATAAATCTGAAAAGCTTTATGGGTAAGGTGCAATGTTTGTTTCTAAATGACTGGAATAAGCATCCAAACTTGGAAATGCAGATTATATTTATGGCAACACATTACCATTTATATTTCATTTTTCGGTATTGTTTGCAAACATTGAGGGCATAGTTCCATAATGTGATGCAGTTTAACGTGCGTGAATAATTTAATGAATTTTTAAAATGACATTTCAATGAAGATATTTTAAATATGCAGGTAGAATACACTCTAGAAACACTCTAGCGTAGCTTCAGAATTAAACCAAAACTGACCTTTTGGCATAGCCTTTTGTATTTCGAGACAGCATAGCATAGATCCTCTTCGTCAATCAAAGAAAGCGTTGATTAAAATATCATCTTTGCTTTGTGTCAAATTGAAAAGAGCTTTCTACTTTACTTTCCTGGCGTTTAGCTTTGAATTTTGCGTTTTAAAAGGATTTTATTTTCTCCTTATCTGCTTCGCTTTTAAGGTTTGTTTTGATTCCTTATCTCCAACAGTCATTATATGCAAAGTATCATTTGTTTAAAGAAATCACTTTATTAGAAAATCTGATATTAAATATAAGGAAGAGGCAGAAAAAATAACGTGCCTTATTTCCCAATTTTTTTAGTTTCTGCAAACGAAACTTTTAAAAGATGTGTCGGTATCTATCTGTATTAGCCGTCCAGCCGCTATAGTGGTTAGTGACTCTGACTGCCGAACCAAAACCCGGAGAAGGCATAAACGTTTGAAAGCGTATAGTGGCAGTTGAAACTAGAACAGAACTCCACAGTTAGCGTTGCGGGACTATAGCTAGAAGATCAGTGATGAATCTCTGGTATCTCACCCATTTATATCTGTACCTGCTCTACACGCTGCATCTACAGAAGTTTGTGTCCCACATTCCATGCCTTATACGTACTTGCGTTACATTAGCTTATGTAGGTGATATTTATTAATATAAATAATAATTTCGTTGCCCTAATATCTTTACTAAAAGATTGCGTTTATTTATTTTCAAATAACATGGAATTTCTAAGATGAGCAATTACATTCTTGGAAAAGAAAGATAGACAGCAAAGTATTTCAGATGTAGTGTACTTCACTGAATTATTTTTATAAAAAGTACTTTTTCTTAACCATATGAAACGAACATTGTAAAATTACTTCTCTTTTTGACAGTTTTGAGTCATTAAGACATTCAGTAATCTTCCAAAAGATTATCTGTCATGTTTAAGATGTTTTTTAACATTTTACAAAACGAAGGATTCACTGAAAATCTCATCAGAGTTTGCATTCTTATTATATTCGATTTTAATGTTTATACTCTGCACCGTTAATATGCATGTTTTAATTTCTAAGTCTGATGTCTCTGTATTGGAGTTTGACATCCATGAGAAAAATACATCTCTGGCTGGAGTTTGGCATCCATGAGAAGAAAATATATTCGGGATGGGAGCGTCATCAAAAACGCCATTCATTAGCAAAATCAAAGGAAAATGGAGAGGAAAGAAAAAGTGGAGTCATAAAATAGCATCAAAACCATAAGCCTTGGTAATTCTTTTCCTACAGAAAATAATAAATATTTTTACCAAAATTACAAGAATCTTCAGTGATACAAAAATTAATTCTGATATCTCGGTGGACAGAACTTTTGAGCATTTCAGATGTCAAGTAGTTAAAATGTGAAGAAGACAAACAAAGCAAAATGAACAGAGAAAGTGACTCAGAGCGAAGGTGGATGAACTCCGCTTTTAATAAGTGTGGAACTAAATGAACCATGTTTTTTCTATGCTAAGACGTACTCACTATGTTACCAGAGAAAGGATCTTGATATGTTTGAAAGGGATGAAAAGGATCTCTCTCATCAACATGTAAATATTTTAAGTTTTACTAACGTTTATTTTAAAACTTTACTATCCTCTCTTATTTTTCATTTCTCGCCAGAATAAGCGCGAAAGAGAATTGTTAATGTAAATGAGGTTGCAAACTGTAGAAGTATTTAAGACATGGCTTTTAGCGAACAGTAAAAGAGAGAGACTTCTCGCTGCCTTTACCACGCGTGTGCTTTTCATGTCTGCCTTTAAGGCCAGAACTTAGTTCTCGTTGATATTTGAAGACGTATTGTAGCTTCTGCATTCCGCTCACTACATATGTAGTGTTAAAGGGCCAATCTTCGGGTTACGGCTCTCTGTAAAGCATCTAAGTTTAGTTCTTATTTAGTTAAGTTAGTTATTTCTTATTTTCTACGCTTTAGAGCATAAGTGTTGGTCTATGTATCCCGAAGTGCGGAAACGGCTGTACGTTGCGAGAAATAAAGGGTAAATTTAACCTTTCTTATCTTTGTTGTAGCTTCATACACACGCACGAACATAGCTTTGAGTAAGCTCCCTGTTCCGACTCAGGACTCCAGTTATGTTTGCAAAATCAACTAGAAGGAACAGTAGTCCTGACAAACAGAGAAAAGAATCTTGATTCTAAGTAAACACATTTAATGAAATAAAACACTAAAATATGTTTAGCAAATAGTTTTAATAACAGATTTCGGCTTATTATAAATAAGAGTATTCGCATTTAAAATAGGAATTTAGGGATAATAGTTATCCTCCGACTACAATTCTAAGTCGCATTCCATTTTAAACTCCATTTAAATTTAATTGCCTAAAAACGAAGTGTGTCTCCCATTCAAAGAAACACAGAATATGGGGAAGTGTAAATTAAAAATATCTTGGAATTCTAAATCTTTAAGTTGGAAATTTTGCTCATAAATAATATTACTATTTTTATGTACATAATGCAATCCCTTTATTTTTCACAGTAACGAGAAAGTAAGTTTATTCATGAACAAATGAAGTTTAATTGTAGATTTAGACTTACTTTATAAATGCTTTTGTGCATGAATATATTACATGATTTGAGTTTACTCTAGGTAAATGTATTCTTTGACCTGATGATGTAAGGGTAATGGTAAGTACCGATAAAAGTAAAAGCAAAGCAAATGCTGTGTTTTCACTACCAAGTTCATCTTGCATTTCTAACATCCAAGTAAAGACACGTGTGCACATGAGTTGAAGACTGAAGCAGAATAAAACATACATAAAAGAAATCACCGATAAAAAGAGAAATGCGAACATCTTTCATAGGAAGAGGAAGCAAGAGAATCAATAAAGCAAGAAAGAAATACCACTCCCAACTAACGCTACGTGTTTCTATACAAGTGGAACAAAACGGATGGATTCCCGTTTCCAGGGTTGCCGTATCAAGTGTCGCTAAACACCTGAAAGGAAATGCAAAACTACAATATATACTGATTCCTGACGAGGCCAATATCGGACCAGAAAATTGTATGTTTTCCAACTTAAATTATTTCAGGACGAGAATATTAAAAAGAAAATAGCAAATCACAAATTTAGACTACCTTCTCAATACAACAGCGCAGTCATAGCTACCTTTCTGTCAATCTACTTTTCAGTTTGATCAAACTAGCTTCTTGACTATTTATTCTTCAAACAGCAAGTACCTGTTTAACAGTAGGAAAAAGGAAACTCCTTTTGTAAAGCAGATGGAAGGAGACTTTGCTGATGATCAAAATACGTAACATTTTGATATTTAGAAGGAAGTTTATCAGGTATTTTATGTTAATTAACCAGGTTTTATAATTTGGACCTGTAATATTATTTCACCTTTGCTTTAGCCTTCACCAGAATGCAAATAAATGAATAGTATTTAAGGCTAGTGGAAAGTTTTAGAAATTTAGAAGATCTCCGCAGCGACTCTTACAGCTTTACTTTCTGTCTCTTAGCTCTATCATTTAAAATTCAAACATTAGCCATCTACTAGCTGAAGTTATATTCCGCCATTAAAGTTTGAGCCACTTTAGCCCAAACTTGTGTAGTTTAGGATGTAGAGACATTACGTTATTACGAAGCAGGAGAGGTGAAAAATAAGCAACGTCTTCGCCGGGAATCAAACCACGGACCTCTCAGTTACGCGTCGAGCATGCAGACCACTACACCACGAAGGCATGCGAAGAAGGCGGGAGAAATACCTTATAAGGATTACAATCTCTTTTTTGAATTGTAAACTAAACTTTGTTTTTTTAATACCCGCAAGTGGTTGTGCATACAACGTTTTGCGTAATTATACTTTATTAAAGACTCTATAGGTTTACTAATGGACATAATAATGTCTGAAAGTTAGATGAGCGCGATTTGCCACATTAACATGATTTAGTAGCCAGACTTCGCATGAAATTTTATAGAAAGTTACATGTCAAATAAAAAATTTCACCAGGTAACTCAACAGAAATAGATTTCTTTAGTGCATAGTAGCCCTGAAACAGGAGGTAATCTCTAAGAGAAGAGCTAAATTTGACAGAGAAATAACTTATGAAAAGTTAAAATTCTGAAATGTGTTTCTTCTTTGCACCCCTTATACATTAAATACTTGTTAGTTTCTACTCCTTTCGCAAAATTCTTAATGTCTGGAATCTAATAAAGTAAATGAAGAAAATGCTGAAAATTTTTTGACAGTTTACCCAGAGCTGAATGATTGCTAGTATACTACACTGCAACTTTGCTCGACACGTTTAGCACACAAATTACGAAATTTCCTATTTTAGTGTTTTGCTAATACTCATTATTTATGCTGTCTCATCTTACGTAAATGCCTTTTTTCACGAAGGTGTGCAAATGTGCAAATCATATTCTTATCATAGGGTTCCTGGCTGTTATTCAGAGGACTTTTTTATCATATATATTCAGTGGATGTAATAATGTCACCGTTTAATGTAATCACATTTTGCTCAATAAGATTAAAACGTTTTGATGAAGGCAAATAGTTATTATTAACCTTGCTGAAAGTAAGAAATTTACACAGAATTTTAGATTAACTAGTTTTTGTCGTTACCTTTTAAATCAGTTTCATGAGTGAGTGCCAAAATTTTGTAAACTCACAATAAAGAAGTCTGTACTGATGTGAAGTAGCGAATGCCGTTGAAAAACGCCTACCTTATCTCGATGAGAGATTAAGGTTCCATGAGAACCTCAGCCAATTAGAGACATGACGGTTTGGGCGAAAGGGGACATTTTGGGCAACGAGCCAAGAAGCGAATGATGCAGGGGTGGGAGGAAGTGTAAGCTTTTGAAATCCTTGCCATTAACAGTTCAGATGTCCGGACCCTTAATCTTACCCTTCTGCAAGTAAGCATCCCTTTCAGGAGCGATAGTAAATCAAGAGGCGAAGGCTTCCGGAATACCCAGATCTTAACCTGGTTCCTATTAATCGCTTCAGAGTCTTCGGCCCAAAACAGATGAGCCTGCGAAAGCATTTAGCCACTTCTTGATTATGAAACGAATTCTGAGCGATAGTTTTAAGTGTTTTCACGAACCGTGCAATGGAATCGGTTTCGTAAAATTAGTCAAAATATATCTTGAGTCGTGCATGGTATACGATAACCATTTCTCATTTAGAAAATGATCTCGTTTTCCCATGCCATTTGATTTTTATTCTTTTAATACAAATTACTGTAATTAGATTCAGCGTGTAACTAAATGCTATTTCGTACTCTAGTTTAATAAAATCGAGTTTAATTCACAATTATCAATAAAAACTTCAACTGTTTTATGACAGTGATTTTAAAGTGAGACTACACAGCATTTTGTTTGCTGCTACTGAATTCTTAAGAATCACAGTATAGACTTGGATTCAGTCCTAACATGAGATTTTATTCCCTGAGTTTCAGTGTTATTGGTGATCGACTAATTATGAACTGAGCACAATTCTTTTTATATTTAGAGATACTTGCAAGCACGCGCCAACACCGACGTAAAGCAATGCCAGTCTTGCAGAGTAGCTATTTTGTGTATGGTTTTAAATAGCACAGAAGAAGCGATTTATTTCAATATTTGGTACATTAAATTAAATATAAAGCATGAAATAAAATATTGTTTCTGCACAATATTTAACGAAATTGTTATATAATTAATTGCATATAAAATGTATCTGAATGCATAACAAAATCAAGCATTTATCTAATATTTTGATTTGAACATCCTTTAGAATTATTATTTTGCAGAGTTCACTGTATGATTCAAGCGTAAAAAATCACAATAAGGGTGGCAACAGGTCGCATTGCCAATGTCACAATTAGAAGTTTCATTTATAAGCAGAAAATATCTGAGTCAATCGCCAGTTTCGGATAACTCAGTTCCGAGTTCAGATAAACTGAAAGACCTTAGTTTAAACTTTGTTATATCAACAATAATATAAATATTTCGAATAAAAATATAATTTTAGAAATCTTAAATACATTCAGAAATTTAGTATGTTCTTTCATAACTATGTTTATCCAGTTAGCATCTCACAAGAAAATGCGATGTAGGAACTTTCATTAATAACTTTTTGAAATAGAAGATTCAGTGTGAAATGTTTTATTACAGTATACAACTGTTTATCTGTGGTTTTTAGAAATACAAAAGAGAAATGTTTGAAATATAAACTTATTATTCAGCAAAATGTTCTCAATTTTTTCTACGATGCATGATAAATCATGCAGGCTTCGAATGATGTATTATTTTTAGGCTAATCTAAATAAAGAATTCGACTATAAGAACAATATTTATGCATTTAGCTCCAAAACTACGATGCAAAAGTAATTAAAGTAGTCTTAGAAATCTTCAGAGCCATAGTTTAAAAACCGCAGAAAACGTTTAGAAGATGAGGCTTTATTCTAAGAGAAAAAATTCCAAACTTCTGCATTTCTGGCCGAACCTTTTTCTAATTTATATGTAAGATTTAGAGGTTTAGTTGCTTGTATTACGCTACTGTAAAATTTTCAGAAGCATCACAGCAAGGTTTAAAGACTAGATCACATTGCTATTTTAGAGAAAATTCTCTCATTTGAATGAGAGTAATAAGTTTTTTCAAATCTCAGCAGAGTTGTTCAACATGTTATGTAAACAATTAATTTTCGCTGAGGCCACACGTTTTTTGGAATGCTCGCGAAATGCCTAACAGTTCTCCACAGAGAATAATGGGACCAAAAGTTGTGTTGACATTTAATAAATAAAATAAAACTTGAAAGGTTACTAAATTCATGGAGATATATAGCCCATATATAAGAAGCGAAATCCTTTCCACTTTGTTTAGATTCAACCTGCAGGCATGTCTTTTTTTAAAAAAGAATCAGCAGCAGGAAAAATCCAAGAAAATTTGGCTCCATACCATGAACTCAGTTTTTATTTACACACCAAAAGGTACTAGTGGAGGTGTAATATCAGGATTAAATTTCATAATTAAAATGTTCGCATTAATTTGCTTTAGGTTGGTAAGAACAAGAGTTTTTCAAAACTTCTCTTACGATAAAATTCAGTGACAGCTTAAAAGCAAGGCTGCTAAGGAATATGAAGAATAATCATTTAAATGTAAAACGTCATTTTGTGGGAATATTCATTACAAAAATAAATAGACGAGTTAATTTTTGGTTGATTTGTCATTTACGACAAGGGAGTTTTGAAGCAACTCTGTTGCGTAGTTACCAATGTATTATATTCCGGCATGCCTCATCAACTGAACAATCTACTAGCAACACAAGAATAACGTGAAAGTATGATTAGCTGTAAATTCCTGATCATAGGCATTCTAGTGACATATGCTGACTGAGCTTCAGTCGAGCTAATTGTGAACAGTTGAGAGTTATTAGTTCACATGAGTGAGACAAATCAGAAGCGAATCATAGGGTTGGGTTATTCAATTTATAGCTCGTTATACTACGTTTTCAGGAGATTCAATTACTTATCAGATAAACTGCTGGACGCAAGGTATACTTATTTCTAATTTAAATTCGTTAAATATTTAGGAAGTTGCTTGCTTATACAAAATGTGCCAAATTTATGAAGCTTTTTTTATCGAAATATATTACTAAATGATGGGGAACCCGAAAGTTCGCTACATAGCATTTATAATATAATTTAAAACACATACTATTTGTAATATAACTTTAAATTATATTACCAAAATGCAAGTTGAATATTAAAAAATAAACTATAGAAATGTTACTATCAAATCTTTTTGTACAGTGAGTAAAAACATGTGACAGTTCGATATTTGCTGTTCTGGTTGGTCGATCAATAAAATTTAAACAGGATTTATGTCTCAAAGACAGGTATATTTAGACACATATTCACATATATTAAATTTTTACATACAGCCTTGCCCTAACTTTTGAATTCTGATATAAATTACACTCACTTCCAAAAGTTAAGCACGAAGATGTAAAATGCAAAAAAATCTACAAATACTGCTTTGATTGACACAAAATTTGGCAGGAAAGTAGCATATATCTTTATGCATAAAACAAAATCAATAATTATATACAGAAAGGAAAACGATATTAAATTTTTGCAAGTTATCAGATAATGACATACTGGAGACTTAAACAGAATTATGTATAAAGTGAAAATAAACAGCATAAAATGAAAAAAAGAACATTAATAGGGCATGTGATCCCCCTCATCTGTATACAAAGTTTACAGCTTGTGACCAAGCTTTCAATTAGGTGGTCAACCACCGCAGAATTAAGCAATCGCCATTCTTCTTGTAGAGCAGTTTCCAGCTCAATAAGAGTGGCTGGAGGTGGGAAACGTGAAGATACAGCACGGCGAGAGCATCCCAAAGATTTTCAATGGGATTAAGGTCGGGCGAATATGCTGGCCACGCCACACTCGCAAACCCTTCACTCTCCAGGTAGTCATCTATGGGGACGTGCATCATCGTCCATTAAAACAAAAGTAGGGCCAACTGCTGCAACGTACAATCTCACATTGGGTTCTAGGACTTCATCTCGATACCAGACAGCCGTCAAAGAACACCGTTTAAAGATTTGCAGGTCGGTGCGGTATCCTAATGAAATCCCTGCCCACACCATAATGCTTCCGCCTGGAAATGCGTGATGTTCGGTGATGTTTTGGGACTGATTGCGTGTTCGTTGTTCACGCCATATCCTTATACGCTTGTCATCTGGCTCCAGACCAGATCTTAACTCATCAGTAAACATGATACTGTCCCAGTCAGACACATTCCAATTGACATGTTCCCGGCACCACTGTAATCGTGCCCCTCTTTATTGGGCGGATAGAGGAATGCAAACTCGAGGTACTCGGGCGTACAGTCCACTCATATGTAATCTTCGGGGTACAGTAGCTGCAGATATCGCCTTACCAATGGACGCTGTAACCATAGATGTCACACATGTGGAAGTCGCTCTGCGATTTCGCTTGGCTACAATAGCAATATATCGATATATCGATCTTCCGCGGGTGTTGTAACCCTTGGGCGACCGGCTATTGGCCTTCGGACAACTGTCTGTATGGTATGGAATTGTTTCCATAAACCTGAAATTACAGAATGATGAAAGCCGAAGAAAAGAGCAACATCTGTGATCGACTGTCCTGCTTCAATGCGCCCCACAGCACGCCAGCGCTCAGAATCTTCCATTCGTTTTCTGGAAGTCATAGAAACACGTCATTTAAACACCTTTTATCAGCACTTACAATCAACTTCTGTAACCCTTCCTAAAGCTGGCTTCTTATAAGACTGCCTTTTTTGCATATTTCTATTTTTCCTATTGTCTGTTACCTAACATATTTGCACACTTACATCTGCCTCTGCAGCGAATTGCATCCTCTTCAATTCTGATTGGCTTCCGGAAATTAGCATTTTCCTCTCCGTGCTTAACTTTTGGAAGTGAGTGTAGATTTATCTAATATAATTTGCCGATGTTTTTTCATCAATTAATTTTACCCCTAAAGTGCCGCCCAGTCGGCATAGTGGTTCGTGACCCTGGCTGCCGTAGCGATAAGTCCTGGTTCGAATCCCAGAGAAAGCATGGTTGTAACTGTCCGTGTCTTCATAGGAGGCAACGGTGACCACCCATTAGGCGCTTCCATAATGAAATGGCCACCACTTCCGGCCCTTGCAGTGAAGCAAGGTTAATGGCTATTAAATAAAGCACTCGGCCATTAATTTATTTTTTACCCTTAAAGCTATGTTTAAATACCCAACTTTGTATTGGTACTTTTTATGCATGCAGTTACTAACGTAAAAATACTGCCGCTACAGTGTATTCGCATTTCGAGACAAAAACAATTTTGCAAAGAACTGAACGCGTTCCTTCCATGCATTCTTGCAGTGTGGCAGTCATTACATTTACCAAGCAACTGGAAGTTCTCCGATTTCATTACTGCTGAGGAAAGAAAATTTCCGCACTAAATGTATCTGTTTGTATAGATATTATCATAAATAAAACTGTTTGTAAACAAATGTAACTATATGTGCTATATCTGCTTAATTGCAATGACAGCAATTTTAACTGTGTGTTTATAAGGCTGAGTGGAAGATTTATTTATATTGCTACATACTGCACTATATACATTTCGTATATAAATATTGTAAATACAAAAAATGCTCAGCACGAAATGGGATTTTTATATTATATGTATGATCTACGGTTAATAAAAATAGCTATCTTTTCAGTACTTCAAAGTTTACTTTTTGATTTTCTTATTTAGAATCTTTACGGATCAAAATAACATTTCTATTCAGATTTTAAAGTATTTTTTCTACAGTAAAATTCTAAATAACTTAAACCTAAAGCACTATCTCAAATTTATTCCAATATTTATATAGGGATTTAGTTTCATTAAATTAGTTATCTATTAAATAGATACTTACAATTATGTGTGCATGAGTATGACTATGTTCATACTTATTCACAGAGATGGAATTTTTACAATACGAAAATTAATAATTAAGCGTTTTCACATCTAGAACTACATCTTATAACATAAATACCTATTATGTTATAGATTTTATTTATATAAAGTGTGTGAAAGATTATGTAGCACTAAAAGTGAGATACAGAATAAGATATTATACGCTATGAGATATTTCCTCAATTCCCGAACTGTGGGTGGGTTGAAAATCAGTATTTGTTGTGTTTTGTAAATTTTTTGTTTGTTTTATAACAATATAATTTATTGTATTTTGGGAATTATTAAGTTTATTATATTTTTGTATTGTTTTTTCATTTATATTCTGAGAGATACAAGTAACGCTCAAAGTATTGTAAGAGGTGGTCTACACAGTGTTGTATATTATTATTTCTTCACTACATTATACTCTAGGATTCATCCGTTCTTCCATGCAAAACATCTATATTATGCATGTCACTGTAACACACAAAATGTTAAATAAACGCCCCTTTGGACGTAATTAAAATCTGAAATCTTTCAGATTTATATATATATATATGTAAGAAAAATAAAGAATATGTCTAAGATTAAATTCACAACGTAACTCTTTCAAGTAACTGCTTAGGCACCCTGAGCCACCAGTGCAAAACATACTGGTTAGCTCAAGAGGCTAGCCGTAATGATGGATATGTTTGTTCAGAAGTATTGCGATCTGCAGGGTGTTGCTATCAGTGGTAAGCGAGTTTTAAGGAGATAGCAAGTATGCTAAATTTGAACCCTTTGTTAAATTTCTAATATGCAAGTTCCTTATTCTAGTTTCTGGCTATGTGTTTTTATACGGATTTCGTTTATGATACCCATACAGTTCTACAGGTTTTGATCTATGGGTTATTACGGGGATTCAGTTTATGGGTATCCGTAGAGCTGTAGGGTTTTTTTTTTCTGGGGTTTTGCGGGGATTTGGCCTACAGGTACCCGTACAGCAGTACGGGTTTCTTTCTATGGGGTTTTACGGGGATTTGGCCGCAGAACTGTACTGGTACCCGTAGGCCTTTTTC
>KK118161.1:62964-81129 GCA_000611955.2 Stegodyphus mimosarum | reverse complement strand
AAATTTATTTTATTAAATTTATTTATTTTATTCTCTAAATTAATTTTTTTATATATTATATAGGCAAGTTAAATGAAGGTTTTCATCTACTCGTCTTCTCTGCAATTTGACTTTATCTTTTAATATGCATCAGTAATTTTTAATGTTAATTGGTTTTATTAGTTATATAGTGTAAGTTATTACAGCAACCTAAAATTTTATTTTCAACATGTTATGTTACAAAGAAGAGCTTAAATTCTTTTCACAGTTCAAAATTCAAACGTGGTGCGACTACTTTCTTAAGATTAGTCATTATGGCTTTTTATTCACTCTTCTTGAAGTCTCTAGTAACATTTCAGATATTTTGAAATACCTTTTGTAGATTTCGTAATTCGTAATTTAATATATTTATTTATCTTTACTTTTATAAAATCTCATATACTCAAGAAAATGAGCTTATTTGTTGCATTAAGATTTGTTTCATTAAAGAATCCCAGATCCACTTGGTTTGTATCACATATACCATTTTGTTATGATGTAGAGACGTTAGACATTTTTTGAAAGCAGGAGACATGAAAAATGAGCAATGCTCTCGCCGGGACTCGAACCATAGAATACGCGCAGAGTGTGCTGACCATTACACCCCGAAAGCATGCTACGAAGACGGGAGAAATACCTTGTATATTCCCCCTTTTAAAGGGCGACTGGGGATTAGGGGACCCAGTCGCCAAATCCTTGTGGTGGAGAATCATCATCCACTACGTTTTATAGTTCGAGCGTCACTGTAGAATTATTAGAATATTTTGTAGTAGGAGATATGAAAAATGAGCAATGCCTTCGCCGGATATCGAACTATCGACCTCTCGAATATGCGCCGAGTGTGCTGACCATTACACACCGAGGCAAGCTACGCAGGCGAGAGAAATACCTTATAATGAACGGCTTTGTAAGATCTCTCTGGCCCAACTTGTCAGTCACTGGGATAGTGAGTCACAAAAACGTGCGAAGGGGTTGAAACCCTTTTATTGTACTTTTAAAATTACAACTGCGTCTACTCGACCCTCACAAACTGCGCCAACTCGGCGGTTGAAATAAAAGCAAGGTAAAACTGAAAATAAGAAACTAGATAACAAATGTCTGAGGCTCTGAGATCTTAACTAACCGCGTTTTTAATTA
Source organism: Stegodyphus mimosarum (assembly GCA_000611955.2). Classification (NCBI taxonomy): domain Eukaryota; kingdom Metazoa; phylum Arthropoda; class Arachnida; order Araneae; family Eresidae; genus Stegodyphus; species Stegodyphus mimosarum. The sequence continues at coordinate 79,974 of KK118161.1, read as the reverse complement.
TCGCTGATATTCAGCAAGATTACTGATTTAACAGTTGAAGGTCTAGCACTTCTGCAAAGCTAGGCACAAAGGCCGACACGCGCTGATCTAAATTCTACCGAGCAATCTCTCCAGCGTAGCTTCAAAGCAAGACTTTTTCACGCTCGTTTCGTCTACTATTTAACTCAACTAGCTTCCGCTAAATTTGAATAAACTGCGCGTGCTACTGTAATTTACATACTCTGGCACGGGCATTTCTAGGGGGAAAATGAAGGCTAAAAAGGAAAGGACTATGAACTTAAAATAAATGTTAGTTAAAATAAATATAAACCCTACAGCTTATAGTTTGCTTAGTTTTGTTTTATTTCGATTGTTTTGCCAATCAAGTTAAACTTAATTACATTATGAGGTTCAACTATTTAAATCTTTAAGTTCTAACTCCGAACCTCACGAACACTTAACAAGCGAATAATCGCTTAAGTGTAAACGGAACACGTGAGACTTGAGAAGGGTTTAAAACCCTTTATTATTCAGTATATTTACAATCAGTTCTGACTTGGACCTTTACATAAAGCCGCCACTCGGGCTTGAACTTAAACACTAATAATTTGAACTAAACCTAGCTTAACTAAAGCTCTTAAAGAATATAGCCGAAGCTATCAGAATCTAACTAATTGGCCCCTAAGTATTAATTAAATCGGCGAAGCCTAGCAAGGGCCTAAGCTATGGCCGAGCATAGTAATAGCTAAGAGAGATGTAGCCAGAAGGCAAACGCGCGCTAGTCAGGAAATCAGACTCTCTCTCTTGAAGTCGGTTAAGTCACGATTTAAATATCACTCATTCTCATTTGCATTATCTGCGTTTCTGAAATTACATTCTGGCAGGAAATTGCAAGCTGAAATTAGAATAAGAAAGGAAAGATACAAAACTTAAAATAACTGTTAATTAACATAATGTAAACCTTACAACATTTTTACACACTACTGAATATTGTTCATTCCAAATTATCAGAAGCGCTGCCTCCTTGATTTGATTTTAGTGCTCCCTGATGAAGAAGACGCTATTATCAATACGTTTTCTCAATCAGCCCCTTTTCACTATTTCTTTTCATTTATGTTCATTTTTCACATATGTATCTCATTTAATTTCCTGGTGAGTTGCTGCATACTTCTTTCAGAAGTAATGCATTGTTTTATGTTCACGTTAATTAAATTCCATCAAACTTGGTTTCATATATGAAAAGATACATCTTAAATGATGCTTTTGCTTTTGTATTTGAACTTTTGGTTTTCTTTGCAATTAATATTGAAGATATTTGACTCTTTACTTTCTGAATGTGAACTCCCTAACTAAACATCAAAGTGCTTATTATCATATTCGTCTTTTACCTTTTATTATTTATACAAAGCCTATCCACTTTTATGAACAGCCCAGAAGTATATTTTTGACACACTTGTATATTTGTTTCATTGGAATCACAATAATGAATAAGATAAATTAGAGTGTTACAACGCTTTTAATTATTCATTTAGATCCATGTGTATATAGTTGAAGGTGATTTAACATTTTGCGTTAATTTTCAACAAAATACTTTAATGATTTTTTAATAAAAATAACAATTAATGTTTTATTTTCTTTATGAATAATAATTTCCTAACAGTTAAATTTGGAACATTTTTACGTTAGTGATGCTTCCTCGTTTAATGATGCTTTGAAACTAATTCAAGAATTTAAATGCTAATAGGCGGACCAATAATTTCTGTGTTGAAGGTGTAAGTTGTTGCCAAAACGTAATACAGATTTGACCGCTAGTTTCGCTGAAGTTTTATTTCAAAATGAAATCGAAAATTTCGGTTCATTTTACTTAATAAGTTTTGATATCTTTATTTATGCTACAACTTGTAAGAGTAAATAATTAAATAAAATGTAACCGGGCAGACCTTAAGAATAAAGTAAAAACACAACTAAGATATTTATTTGCGCCTAATAGTTCATCATTAGAGAAATATAAATAATGACAGTTTGAAAGAAATGTGGTATTTTAAAAAATAATTTATTCTTATTTAGTAACTGCTTAGTGAAAAATTAAGAAATCATATTTCCCGTCTCTGAATGAGCGAAATCAAACTTTAGAAACTCTAACCAAAATGAAAACTTTATTCATTCGTATTAAGTTAAAATTAAAACGTTAGTCTGTCAAACACACTGAAAAGTTGCTAGGCAACGGTCAGCACGGGTCAAAGATAAAAACTAGTTTAATCGCTTTACTTCTCATCTGTATAGTTCTGAAATGTACAATGTCGTATGAGAATTAATTTGCATACAGAGTTCGGAAAAATGAGAACAGAAAGGGTGTAACGAATAAAATTTAAACAGTTGTGTTTTTAACTTGCAATAAAAGTTAAGTATTTAGTATGTTCTGTCCTTTTGCCTCATTTCCAACTCAGAACACTTTAGAAGTATGCAAATTTAGCTATTAAAGAGGACGCCGACACGTCGAAACATATGGGGTGTCTACGAAAGATGACCACAAACTTTATTTCTTTAATTACTGATTTTAGGCCGTATTTTTTTCAACTTTTTTTTCAATGACAGAGAGAAATTCATGGAAACACTTTCGATATTGAGAGCGGAATGGTTCTAAAAATGGAAAAAGTTATTTTTAGATACTCATTGTAGAGTTAAAATCGCATATGTAAAAATGGTTAATGTACTTTATTAAGTTCAATATTTTCCATGCATTACACGTCAATTCAGTGGGAAAAGAAAACATTAACAGTTTCTCGAGGCTAACTACAAATGTAATAACTGTGTAACTTCATACGATTTTATGATTCACCATTTGCATAGTAATTGTAACAATGATATTTTAATTAAAGTACTATTCCTGAGATTAAGGGAAAGTTTACTAAAATCTTCGGGCAATATTTCAATATTTAATCTTCATTAAAATACCCTTTGAAAGGTAATATAAATCAGAATCTTTTTTCTAACATTTTGATGAATTTTACTCAAAAACATATGGAATGTTTTGCCTTTAACGTATTAAAGAGTTACGGAATTCTTTTCTCCCTCTACTGGAGCCGTGTAAAAGGTAAATTTTGTATTCTCAAAAACTTTTCCAGAACTACTGCTGAAACTCTTCTCTATCAAATTTCCACCTTAATCAAACAAAATGCATAAACGGAAATCCAAGCTAAGCTGAATTGTAAAGGAAATATTGCTTGAAGCCAGCCATCTTTCACGAGTACGTTCCATAACAGCTAGCAGTTGCCAGCTTGTAGTTCACGAGAAAACTATTCTCGTTACTCTTCAGATATTCAGAAGTTTAGCCAGCTTTAGCATGAGTAATTGAAGGCTAATCCGCATATGGAATGGTAACTATGCTTCGTTAATTATAGCTGCGAGGCGTGGAGGACTTTAGATTCTGTTTAGATAAGTTTTCGAATGCTCTAAAACGTTTTTGGTTACCTTATTTCGTCCAGAGATTTGATCGCTGTCCTGTGCAATATATTTCGCATTGTGAATAATTTTTAACAGCTCTCTTACGAGTAGCTAAAAATAAGTATTTTTATTTTTTTCCTCTTTGATTATTTAATAAATTAAGGCTAAAAATTTAAAATATAAAAGAAATTTCTGTCACGAGCTGCCAAGAGCAGAATATAACAGTATCAAGTATAGCCTGCTTATGTATATAATTAGAAAAGGACACATATTCTGTTAAAAAATTAAAATTTAAAACTAAATTTAATTAACAATAAGTATTTTACAAACTAACTTAAATAGTAATAAAACTGAATAATAATTTGTGATATTAATGTTACTTATTATAAAACTGTAATACTGAAAAGTTGTAATATTAAACATCTAATATTGTAAAACTTCTATGAGGAGAATTTAAATAGTTTAGTAAAATTTAATAATCTTTGATAATGATAATTTTGCTTTCCATCATGAAGCGTATAATTATGCTGTCCATTCTTTCCTCAGCTTTTCTATCAAGCATTCTTCGTTAATTCTAATCAGTCGTTATATCTATTGCTTTATACTGAATCAGATTAAAACGAGAAGGAAACTTTTGAGAAATTATTGTTCTTTAAAGCGTTCAAAACATGGCGCCACAAAGAAAATTTGTGATTACAACATAAATAAACATCTAACAATCAATTTATGCTTTACATGCCATCCGATTAAAACAGCGAAAAGAAATTAGCAGGCGGAGAAATTTCATTCTCATGATTTGAGAGCAAAAATGGTGTTAGTTCTTGCCGAACCTGCTACTCGGCACAGTTGTTCTCAGTCTGAGTGCCTTGACACAAATATTGATTTTGTAATTAACAAAATGCCGTTCAGGGTTGCTGCATAGTTTTGCCACTAGATAGCGTTTTAACTGTTCACAAAAGCAAAGGTATTTTTTGGAAGGAAAGAAAGAACTTACTTTAGCATTACGCGCTTATGGGACCACTTAAAATTTTAAAAATTAATTTACGTTAAATAGCATATTTTTCCAAAAGATGAAAATATATGTAATCGAAAGACAAATTAGACTCTGCTTTTGAAATATTTCGATTATATTTTTTATTTAAAAAAGTGCTATCCTAACATCTAATTAATGCTATTAAAAAGAGCTTCGATAAATAATTAAATGCCTCATAAAAATGTAATTAGTATATACAATTTCTTTAAATAAGCATTTAAAAATAACATATAATATAGTTTCTTGTCTGTAGACATTATTTCCGTTTCTTGCCTAAAATAAAATTACGAACATGGAGAAACGAAACCAAAATTCGTGCAAGGCATGCAAGCAGGCTGTCTCAAATAATTTCTCAAAAGAGGTGCTCTGACGAGTAAGATACAAGTGTTGTTTAACTTTGAGTATTTTTTCATTGATTTACTGTAAATATATTAGAATAAATTCTTCACCAAACTACAGCCCTTTCTTGGAAAGCCTGGTAAGCCACTCCTCTGGTATCTTTGTACTGATATTTATTGCCTTAAGAAGCTTTGGCTGAACTAAGTAAATTAATCAAATCTGATAGTTATTTTTCTGAAATTTAAGATAAATTATTGATTCTGTAATACAAACAACTCATTCATATTTTATAACTTTTTAAAATTTCTTATATTTTACTATGGAAAAAGTGTTGAAAGAAAATTTTAATCAATGAAATAAATAGTCAATTGATAACTATTGTGAAAAGAAGCATGAAAGACGTTCCTGGAATTCGATCTGGGAAGTATATATCTTATACATATTTCCTAGAATTCGAACTAGGAAATACATATAAGTATGACTGTTTACACTTCAGTCGATCATTAGGAACTCAGGTATCCCTTACGGAAATTGTATCGAATTCTAAACATTTTGAGAAGCAGTAGTGTAGAATAGGAATGATTGATCGTGCATAATACTCGTATTTTGGATAAACAAATAAAAGTAACTTTAATCCGAACTCACTACCACTCATATAATGCTAATAATATAGTACTATAAGTGCGACTGGTATTTTGTGATATTGGTTGCAATGATATGCGAAATCTCTGTGTATAAAACAACATCTAATTGTTTTCTGGCTTTTCGTATTATAGATTTCTCCTGTTTCATTTAGGACACAAATATCTGCAATCGGTCATTCTTTGTAGTAAATTGTTTTTAAAGTCGTAATGATAGATTAATTAAATTTAGAAAGAAAACCTTGATGGTTGATCGGGAAAGTTCTGCGAAATAAACAATCATGCAGAGTGGAATATTTCTCTCAGGCTGTGTGCTAGGGAGTCAAGTATGTACGTAAAACTTTCAGCGCATTTTCACCTGTCCAGTAAAATCATTATATTAAGAAAAAATATTCTCAAACTGCAATATTTTCTTCAGGACATTTCCAATATATTCTTCTATGCAGAATATTCCTTGTATTGAGTCTTCACTTTCATAAGACTTTTGATTGAGTTATTTATATTCCTTAGACTTGATTAAAAAATTTTCTGAAGATCCAGAGTCAGATTTAGACACATCAGCTATTTACCAAATGCATGAACGTATCTACCAAACCTATTGTTTTTATTGCCATGATCTTTTGACCGTTTTATCTTCACAGATAATTCTTAGAAATCTAAGAAATCAGAAGTTTAAAGCAAACAAAGAACGAAATTTACAGCATCACAAGAAAGGTCACTTATTAAATCAGAAATAAGAATTTCGCTAATAACCGTTGATTAAATATTTTAAATTTAACTTGCTCTCTTTTGGATAATTACAGAGAAAAAAAACACAGCCCGGAATTAAATTTATTCAACAATAAGGGCTTAGCTGCTGCAAATTGAGTACCTTAATTAAATTACCATGTGCTTTCTTTCAAAACTCCTTTCCTCTTCCTTAGTTCAGTTTCCTTAATTTGTCAGCAATGGAACATAAACTGCAACAGACTGGTAACCCTTTTGATTTTTATTTTGATAGAGGCGCCGTCTAAAATCCACAGACTGAAACTACTCTCTTTTTTCCCTTGCGGTCGTCCAGTTTTCTTCGCTTTTTTTCTTTTCAAAGTTTTAACTGATGCATGAACTGGTTTCTTTCAGAAAATCTCTGGACCGTCTCACGTTTTCATCGTTTCCTGGCCTTGGCCTCTGTCTGTCTTTCTTCTGTTTTCTAAATGCTTTTTTAAATCCTTGAAATGTAAAATACGACTCTTTATCTTAAGGATTTCTTAGACTGACCGAAATAAATCGACGCTGAGGTATCGTGTAGAGATTTTCAGTGATTTTATCACATTTTGTTTAACCATATGCCAATGTCCATCTAATTTTAACTTACCATGGAGTATTTTGCTACAAGATAATTATATTCTATTCCAAATTTATATGTATCTACAAAACATGTTAAAACGCTACTCAAAATAATTGTTAGGCAACTTAAAGTTTGACACAAACTTGCTATACGTAAATCATTTGCTGTTCGAATGATCAATTTCACAACAGTTAAGAATTATATTAGAAAAACTACTGGATGCGAGTTGAGCCTTTATTCATAGAGAAGATTGATTCCTCTTCTTTTATATTCTACATGAATGACACCACATTATCCATTCCTTTCTATATGAGCATTGAATTTGATAAAGCATTTACTAATAATCAGGTAATTTATTCTCTTTAGCAGTTTTATAAAGCATTTGCTTGAATGGAGGCAAGTAATTGACAAAATATGGGTGATATTATTTTGAGCTTTGGCAGACATGTAAAGGAGGTTTTGTTACCAGTAAACTATTTTAGCTGTGAAGCTACGTTTACAAAAAAATGTGATACTTCGTGTCGCTCGCATAGATTCTAGTTACTACTACATACTATCACATAGTATTGCTAGACGTTATTTGATAGAAAATCAATAATCTAAAACCATTTTACAATAGATAACATATCATTTGAAAACCAAGCTACTTATGAACTGTGTTTGTGTTCGGCTTTATTTGGGGAAAAGTCGTCAGAAGATTAAGAGAAATATTTTATTTTTATTGATAATTAGTTTCACTTGCTACTTCAACAGTATGCAACAGCTCCTTTCATTTTTATTTATCTATAACTTGTTGTGCGAGACATTTTAACTATATTCAAGATTCACTGTCCATCTTCATTTACTGATACTCCGTTTTTCATGGTATTTTAATAATTTTGATTATTGTATTTAAATGAGAAAACATACGTATTGCTCTTTTATGAATTAATCTGTTTGCATTTAATAATATATAAACCGCTTCTTGAAACATTATAGCAGTATGTAATATCCTATTTGACTTTAGTTTCGTGAAATAAAATTATAGCTGTAAAAATGTAATTGTTCGTTTTTAAGCATTAGAGGACCTCAAAAAGATTTTAAGTGGTGCAAAAAATGAGATGAGACTATTAATATTTTATTTTTTATTAATTTGCAATTACTATAATTAATGACATTGCTGCATTAGATTTGTTTCGAAATGATGGTAGCAGGCTCTTAAGGAAAAGGTAAATTTACTCTCAAAAATATGTGATGAGATGAACAGTAAAATATGAATACATATAACGCATAAATAAGAAACTGATCGCTGCTCATTTAACATGTTTAAGGTAACAAATGGCGAAATACATTCTAGTTTCTACTTGTAATTCTAAGCGCTTTACAGAAAGAAATATTAATTATTGCTTTCAATATTGCCTCAGAAACATTAACATATTTATACCAGCATTATTAAATGATACGTGCAGAATACGCGAGTTAATTTTGTGCAAGTAATTATGATAATTTGTTGTGAATAAATAGACTTGACAAAGGAACCTTATTAATATTCAAATGACTTCACCGATGCGGATTAAATGGTTGTGGAAACACCTTCAACACTATGTTAGCTGAACGGAAGCTCACGAGTGTCTTGCAGAGCCTTCTAAATACTTTGGTATTTATATTTTATCATTTATTTCATCTACAATACAATACTTTTCATAAAATGTCTAGCAATGATTAAATATACATATAAAGCAAAATCGATTACTCTTCTTCCATATGCAGCACAACTTCTCAAAGTTATTATTAAAAGCAATAATAAAACTGATAGTTTTCCGTTTCATAAGCATTCTGTCTGATTATCTGCATTTATCAGCGGAGGCAAGTATCTTTTTCGGGAAATTGTAAATATCCTATAACATAATACTTTTTAAAAGACATTTCGACACTACACTGGTGTGCAAAAATTAAGGACGAGACGGTTTTTTCAATATAACTTTGTACAAAGCTTTCCAAATCAACACATTTAATACCGTAAGATCCCCAATACGTAAGGACATGAGTAATGTAAGCAACACTTACTAAAAGAGAAATCAGAGGGATAAAAAGAAGCTTTATTGAAAAAGTAGCATGGAGCGCAATGCGACTGAAGGCCGAAACATCCCTGTGATGGGTGTCCAGCAAGAAACATCCGGTCTTTAATAGGGGATATGATCTCCCCTGACTGCTAGGCAGGTTTCACATCATTTGTGCATGCTGGATATGTGGTTGTTAATGAGCTGTTGAGACACTGCTGCTCGTTCCTCTTGTAGCACCAATCGCAGTTTCGGAATCGTTACTGGCGATAAGTTACGTGCTGCCACGGGTCTCCCTAGTAAGTTCCGTACATGCTTGACGGGATTTAGATCCAGAGACCTTGCCGACCAATCCATGTGTTCAATATCTTCACTCTCCAACAGCTCTTCGACAGTAACTGTGCGATGAGGTGGAGCGTTGTCGTCCATGAAGAGGAACTGAGGACCCATAGCCCTTGTGAAAAGACGCATGTAAGGAAGAAGAACCTCGTTGCAATAGCAGTCCCAGGTGACGAACCTCCTCGGGAGATATGAAGGTCGGTCCGGGTACCAAGCATTATGTCTGCTCGAACGAGAACTCCGCGACCTCCAAAACAGTCCCTTTTGATGATGTTGAAGGGATTATTGCGTGTTCCCCGCTCTGTCCAGATGTGTACGTGTCTAGAATCGCAACTCAGACAAAATCTGCTCTCATCTGTAAAAAATACTCGTCCCCATTCATTGTCTCTCCAATTCCGGTGTTCCCGGCACCACAGAGAACGCCTTCTCCGATGGGCAGGCGTTAGAGGTACACACCGTACAGGGCGTCGTGCAAACAGACCACCACCGTGCAGTCTTCTGGCCACGGTAAAAGGCGATATCGGTCGTCCAGTCGCCTGTGTCCTGTGTCTAGCGATTTCTCCCGCTGTCTGCCGCCTGTTTCTTCTGGCCTGTAAGGCAATATACCAGTCATCTGCGGGTGTGGTTCCTCGTGGACGACCACTACTAAACCCCCGGATAGTTGTTCCTGTAGTTTGAAATTGTCTCCAAAGTCGTGAAACGATGCTGTGAGCAATTCTGAACTCTGCAGCCACACTTGTCACACTGCGGTCTTCCTCCAACTTTCCAATGATTCGACCTCGGGTAAAAGCAACCAGATGTCGTCTAACAGATTGATTATTCGCCATTTCTCGCTGAGGCAGGAACTCGGTGTTTTTTTAACTGCTATACGGCGTGCAATCTCTTTGCCATAAATACTGATCTTACACCGACAACATGCTTTGTACTACTCAGACACTCCCCCATTACGTCTACCTGCATATCTGTGCATGTGCTACCGTACATCACCTTACTTAATCTCCTGATTTGTCTTTCTGTCCGCTCTGCCTCTTCGTTCAGCTGATATGCTAATTTTTCGACTTCGTCCTTAATTTTTGCACACCAGTGTAGTAGCAGTAGCTATTCACATAAAATAGATCTTACTTAGGTGAAGATTACTTCTAGAAATAAATAGAATAAAATTTAAGTGGCCTTTCGTTTACCTGTGAAGAGAAATAATCCTCAGAATTAGGTTTTGAGTAATTCATGCGAGTATACTTTATTAAGCTTATAGAGTCTCACTTCCTTTGCTAGCATAAACTCATGACCTCTAGGAAGATTACAGAGTAATATTTCTCTTGTCTTAAACTGTAGACAGACAAAATATAAAGAATGGTGTAAATAACCCTTTCATTTGAGCAAAAAGAAGTAACAATGACCCAAATTGTGTTTAGAAACCACCACTTCTGGCTCAATTTAAACGAGTAATGTTGAACTAAAATCAAGTGTAGTTTTCTTAGCCTAACTGCTCACAAGATAAAGTAACACGTAAGAAGGCTGTGGTTTATAGAAAAGCCGGCGAGGCAAACCTAATGGCTAGAAGCACTCAACGTCACAGAATCAATCCGCCATTTATTCACGGTAATAACAGGGCCTCAAGTAGACAGAACGCGCTCTAAAATGAACTTGCAAAACGTTCCCTTAAAGAGCAATTCTTTTTCCCTCAATCTATCTCATTTACATTTTGGCATGAAAAGCGTGAATGGAAATGAGAGCGACAGGAAAGTTACTTTAACTCAAAATTAACTATTAGTCAAAAATAAATAGATAAATCTTCACAAGCTCTTTGACTATTTTGATAATTTTTTAGCTATTTTCCTTCAGTTTGTCATTTGTTTGAGTCATTAGGTATTTATGAAGCAAGAGCGATTGAAAAATGAGCAACGCCTTCACCGGGAATTGAACCACGGACCTCTCGGTTTCGCGTCAAGCGTGCTGACCACTGCACCACGAAGGCATGCGAAGAAGGTGGTAGAAATACCTTATATACTCCCCCTTTTAAAGGGCGACTGGGGCTTTGGGGACCCAATCGTCAAATCCCGCTGGTGGAGAATCATCATCCACCACCTTTTTTATTCCTGTTCGGACACCAGTTGTAGAGCCATTAGGTTTCGATGAAGTAAGAGAGACTGAAAAATGAGCAACGCCTTCGCCGGGAATCGAACCACGGACCTCTCGGTTACGGGTCGAGCGTGCTGACCCCTACACCACAAAGGTATGCGAAGAAGGTAGGAGAAATACCTCATAAGTTATTTTCTTTTACTTAATCATTTAAAAACTTTATTCCGCCTTTTTACTACATCATTTTTATTATATTGGAAAAGTGCAAATAAAATGGGAATAAAGTTAATGAAAAAGTTTCTACGCAGAAGAATACGAGCTTTGTAATTACAAGTGATCTCAAATCTGTTTAGATAGCGAGTCCGATCTTCGATACTCAGCTTGCAGTCACGATGCTTCCGTTTCATTTTATTTCGAATTAAGTCTCCATATTAAAGCTATTAAAGGATAAATGTTTAAAATAACCTATGTATAATGCGTAAATCCTTTTACTACAGCTTAAAATTATGATGACGACTGAAGAATCACCTTGTTGTTGAAAATAAAAGAAAATGAAACTTTTATTTGAGTAATCGAAAGTACTTAGCTATTTTCTCAAATTTTATAAATTAATTAAAAGAATCTTAAAATGTTCTCCATCGAAGGTTAAGATATAATTGCTAATCGTACGTGTCATAAAACAATTCGTCATGTATACAGTATATATATATATATATTCATCATATAGATGTTATATATATATATATATATATATATATATTTGTAATTATATATATATATTTGAGTAGATGAGGTAGTTTAGATTGCTCGTTTACATTAAACTTCTAGTGTAGGTCCTAATCATTTACAATCTCTAATCTCGAAAAATGTTGCGCCCTAAGGTAGTATAAGTAAACATTGGACAAATATAAGTCATTGAAAGAAACAAATGTAAAATATTTTAAAAGTAAACAATGATCTCCCGACTTCAACGTATCAGGACTCATATTTCTTTTTATTTGTTTGGCGAACATGGCGTGTCCTAACTGGACAGTGAGTTGACTGCAAACTATGTCCTATGGAGTAGCAAAGACGACAAGATGAGAAGGGTTAAAATTACCCTTTATTACCATTTACACTCCGGGATACAAAGACTAAACACTTGTGGTCTGAACTTCAAAATATAAGACTACTAGCTAACTAAAATTTAAATAAGAGCTAACTTTTAATATTTTACACAAATGACTAACACTAAGACTGGCCTTTTAAATAACTACGCTTGTAGTAAGCAAACTACGGAAAACTACAATACGTCTTTAGCTTTCAAGAGGATTAAAACCTCTGGCCTTAAAGGCGGACAGTAACTGATGGCGAGCTCGCGTGAAGACTCGAGGCAAGATAGCTCACTCTCTCTCATTCTACTATGCTCTTTGCAAAAAGCCACAACTTAAATACTTAAGCGTTAACAAGTACAATTTGCATAAACATATTCAAGCGTTAATTCTGGCCGGGAGTGGAAAATAAGAGATGATTGTAAAGTTTTAAAATAAAATAAACGTTAGTCAAACTTAAGGTACTTACAAACACTTCAAACAGAGCTTACCAAGGGAAAAGTGATTTGAAGCTTTGTACCTAGTTGATCATTGAGTTCCGAATGTAAAATTCGTTTCCTCTTAGACATTTGTGGTAAGGCGAGAAACAATTGAAATATTTTCTCCATTTAGACGTCATCCTTCAGAGTCTCTGAAATCTTCAGATCTCCTCCCTACCACAATCGCAACTCTCAAAAGGAACATAAACGCCAAAAACTCGGTAAGTAGAAATCAGTAAAGCAGAACTCATATTGACATATATATGACAATGAAAACTAAAATTCAGTAAAGCAGAACTCATAATGACATATGTACAAGAATGAAAACAGTGTTAAAAGGGTAATATAGAAATATAACTACGCTACTAAAAATGCAAAGAAGAGATACAATCATTTACAGGAAGTTGTTATTAAATTTAATGAAAATCTTCAGGTAAGGTCGATATATAAAACCTAAAAAAGAGCGATTCGATTGTGTGAAAGGTTAGTTTTAATTCGCGTGATGTAAAAACAATTCTGCTATAAAAAAGTTCAGAGATGTTCCAAAAAATCTGAGTGATGCAGAATGCAAAAAGAAATTTTAAAAACTTAAAACTATTAAATCCTCAAAGTAAAAGGTTGAAACAAATCAATGACTGTAAACTAGAAAAACGGTAGAAAAATCTCATCGCATAAACTCCTAAAGATTAAGCTAAATCCATATAAGCTACTAGAAATGTTACAAAGTTTAAACAAAAACTATGATGCAAAACTATGAAACGGTCGAAAATAAAAACTCATCGCCAAAACTCTTAAGATTAAACTAAATTACCTGGGTATTCCTCAATGTTTTAATTAGCAGGTAAAGTAATTCAAAAATGAAAGAATGAAGCAAAACTTACCCTCGTCGAAGTCGGAAGGAAAATTGTGAAAATATGTTACAAGACTTCTCTTTGCTTTGGAGGGGATTTCACTTGAGAAAGGGGTCTGCTTCGAAGATCAGAAACATAGGAATTCTTCCGTGGAATGGAGGGGGTGAAGGTAGTCGGATGTTGGAGAAGGAGGCAATGGGATGACCTAATGGCTTCTTTTCTGGTTGTAAAGTGTAAAAGAACTTAATCTAAGATGGCTATGCCTCAATGTTTTGAAACAGAAAAGTGGTTACAAAATGTCGTAATGTTTCACACAAACGAGCTATATTTGTAACTGAAGAAAGGGAAATAGGCTCATTTTTTAGTCACAGTTGAAGAGTTTTGACCAATAATAATTAGGAGTACGCAATTAGTAATATAAAAATTTTTGGTAAGAAAGCTAGGAGAAGAGCAATTTTACTTCCATATTCACATTAGATTACTTGTATTGGTCATCCATAAAATTACCTTTTTTTCAGATTTAGGTAAAGTATATCATATCACCTGATACAAGGTATCTAAAAACTCAAATTAATGCCCGCCTTTTTTAAGGAGTTTTTAATGATGATTTCTGGGATGTGATTTTCTAAGAGTATTTTAATTAGGTATTTTATTTCTTCAGTATTATGTTGTGCTTTATTGCAAACGTGTTTGATTCTAAGAATTTGGTTGTGAATGGTATTAAAGATAACTTTTGTGGAAATATTGGCGTTTAAATTGATAAGTTTAATGGTAAGAAAATTGAAATATCTTCTTTTGTCAAAGATTTTTATGTCTTTAAAGTTAAGAATTTGCAAATCCAGATATTCAATAACCTGTTGTTGTGTGTTTGTTTTGTTAAGCTTGAGGTTGCTGGGATAGATATTGTCTTCTTCAATTTTGTTGTAGGTATTGAAGGCGATAATGTCGCCTACATATCTGTACACGTGGCTGTGAAAAGTTCGTTGAACATCTGGAAGCGATTGTTGGAATTTATATTCAGTGAGAAAAGAAAAATATTACAAATAGTTGAGGAAACGCTTCATTCTTTCATTTTTGAATTACTTTACCTGCTAATTAGAAACATTGAGGAAGGCCCAGATAATTAGTCTAATCTTAAGAGTTTTGGAGATGAGTTTTTATTTTCGACCGTTTGATAGTTTTGCATCATAGTTTTTGTTTAAACTTTGTAGCTTACTCCTTATATGGATTTAGCTTAATCTTAGGAGTTTAAGCTATGAGATTTTTCTACCGTTTTTTTCGTTTAGAGCCATTGATTTGTTTCAACCTTTTACTTTGAGGATTTAATAGTTTACGTTTTTAAATTTTTTTTCTGCATTCTGCATCAACTCAGCTTTTTTAGAACGTCTCTGAACCATTGTTCAATCTGAGTTTCTTTGATAGTTTTTCTTGCAGGTTGCTTCTTTAGTTGATGTAGTTCATCATCGTAGATTTACTTAAGACTTTAATTCTTCGGTCTCTTCATCTGCGTTTTAACGAAGAATCTTTTCCACTTTTTTTCCAATATCATAGATTTTTCCTGAACCGACTCCATTTCTTGAATCATTTTATATGTTCTCAGTTTATCTCATAATAGAATTATTTTTACACCACGCGAATTAATCTTTCACACAATCGAAACGCTATTTTTTTTAAGTTCTATACATCGACTTTACATGAAAATTTTCATTAATTTTGATAATAACTTCCTGTAACTGATTGTATATCGTTTTTGCATTTTTACTAGCGTAGCTATATTTCTGCATTACCTTTTTAACATTGCTTTCATTATGGTATATATGCCATTATGAGTTTTCCTTTACTGATTTTCAGTTTTCATTGTTGTATATATGTCAGTATACTTCTGCTTTACTGAGTTTTACTTTACCGAGTTTTTGCGTTTATGTTCCTTTTGAGAGTTGCGAATGTGGATAAGAAAGAGATCTGAACATTTGAAAGACTCTAAAAGATGAACTCCAAATGGAGAAAATATTTCAATTGTTTCACGGTTTATCTCAAATGTCTTAGAGGAACGAAAGCTACATTCAAATTTCAATGATCGATTAGGTGAAAGGCTTCAAATCACTTTCCCTTGGTAAGCTCTGTTTGAAACGTTGAACTTGAGAGATCATTTATTACTTTTAAAATATTTTACATTTGTTTCTTTCAATGACTTACATTTGTCCAGTGTTATATTACCTTAGTGCGCGACGTTTTTCGAGATTCTAAATTATTAGGACCTTCGCTAGAAATTTAATGTAAACGAGCAATCTAATCTACTTCATCTCCTTGAAAATATCTTTTTACGATTTACGAGCCTGCAGCTTTTGCGCATTTCGACTTAGTTTTTAAACATTGTTCTCATAGTCCTTGCAAAACATTTCTACTGACTTTTGAACATATATATATATATATATATATATACACTGCTCGACATTGAACATGCAACACCAAGAAAGAGTGGGGAGAAATTTATGTAAATTTTAGAGTAGACGCACGTCACTGAGTTATGCGAAAGAGGTGAAATGCGCAGCTCTCCGACGCACGTGAAGTAAGATATAAGAGAAGAAACGTGCAGAATGGGCAATATTCGTGTTGTTATTTCTGCCAGACGAATTATCGAAGAAAGTTGTTTTTTGCCCCGGAGGATACGTGTAATAGGAGAGAATGCCAGGCCGCCGTCAACGAAGGCACTTAAAGCAGATAGACGATTTTACGAGGGATATGGTGATCAGACTGAGAAGGGCGGGTTGCTCCTTGGATGCGAGCGCGGTGCACTGGTTATGGCGAACATGGTTGAAACAAGGGCATGTGGGAAGAAGGAGGGGTGCAGGTGCAGCCAGAGTGACGTCAGCACGCGTGGATCGACGCATCCGCCGACAAGCTGTGGCGGTTCTGCAAGTCACTTGCACCGCGATTCTACAGCATGTGCAAGATACCCTGGATGTTCCCGTGTCGACGGGAACCATTTCCCGTCGATTGGTTAAAAGTGGCCTTAACTCACGGCGTCCGTTAAGAAGACTACCATTGACCCCACAGCATAGACGCCAACGTTTAGAATGATTCCAGACTAGAGCGATGTGGATGACAGAATGGCGAAACGTCGTGTTCTCAGATGAGTCACGCTTCTGTTTATCCAGTGACAGTGCCCGCATACGTGTGTGGCGTCGACGTGGAGGCAGATCTAATCCGGCAGTAACTGTGGAACGCCTCACCGCGCGACAACGTGGCATAATGGTTTGGGGCGCTATTGCCTACGATTCCAGGTCACTTCTAGTTCGCATTGAGGGCACTATGAAGGCCCAACGATACTTGGATAAT
The DNA here is from genome assembly GCA_000611955.2 of Stegodyphus mimosarum. NCBI lineage: Eukaryota > Metazoa > Arthropoda > Arachnida > Araneae > Eresidae > Stegodyphus > Stegodyphus mimosarum. The sequence continues at coordinate 62,994 of KK118161.1, read as the reverse complement.
GCTAGTACTGAGGCCGGTGGCAATCCCCTA
>KK118161.1:18123-58468 GCA_000611955.2 Stegodyphus mimosarum | reverse complement strand
ATATATATATATATATATATTTCCTTAATGTAATATAAGATGATATTTAAGTGGGCAAAAAATACGTGCACAAATGGAAACGCTGTTTCAGAAATTTAAGAGTTCCTAAAAGAATTGATCATTTTGCTATGTGAATTGTACACAAAATTTATATTTTAAATTGTGTACGAAATTTTCTCCTCTAATAAGGTTACTGTTATGCAGTTACTCTAATAACGCTGAAATATTTCGAAACCATAATAAAATAACTTTCCGCCTTATTTTAGCGAGAAGTGAAATTCATTTGCTTGAGTGACTTCGGATACAAGTCTTCAAATAATTCCCTAACTAATATTTCCAAAGAAGAGACAAAAAATCATTCCCAAAGGAAATGCCTTTAAGATAGCGAAAATATTAAATACAACATAAAATAAGTGCTTGGACTACAAAGTGGTACTTAAAATTGACGAATGCTGCCGTAAAACAATACTGGCAGTAAAGTTAGCAATAAAAGTCCTTGTGGCTCGTAAAGCGTATACTCCGTATCCTTTTCATTCTGTACCTCATGTCTAACATTATCCTCCTCTTTTCCACTGGAAAGACATTTGTGGTCTAATAATAGAGAAGTGAGTGAACCAGAACTTAGCAGACATCTCGTGAAATGAAATCAATGATTAACGCAATCGTAAATGAAACGGAATCTTTCTAGTGAACTTGATCAAGCAGTGATTTCCTGGGCAACTTCGTTTAAAAGGTTGTAAAGATACCCAACTCATAATAAGTACGAAGAAATTAAAATGATGTGAATATCGAATTCGCCACTTCCTTTGGGCTTTACAGCTTTGATAAGCCTAAAAGTTCTAGGTAAGGTTTCTTGGTAAAACAAAATATTTTGAAGGTTACAAGGAATGTTGTCCCTTCTTTCGATGTGCCTCTGTGGTGCAATTGAATAGCAGATCCGAAGCGTAATCGAGATGTCTGAAGTTCGAATCTCGGCGAAGGCACTGCACATTTTTCATCTCTCTTGCATCGATAAATCTAAAGACTCTGCAACTAAAAGGTGGGAAACGAACTAAAAATTTGGTGGACGATAATTTGTCACAACCATGATTTAACGTTTGCGTCTATTCATTCCCAGTCGCCCTATAAAAGAGGGATTATATAAGGCACTTTCTCTCTCCTTTGCCGCGTGGCATCGGGATGTAAATGTATAGCACGTCAGATGTGTAATCGGGAGGTCCGAAGTTCGACTTCTGGCGAGGGCATTGCACACTCTTCGACTTATGCGAAGATAAACCTAATGACTCTACAAGGTAATATCTTATTGAAATATACCTTATTTAGCGAAACTTTTCTAAGACGATTTCTTATGTTTGCAAACGAATTTGTTATCTGTAAACGCGGTCGTCTGACAGAATATGACTATTGGGAAAGTTCAGTATTTTCGTTTAATTATGTTCTTAGAAATATTGGTCATTTGCTGGTTTTCGTGATCACTGCGAAAGGTTTCACTGCATTTTATCTCTAAAAACTCTTTTTGAGCTGAGAAGTGCGCCATTTAAAAATCACATTTTTTTTTAGTTTTATAAATTATATTTGAATGAAGATTTTCATAGAATGACTGATGTACATGATACAAATAATGGGTAAATACAATGGAATACAAAACAAATAATGGATTCTTTAGTTACTTAGTTGTAAACTGCTTTTGTTCTTCGAAAGGTGAAGCTAGTTTATCACCCACAGAGCAGCCATGAATGATAGAACTGCATTCATTGCAAACTTACATTTCTTTTCCAAAATATACTAAGTACAATAATCTTTTCTGCGTAGCCAAAAGAGTATTTAAAGCAAACAGAAGCTAGCTGTTTAGCAACGCGCATTAACAGCAACGTAAAATGCAAGCGTAAACGCAAATGGGCTATTACTGTCATATTAAACCATGGAGGTAGGAAGTAGAAGGAGAGGCCCCTAACCGGTTTCCCCCATACACTGCTTTGAAGCACTGGCGATCCCAGCGTGGTGACCAGAACATTCGGTTATTTACCATTAATATCAATGGGTTTTGACACGATCGGATATAAATATTTTGTAATTACGTAGTAAAAATACATATAAATGTATATATTTTCTTTTTCTACAATATTTCAGAGTCCTAAGTATCTGAAAAGAATACATTTTTAAACATTTTATTCTGAACGGAATTAAATTCTATACTTTTCATAGAACAAATTGCTCAGAACGCTTTAATTTGAATGAAATATTTTCAAAAGTTTGAAAAAAATTTAGAACTAGAAATTAGAAAAAAAATTTAAGGTAATTTGATTTTATTCAGTTAAGGATCACAAAAATTAAGATCAAAGTTTATTGTATTATTAATATTAAAATTATATATTATTTCTTTTCTATTTATAAAGCTTCTTCTTAAAATACTTTTTCAAGTATGACATGATTTTTTAGCTTCTGAGGCATCTTTTAAATCGAAAAATCTAAGTCAATTTATAATTAATGCTCCATTCGGTCCATTTTAGATTATAGCACCTTTTATTTTAAAGGTGAAATATGTTAAATAGTACTTAACTTTCTCTGAATATTTTTGAAAGGGAATAAAAAAAGGATTTTTTAAAAATATTATTTAAAACTTGTAACTGATTTAAATAATTAAATAAGGGGATAATTCTTTTTATTAAAAGGTAAGGGAACTTTCATTAATAAGTAAGGGAATAATTGTTTTAATTATACTTATCAGTTTTTTTACCCTTAATTTCAATAATACATATTCTAAAACTCCTTCATTATTACTTCCTTAAATAAGCAAACAATTCTTGCGTAAATAGTTTTACAAACGTATTTGTCAACAGGATTTCAATTTATGTTTACAATTCAGTGTTAAGGTTATTATTTATTTAGATAATATTTATAATCATTATAAATTTAGATGCATTTAATAATTAGATTTCTTCACAGTAACTTTCACAGCAGCTTATGAATGAATAAATCTTTCATTTTAAATATATTTATAAATAATTTAATAAATATTTACGTATTTTGTTAAAGGCAAATACACCGTTTATTGCAAGCATATGCATAAATACCCACACATATTTCATATTTTTCATTTTCGGCATGTACAAATCTTTAATTTCTGTGCATTCACTATATTTTTCGAGTAAAGTAATTTACAATAATTTAGCACATACCAGAAATTTTTACATGAGAAATAAGTATAAATATAATTTGAATGAAAATTACATGCATTATTTTTAATATCCTCTCAAAAGTCAGTTTTTCTTCGAAATTCATCCACGATGGTATCTCTCCCTTTAGCAGACAGTCCTTGCATGCCTTACCCTATTTAATATAAACTTAACCTAAGCTATGTGCCTAATTACAGATATTTTAACATACATAATTTTATATTTACATTTAGCCATCAAGTTTTAAAATTTCGACTTAAAACACGTTTTAAGATACATTCATTATAAATTCGAATATTCTAGTAAATATATTTTGTCAAGCATGGAGCACTCAATACCTCGTTTAGCGATTTTACAGAGTTTAATAATTCTCTGATAATACAATAAAAAATAACTATCCATTTCACATTTAAACATTAACCGCATTGCCTTGGTTGCCTTACTCTGCATAATAGTTTCATTTTTTAAAACAGTTAAACTAACTAATTGATCTAAATCCACTTACCTGAAATTTTCATACTGTGAGGTAATCCAAAAGGTAGCAATATACAAAGTATATTTATATACCGATTAGTAAAACTTTTTCATTGTTTCAAAAATAGCGGACAACTACTCAAGTATTTGTATTGAATAACAAAGATTTTTCATTCGTAATTTTACATTACATTTAGCCATCAGTTAAATATAAAATTCTAAGAAAGAGAGACAAAACTTTATTTTTTATCTCACAACTCTGTTAATCACTAACCATGGAATAAGATAAGTTTTGTATACAACTGCCTCATAGATACTGAATTATTTACAATATTTTTGCAAAAATAAGCGTATCTTATGTGTATATTGTAATATGCTCCAGTTAGCCATTCTTTGCCCATGAATGAGACCTGCGTACGTTAAGAAGCGAGCATAAACCTCGAATTTCCAAGAAAAAAAGACTTGCTTGGGAAACATTTAACAATCTGGAATCATTAAGAGGACCATTCATGATCCAGGATACACAAATGTTTTCACCTCCGTCGATTACCTTATTTTCAAATTCTTAATAAGCTGTCTTGATGATGTGGCACGTTCACATAGTCACATCACCTTGACCGCACATGGTACTTCTCCGAATTCGCAAATGTATCCGTTTTCTGTGCCAACATTTGTGTAAAAGTGTATATAATTTTACACAAATGTGTGGTTACAAATCAAGGAAAAGTTAACTTATTGGCATATCTGGGTACGTATTTATTTATTCTTGCAGCATTTGGTGGTTTATTTTTTAATTAACCGAAATAAGTAAAAAGTGTAAACCCAAAGTGATTATTTTTCAGTTATATAAAAATAAACTCATGAGTTTAAAATGATCAACTATAAAAATTAAAAAACCTTTTTTAAAAGTACATGTTACAAAAATATGTGAACGACAAAAAATTTATTTTATTTAAAACATTTTGATAAAAACATATCATTACTTAAAACATTTATTTAAAACATTTTTTAAAAATTTAGTCAAACGTTTTTATTTAAACATTTATTTAAAACATTTTTGAGCATAAAGTAAAAGTTGCAAATATTCTATCAAGGGTATCGAAAGACGTATACAGTTTTAAAGGTACCGTAATGTATTTTTCATTCTTTAAGCATTTTTGATAAAATCTATATTTTTATAGTTCAACAGCTTAGAATTTCATAAAACAAATTCATAATCAAAATCGCTGTTGTTAGTTATCGAAAAATAACCAAGATGTGATTTTGTGCGTAAATGTCACTAAATTATACTAATTGCTATTATCCATCACACAATGAATGTTTCTTTTACGTGGAAGTTTCCCGTTTTTCGATTTGTATGGAACTGTCGTGTGTCGAAACACTATCAGAGCGCTGCCAAGGGAGCTTCGGAATGTAAACAAAAAACACCCCATCTGGAGACCAAAGACTTGGAGCAGTGCTTCACTGTCAGTGCAGGCTTGGGTCCCCCTTCCTTTTTTTCCTCCATGTATTAAATAATAACAGATTAGATCAAATTAAAGGAAGCTCTCTTATGTAAAAATAAAGGCAGAATCCATAGCGTATTCTAATTACTATCTATTTATTATAAGTTTAAATGCATAAAACTTCTTCAATTGAAAATCATCAGGTTACCGCCTCACCATCATCTCTAACTTCAATAGCTGGTCTGTTGAAGATCAAATGTTCTCACTCAAATGCCGAGAAAAGAATGATAACCTAAATTAAAAAAATGGATAATCCCAAAATTAAGTACCATTGATTTATTACTTCGAACACCAAATGAATGCATATATACATTAGATACATCTATAACAGTTAATGCTGCATAGAGTGTTTATTACATGCTTGAATACAATCGCTTGAAGAATTTACAAAATACTAATGAAGTTGTTTTAAAAAAGTAATAATAAAATTATTTCGAATTTTTATTCTTGTATAAAAATAAATTTGATTTGATATGATCTGCTAGTCTGTTTTCCCTAATCTTTAAATCATACTCCAAGTTTAAAGTGTAAAGAATGAATTTGTAGGGTTACATTTGATCTGGTAATGCTATTCAGACTGGTAACCCTAACAGTTGTGAAGCAAATTATCACAATGTCCGAATCAATGACAATGTTGCGAGAAAGTTAAAAATAACCTTTTTATTTAAACAGACTTTAGAACACATAGATACTCTCTGTTCTACAATATAGCCAAAACTCGTGGGGATGCAACTCAACAGAACAGTCAAATTTAAGTTAAACGTGGAATAGTATGACTACGCAATCAATTAGTACACTAGAAGCTGGCTCGCTATTCTACCGAAACGTCAGAATTGAAATTTCAGCAGCGAAAAAACGCAAAGCTAAGTAATTGAAACTATCAGAGCAGACCGAAGACTAACACGTAACGTGCACGCAATGCAAGGAACACGCTCTGTCTTAAAATCCAGACTCTCTGTTTACATACTGGCTTCTCATTTGCCTTCGGAAAGAAGTTACTTTAGAGACTAAAATTATAAATAACAGGTTAATTAACATAAAATTTCCTAAACATTTACATCAGATTGCAGCCGGGAAATATGAGAAGTTGCCTTTTTGTGCCTGTAAGGCATTTTATCGGAGGAACGGATTGTAGTTTCTAATTCCAATCGAAGACTAAACTTCAGAAACGCATTAATAAAACAATATTTGGGAGACTATACATTCATATTAGTTTTCAGCTCAATGTTTGAAGTATTTTATAACAATATTCTGTTAAAATTACATGATGAGTGACAACATGAGTAATATGAGCATATGAAAAAGAAATGCTCAGACATTTCATACTTATTGCAATAGAAGAACCAAAAGAGTCTGCGAAGATGCTGTAGGGGTTTATTTTAATTTCCTAACAGTTACTTTTATTTTTGAGGAAGCCTTTCATTTACTCTCTTTTTTCCCACCTACGATTGCCTACTAGACTGAGTTTTCAGGATCGCAGTTTATGTAAATGAGGTAGAAACCAAGTATTTACGTTGAAGTCTCGGTCACTTAAGTAGAAAAGCTTAGAAGTTTCTTGCACAGCGTGTTCTGTCGTTTTACCGCTAGATTGCTTTATTGCTAATCTTACAACTTTTCAGCCGTATTGTTATGTGCCTGCTGGTATTCACTGGTGATCATTAATAAGGACCAAGTCTGTTAGTTATTTCTATTCAGCTTCGGCTGGTCTTAGTTTAGTAAGCATTAGATTAGTTTCTTTTTTTTAACCTAAGTTAAAGCTCAAGTGGAGGCTCGCTGTAAGCCCGAAACGGGGTCATTTGTGAATCTTTTTGAGTTGGAATAAAAGGTAATTTGACTTTTCTTTGGACTTTTCATTTAAATACGTTAACTCCGCTATATTTTGGTACGCAATTCATAAGCAGTCTAGCTTTCAAAGAATACTAAATTAGATAGAATATTGCAATGTGATTAACAGTTTACTATATCCTCATGGTTTCTTACAATGCTATTACAGAGTCAGTGATAAAAAAAACTTTTTAATGTATTTATTATACACTAAATTTTTTTTTGCCATGAAAATAGAGCATATTTTCAAAAGTTCAATTACAATACATAAATACATTTCATCAAATGCTTCCTTTAATCGTAGGTATGCCTTTTCAGAGTTTCTAAAATATGTATTCTAATACATATATATTTCAAGCAGTAATTCTCAAGACTTTCCACTATATATTTAGGGTGCAAATATTTTAGCGAAAAATACGAGGGTTCACTTTTCTGTTTCTTTGCATTTTGTTACGTGAGGCGCCTAAAATAAGCTGACTTCTCGAAAATTCGCAAGATCTTTTTCCAAAAAAGTACATCTACAATGCTTATCAAAATATACCCTAAAGTATGTTTGCTTTACCCTATTCCGAATTTTCCAAATATTTTTTCAAAACGGTAGAATTCTGAGTAGCCTCTATTTTACTTTTTTCACATTTTCTTCCTTGTAAATAATGCTCGTCGCATATGTTGAAATTCTAACTGCAGATATTTGACGCTGAATACGCTTACACCAAATATAAAAAATTATATATTTTTTTCAGTTTAAACATTAAAACATTTTATTAAGCTGACCGGATGCCTCTCTTCGTAACAGCATCGTCCAATGGCGTGATTGTGAAAAAAGTTGGAAGGGGGTTAAAAGTATGCGTGTGGCGGAGAAGGAGTGAACATCAAAGGGCTTTCCCATATAAATGTCGACGCCGCATTTAAAGTTCATTTTTACGGCTTAAAACTATGATACATTTGGCAGCCAAAATTTAGTCAAGTAACCGTTATCTCTCGTCCTGTCATTCACCCAAGGAAACGGTCCTCCCTTAACAGCCTTGCTGCTTCTTCTAGTCTTGCACAGGACTGATAAGACAGAAAAAAGCGTTTCCCCCACTTTTTCGAGCCGAGGAAATATCTCCTGCCGTTAACGCAGGATGCTGCGATGTTCTTTCTTTCGACGGTGGCGAAAGATGTCAAATTTACTATTCTGGGACATGTGTTTATTCGATGGCCACCTTGAGAAGTTTTTACTGTTATGTACCTCTTCAGCTCTCACATTTTTGTAAATGAAGCTGTTTCAACATAATAGGTGGGAGTATATGTACACATACATGCATGTATAGAGGGAGAGAGAGAAAGAAAGAAAGAAATACAGAAATTCGAATTTAAAGAATTTAAAGTTTTCCTATATACTTGAAAATAAAGTATTCAGTATGAGCTTCGTTCACCCAGGATCAGTTGGAAATTCAGGAAAATATGTAAACGTAAGAATGAAAGTGTTTAAACATGCTGGTCCTAGGTACGAAAAATATACGCTGTTAAATATTTGCCTTTAACTTATACAAGCAAACTTAAATATTTATTGATTACTTTATCTTACTGCAGCTTTCCGAGATTCTAAAGTCGAAATTTGTCTCTTGTGGTTTGTTTTTATTTTCCTACATCTGTATGTATGTATATTCATACACGTATACACTTAATGAGTACTTGACATACTCTGCTTATACAGTTCTTAAGCGTTTGATTTTCAAATTTATAATATAACATGAAAATTGTTATTGAGCATTTTACTCAGTCGTTACTGAATTCTCGAATTTAACCACTTTGGCGGTTTGCAAATTTAAATCATAATAACTTTTCAAAAGACCAATCTTTTGCATTAAGTTAATCGAGTGAAAGTACTGGCCAAAACTGAAATTAACTATAGTTCAGAACCCTGAATAATTATTACGCATATATGTCAGTGCTGTATTTTGATTTCTTTAGGTTTTTAAAACAGTTTGGCTATTATAAATTATTAATATTCTTTATTACCATTTAGCATTCTGACATTTTGTTGATTTAAGTTTACTTTGCACTTGCTTGATAACATTTGTTTAGTTTAATGTGTTTTTAATTTGCAGTTCATTCTAAAGTAATTTATATATGTATTGAGTATAAACGTATTTACGTAGCTTTAAAACAAATGTATCAATTAAACCCATTAATAGAGATGAAACATTATTCTTAATTGACTTCAATAATCTTAAAACATACCCAGACACGTATACAGTTTTGATAGCTGAATGATTTGAAAATATTATCATTGCATTACTAATTCCTGCACACTGAAATTTTATATTGTCTATAACTGAATTTAGAATGCTGCTTTGTGTATTTGATGAATTATTAGTTTAGAGAAATACTGCTTAAGAGTCATTTGATTCTAACATACACGGTGGTGTTTTATGTAATGCCCCTTTTAATCAGAACATTGCCAAATTCAAAATTAACAAAATTACAAAATGAAATCTGAAGCTACAAAATGATCGTAAAAGAGAGAACCGTATTATTATGGACATAAAAGTGTCTAACACAAACTATTAACTTTTCTCCAAATCATATCTCAATCTCAGAAAAACGTAATTAGTTCAGATGTTGATCAGTTTGTTCTACACAGTCCAGTCACATTAATGTGACCATCTGTCAAAAGCCAAAATAACCACCTTTCGCAGAGCGGACTGCTGCGAGACGTGCAGGAAGAGAGTCACATAGGTCCCTGAAGGTGTTCTCTGGGATGTTGAGCCATGCCGACTCTAATGCCGTGGCCAGCTGCGCTAGATTACGCGGTTGAGGATCCATGGCGCGAACAACTCGATCGAGATGGTCCCACAGATGCTCGATTGGGTTTAAGTCAGGTGAGTTTGCTGGCCAGGGGAGGACGGTAAACTCATCCTGGTGCTCTTCGAACCACGCACGTACACTGGCAGCTGTATGGCACCTCGCATTGTCCTGCTGGAAGATGCCATCATCCTGAGGAAAAACAATGCGCATGTAGGGGTGAACATGGTCCGCAAGGACAGATGCGTACTTGTATTGATCCATTGTGCCTTCCACAATGATCAGTGAACCTAGAGAATGCCAGGAAAACATTCCCCAGACCATAATGCTCCCGCCTCCAGCTTGGACCGTTCCGGCAATGGTTGCAGGGTGGTTCCTTTCAGAGGTTTCACGCCTTATACGCCAACGTCCATCTGTCCGATGGAGCATAAAACGCGATTCATCCGAAAACGCAACCTGTCGCCACTCAGTGGACGTCCAGCTGCTGTACTGGCGTGCAAATTCTAGCCTTCGCCGTCGATGAACAGCAGTCAGCATAGGTGCACGAACCAGGCGTCTGCTTCGGAGGCCCAGACGCAGCAATGTTCGCTGAATAGTACTTTGGGAGACACTTTTGGTAGCCCCTTGGTTCATTTTGGTGGTCAGTTGCTCAACGGTAGCCCGTCTATCTGCCCGAACGCATCTCCGCAACCGTCGTTCGCCTCTGTCATCTATGGCCCGTGGTGCACCACATTTGCCACGTCGCTGATTTTGGACAGTCCCATTTTGCCATGCACGGTACACTTTTACCACGGCGGCACGCGAACAGTTCACAAACTCAGCCGTTTCGGAAATGCTTCCACCCTTGGCCCGAAAGCCAATGATCATGCCCTTTTGCAAGTCGGATAAATCGCTTCGTTTCTGCATTACGCCAACGATTGAAATGTTTTCCGAAGCCCTCACACACCCTTTATATACGCTCAACTGCACTGTGCTGCCACCTGCTTTCTGTGATTGGTTATTTAACTCTGACATGGAAAGTACGTGGTGGTCACATTAATGTGACTGGACTGTGTAGAACGCAGCATCAGTCCGTTGGTTTTTTAAAACTCATAAAGTAAATCTTATATTCATTTCCAAGTTTATCGCGTGCTTTTACTCACATACTTTATGCACAGAAGTGGAGTAAAGGTCTATGCTTTATTCAACAATAATTATATACCATCCCATTTTCCTTGTTTCATTCTCCTTCAAGGCTCATAAACATATAAAATTTCATGGCGTACTTCAGTTTTTTTTTAAATACTCATTTCAGATCAATAAAAAGACGCAGAGGGTCCACATGACATATGTTTTTTTATTTCATTATGTTATTATTATTACACCCAAACTACGCTTTACAGCAAATTGATTTTTCGTAATGCCGAAAAGTGCGTTTTATCTTGCCCTCAGTACATTCTGCTTCTTAAGTAATATTGCATAATGCGTGAAACAAAAATAATGCCGTGCCTACTAAGTTTCTCACATTTTGCAAAAAACAGTAATTATTTGCCATTCTACGCTATTCAAAACAACAGGTAGGTAATATACATATTTTGACAAAACCAGCAATGACTTTTGTTCTATTGTGTCTGCGAATCCATAATTATTAAACAGATTTTTCCCATTTATTACTGTCGCATGACAGTAGTATAGATTTGGCAAAGAAGTAATAATAAAAAGATCCTTCTGTTTTTGCAGAAAAGTTTTTCATTTAGTAGAAAAAGAATGAACATTTCATATCGTTTTCTATTCACATACATTCGGTATTTAAAATTAAGGTCTGAGTCCAAAGGTTCTGTGATCTATTTCAAATTGAGTTTAACTCATATGTAGGCTATACTTTCAAACTGGGTTTAATTCATATATAGGTTATAATTTCAAACTGAATTTAATTTATTTGTAGGCTATGATTTCAAATTTAGTTACTTCATACGTGGGCTTCCTTTTTTGTAAAGGAATAGGAAAATATGTTCCTCGACCTGAATATTTTACAGGAAAAAAATATTATAGAATCTTAAAGGAATTTTAGATTTTCCTACAAAAACTAGAACTTGTTTTCTTGTAAGAACAAGTTAAATTTCAGTGTCTTTATTACTTATTTAAAAAATATATGTATAAAAAGAATTTAAATAAAAAGATCAGAATTTCTAAAGCAATTCTCCGCATTAACTCAGATTTGTCTAAACTGCTCTGATGATCTCCTGATGCAATCCTCCAATTCTCTACGCGGAAGAAAATATAATATCGCTGAATCTATCAATCAGGTATAATCAATAAAGTGAAAATTTTCTTGTGCATATTGTCCTCATCTTTCGTTTTAACTTCTTCCACGGCTCAAGAAAAATGAGCTTCCTTGGTCCTAGTCTAAAACACAATGCATGGAAACAAATAAAAAGAATATAAGAACAAATTCATATTTTCCTTTTTTCTTTTTTTCCTATTCCCTTCGAAACTTCTTCCTATATCGTATATATAGATAGGAATTTTATATTCTGTCTCGAAAAAAGTGCGATTGCCTTTTAGACGCCTTGGGAGGGGAGAGGATATATTATCCACTGGATGATACTCCCTTTGAAATGTGCGAGGAAGAGCAGGGCTATTGTACTTTTCAATCTGCAGCTTTTAGAGTTCCTGCCATTTGCTATCTTGATATCCAGCAAATAATTCAATGGCTCGAAATTTATGAAGAGGTTGCCAATTTTAAAAGTGCCTGGTGTTTTTCAATGAAAACCTATCGCCAAGATCTTATTGATTGAAATAAGAACGCAGGTTGTATCGATATTTATTACATCCTGTCACTCGATTTGAGCTGCGGTTCTTCTGTAAATATGGAACTACATACGTACTCGAGGATAATTCTCTACTGTGATGAAACAACTAGCATGATATTTCAAATAATTTTCCTGCAAAAATTAAGGAACTAGCAGACTAGTTGTGCTTCGTGCCAGACGTTTCGAAACAACAAGTTAAAAACATGATATTTGGCCTAGATAAGACAAAATAAGTACAAAAGTTTTAATTTCATTTTATATTATGCAGTTTGAAAACTCAACAATTTGTTTAAAAAACCTAAAAGTTCTAACAAGAAATAGACGAAAAGGTTTGAGAACTGAGGCTGAATTTGGACAATCCATTAACTCAATATTTTGATTTTTATCTAAAGAATGACTATAGCTACTTTGAAATGTCGAGCATAATCACCCTTAATGAAAATGCATGCCAGTAAGCAAGAGAATTAGTCAGAATTATTGATTTACAATTTCTCGCTGATAACCTCTGAACAAATAAAAATATACGGAAATGGATAACTCCCCAAAGTTATCCTTGCCCAAATCATGATATTAAGCATATCATGATATTCAACATATGTAACTTTCCGTTTCGAGAACAATTGATTAGTTATTCCCTGCAGGCCTTGTAATAATTATTTTAAATTTCAATAAATATGAAGCTTGTATTCTCATATCTTTCCTTTAATTCACGTCTCATATATTTGCTCAAAACCGAAGGTTACGTAAATGTCAAGCACGCGCAATGAAGTGTAAAAATTATCGAACATTAATAGCAACTCATGTCTCGTTGTTTGAAGCGGTACCTTATTATTGTTTGTTGCTAGCGCCGATTCAATTACCTATGTTGGGAAAAAGTATCCTCGGTCAGAGGCTACATCGAACCTCATTGCCGTCCTACGTTGGTAAGGGAACTTCTTTGTGATGATTTGCTAAGGATATAAAATCGCGTGCCTTATTTTAAGGGATATTATTCTGATGTTTGTACATTTGAAGGAAGATTGCGTGATTGTTGCCAGTTACTATCGAGAGGTAATAGAGCCTTTAATTTTAAAATTCTCTCTTTAGCTTTGAACACCTGGAGTTGTCAAATTAAGTCTGTCGATTAATCTCTGTAAATCGTATTTCAGTCAGGGATATTTCGCTGGCATTTGTCCAAGTAACTCGCTGTGAAGTACCATTAGCTAATCGAACTTAAATATTACAGTTTAAATATGCATAAATTCAGATTCTAAAACTGACTTAAATTCCTTAGGAAGAGCATATATTTCAGATAGTATGTTGGTTAAGCGGAGAGTAAAGCGGATGCCCTGCTTGTTAGAATTAGCGAAAAATTAGAAACACGTCTTCTTGCAAATATTAACTCCTGCAATAATGGCAGAGTCTTTCCAGTTGTTTGCAAAGCGATCTGCTGCATATCTTGGTAGTGCTGTAATCATTAGCGAACAGAAACCAAATAAACAGTTTTCAGAAAGATTATAACTTTTTTTGGGGAGGGGAGAGAGTATTTTTCAGATTAACACATAACGTTTGCTTTGGTATTCATTTCAGAGCTGAAGGATGACACCACATCTGATAATCAAGCACTTTTAACGTCCTTATAATTTTTAGTTTCAGTTCTTTAGAGGAAAACTTTACGGAAATAGTTTATTTTATAAAATAGCTGTAAATTTCCTGTGCTTTCTACATTTAAAATTTTAATTTAACAAAATAAAACAAAAAATTCACGAAGACTTCTGTAAACGAAAACAGTCTTATAGCATGATCACCGCAGACGAGACCAAGAGCACAAACCAGTATTCGCAATTCAGTACACAATTCATTTGAGAAGTAGATTTATGGATACCCAATATAATTTTTTTTCACTTTATCTTTTTTCCATTTTTATTTCGCACAGCGTTCAAAAAGCACAATGTTAAAGAGGCGCACAAATCCCTTTGTAACAATCTAAGCTGATATGTTAATAATGAGGCTCATCATTTGCAATTAATTTTTGATTATATTGGGCTTAATTTAGTGCAATTATTTATTTATATATTGGTTATGTTATTTTTGAAAATCTTCTTCGTTAAAAGGACTCGAGAGTTAAACGCAGTAGTGTGTGGAACCGAGGTTCTCTGTTGCGGAAGTACAAATTGCACTAAGTTGAAAGCATGAAATTTTAATCGGCTGCTTTCCTTAAGTTTAGCAAAATGGATGAACATATCGTATCAGACTATGACACATAAGTAAACTCACACGATGGATAACAGCGAATGTACTTGATAGGTACAACATGATATGATGTTCACAGTTCATTCATACAGGCAGATACCTGGAGATGTAGAACAATAATTCGGAATGCTTGGATAGATTCCTATTTCCTATGTGCTATTGCTTGATAGGACTCCATGCATCACCTTGCTATGCTCGACAACATCAGGGCTACTGGACACGTCAACAAACACCTAGGTTAGGCATCGCAGGAAGGACAGTCTTCAGAACCATCCAGAATAGAGAAGATACACAACCCTTTTTCTCTCCTTCTACCTTTTGTCTGTCTGCGCCCTGGAGGAAATTTCCCCGCAATTATATACTACACTTTCTCTGTTCAGCGCAATCGCGAACGGGAGGAATGCAAATTTCCAACAGGTTAAAATAAGAATGTTCTAAAATTTTTATTTTGCGATATATATACATTTTCATGACAAAGAGTAAAAAATAAACACTATTGTACTGTATTAAACAACAATAATTATTATTCCCATATCAATATTTTTTCATATAATGTCTATTATTATGTTATCCTTGTAATTATTTATAATAATTATGGTAAAATAAATAATTATTAAAATTTTAATTCTCATTATATTATTGTTACTGTGTAATTTCCTAATTATATTATTATTGTAGTTGATTAAAATAATAATAATGTGAAAATTACAATAATTATTCTAAAATAAATATACATTACTCTTCCCTTGACAACAACAACAACAAAACACCTTCCACAAGGAACATAATTCTACGATTTTTAGTGAGCTTTTTTTCAAAAGTAAGTAATGAAACTACAGTGTTACTTCAAATTTAAGCTGCATTTTTATTCCAATTTTTAAGCCCTAAAATTAGTGCCGCTTAAATTTAAAGCGTATATTTTAACATATTCTAGAGACTATTAGACATTGTATTTAGGTGTGCAATCCAACGTCAGAATTACCGGTTGCTAGTCGGATGTACATTATAAAAACACCATGAAAGCACTCGGTAAAAAGAGAGAAAAGCTTTATATTCTTCCCAATTAAAGAGTGGCTGTGAAGGAGCGAACCTATACAACAAATACTAGCGGTGATGGATTATCGTCCACTACCTTTTAGTTCAAAGTTCCAATGGAGAGACCATTAGGTATTTTTTTTCGGCGCAAAAGATGTGAAAAACATAGTTTTCTTCCTAGGATTTGAACTCCAAACCTTCCAATTGCTAGCCGGAAGTGTTTTCCAATTCCACCACGAACCCACGTTGTAAGGGGGGGGAGAAACACCTTAAAATATTATTTTTGCTTGTCTCTCAACTCACAGGAATCTTAAACATTGCAATATTAATGATTTAAATCGTAATGAAGATGATATTTACTGGTGCAGTAATGAAGATGATAACTAAAAACTCTGAAAATAATAGTACTTGAAGAGGATTTTCAATTAATTATGTAGCTTCTTATCTTAGTACTAATATATTTAAATTTTTCTTATTTTTAAATACCTATTGTAAATAATGTTTATCTTTTATTATTATCCCGATTTTCCACTTTAAAAAGCCTACTTAAATTCCAAGTTATACGGTATGCATACTGTACACATAAAATTTATGCACGTTGTGGGATTACAACCTTTTATCTAATAGCTAAATGTGAGGAACCTCATGAACAGGTAAGCGAATAATCGCTTGAGTTCGTGAACAGAGACGTAAGACTCAAGAAGGGTTAATTACCCTTTATTTCTCAAAATAAGAACTAACACAGTCAACTCCTTTGTCAGAGCGTACAGCAAAGCCTCCACTTGGGCTTGAAACTCAAGGTAATAAGAACTAAAACTTAACTAATCCTTAAATAAAAAGATATAGCCGAAGCTATCAAGATTCTAAGTAGTTGGCCACTAAATCTCAATTAAGTTAGCGAAACTATCAAGGGCTTGAAGTACGGCCGAGCGTAGTTAGCGTAGACAGAGACGTAGCCAAAAGGCGAACGCGCACTAGTCAGAAACTCTGGCTCTCTAACGAAGTCAGTGGAACATCGCTTAAATACTACTTTTACTCATTTGAATTAAACTCGATTCTGAAAACACATTCTAGGAAACTGTAAGCTGAAATAAGAAAGGATAGGAAAACATCTTTAACTAAAGATAACTGTTAAAAACTTAGTATAAACCTTACAACATTATGAAAATTTTATTTCCTGATCCGGGAGCTACAAATGAATACGAAGCTTAGTATTTATTTCTGCGATTATGTGCCAAAAAGCCAAAAATAGGAAAGACAGGTGACGGCAGGTTGACTGGGAATGGGCTTTCCCTCTCTAAAGAGGGGGGAAAAGCTCTTCTAGCCAGGGAAGTAGTAAATTCCCTTTCTCTGTGGAATACAGGACTTTTATGTTATCTCTTTCCCAAGCGGCTATGCAATTAACATACTTTCTGGCTGATTCAAAGCAGCTAAGGTTGAATTAGCAACGGTCGCACCAAAAAATTCTGCATTATAATTAAAAGAATAAGAAGTGTTTTAAAAGGCTTCAAATTTGGCTGAATGCAGTTTTCGCTGGATTGCTGGTTGCATGTTATGTCAAAAACAGCTAAAATTTTATCATGAAAATAGCTATTTTTTATTTGATATATCTTAATGAAATTATAACAGTTTCTCCCCACATGTTTTCGGTAAAAGCTTATTATGCAAACGTATAAGAAAGAAAAACATGAACTATTTTAAAAACAAAAAAACATAATTTTTTTAGATACCGTAAACTAAAATTAAGGAAGTTTTAAATTTATTTGAGTGTGTGAAATGTAAACTTGAATATTTAAGTCGGAGCATATAATAAAAATAATTCAGACAAATAAAATGGAAGGCTTATACAGTTATTATCAAAATATGAAGATAAATTAGGAAATGTTGCTTAAACACATAACTACACATAATAATTTTATGAAAGCAAATGTGCGTATTAGTTCGAAATGATCAAAGTTGAAAACATTGAAGTTTATATAAAACTACAACTCGTACCTTTTAATACATCAGAAATGATGTTGTAGTACTTGATTTGTTAATGTTGCCTGTATTATTACTGTACTTTTTTACACTAGTCTAATATAAGGAGTTTAGAGTATGACAGGGTTATAAACGCAATACCTGTGCTTGATCTATCTCACTTGTCCAAATTCAAAACAAGTCCACGAATTTTAATCCTGGAAAGGACCGCAAGATTTCACCTGTCGTTAGTATGGGTTTCAAACACCGTGTAGGTAACAGTACGGTGTGGAGTTTAAATCCTGGAAAGGACAATGTATGTTTTTCACGTCTCCTGCGCCAAAATAAAACGCCTAATGGTCTCTCCAGTGAAATTGTGAACAAAGAGGTAGTGGACGATAATCCGCCACCGCCATTATCTGGCGAATGGGTTCCCTCCTCCACAGTCGCCCTTTAATTGGCGAAGAATGTAGAGAATTTTCTGTTTCTTTGCCGCGTGCCTTCATGGTATAATTGGAATGTACATCCGGCTAGCAACCGGTAAATCTGTATTTCCCATCCTGATGTTGGATTGAACAATTTTCAAGTATACTGCTCCGAAATAAAATGTCTAATAGTCTCTAAAATATGTTAAAATATACACTTTGAATTTAAGCGGTACTCTAATTTTAGGGCTTAAAAACTGAAATAAAAATGCTTCTTTAATTCGAAGTTAATTATTTAATTCCCATCTCAACACACCAAAAGGCAGACTCTTGTTTTAGGAGATTATAAAAATTCTGTTGTTATTCCCTTCTTTCCATCAATTAGCTATAAAGTTGCACGTATTTTACAGAAATTTAACTTTCGGGTTGTTTATTCTCCCATCAATAAAATTCCGAGTTCCATACTCAAGGACCCCATTCCGAATATGAATTCCTAGAGTATTTACAGGATTCCTTGCCAGTGTGGTTTAATTTACATTGGCCAAACTAAGAGAGCCTTAAAATTTCGCGTTAAGGAACATGAGGCATATGTTAGAAAAAAGGAAACACAGAAGTCTTCTGTTGCCCAACATTGTTGGTCCGAAAATCACACTTCAATTTTTCTGCTGCCAAAATTATTCAAAAAACGTCTTCCATTGGTGAACTGGATTTTCTAGAGGCATTTCACATTCAAAAAAATCTTTCTGTTCTAGTTAACGACCCTAATTCCAATCCAACTTTGCCTTCAGCCTTTAAAGAAATTCTGTTTTAGTTCTGATTTTATCAACAGATGGCGCCAGTAGCTTGTCTCCTGTCCAGGCTTTCTTATCTTATCTTATCTAATCATAATATCTTATCTCGTTCATTTGCGCTTCTGCAGCTGAGGATGGTGGTTCGGTAAAATTATCGAAAGTAGTCCTGCGAAAATTTGAATATATAACGCTGATTTTTGTTGTTTGACTTCTAAATTAATATTTGTTTGGCGTGTTATTGTATCTTATATATAGAATCCCCAAACAGGCTTATTGTTTAATTAGTTTAACTACTTTCGTGAGACACTGACCGTGTGGCGAACAGTCCATTGAATATGGGAGGGAATTTAAACGTATTATTTACTTTAATTTATTAAAGGGCTCTAGAATTACAAAACCATAACAGAGATTATGAAAATATGGAAACACAGCAGTCAGGTCGAATTTGCTGTCCCAGAGAGCCACCTGATACTCATTAGCTGGAAGCTGAGAGGGCTGTTCATCCCTAGATCCAATTATGCACCGAATTTCAAGAAGATGGAAAAGAAGCAGCGTCCGGCATTGAGCTGCATAAAATTCAGTTTAAAATAAAGTAACTGAATGAATGTTGTTAACTATGCTAGTAAATTAAAATTAACTTAAAAAGCGCAAATAGCAAAAATAATTTAGATGTAAAAAGTCCTATTAAAAAATACTATTCCCGGTAT
Organism: Stegodyphus mimosarum; assembly: GCA_000611955.2. Classification (NCBI taxonomy): domain Eukaryota; kingdom Metazoa; phylum Arthropoda; class Arachnida; order Araneae; family Eresidae; genus Stegodyphus; species Stegodyphus mimosarum. The sequence goes on along the minus strand of KK118161.1, from coordinate 38,758 downwards.
TTCATAGATAATCAAAAGGAGCTTTAAAATTTCTTTCTTGTATGAATGAAATTTCCTTATTACAATCTGATACACTCTCTTCTCCTGACGAAATTCACAAGGAATGCGTTCGCATTTTAAAAGCATCTGAAAAAGGGGTATAAATATTGGTGCGTTAGTTTCAGTCAAAAGAAAATTTAGAATTTCTAGAGAATCGACCTTTATTCAAGCTAGGAGAAAGAATTTTATTACCTCCCGGTCTGAAAATTGAAACTTCGCCCGCCTACTTTCTTCAGCAAATGTAGCGCTAAGTGTACTTACTCCCAACGCCAGATCCATTTGTCAAGGAATTCCTATTCTCCTAATCCTCAGCCCCCCAGCTAAAGGTAAGCCTGCCACAACAACCGAAAAAAGGCTGATCAATGATGAACCGTCCGTTAGTTGAGAAGTTATGCTGAACAGAATACAATTATTGCTGTAGTATTACCCCAGTTGTTAGATTAACTTATGGGACAGCAAATTCTATTAAAATATACTATGTAGCATTTGTTGCTTTTAATGGAACGAAATTGTTTTATTCATAATGTGCATAAAGAACTAGGACGCAGAAAGCTTTCACGAAATATTTTTTTTTTTTTTTTTTTTGTTTCGTTTGGTGCATGAAACTCAAATTTAGGAATACGCAAAGCGAGGATTTTACTTCAATTTTTGTAAAGCAACATCTCTATAACAAATTTTGAAAACGTTTTACAAGTATAAATAACATTCATGTGAGATTTGAAAATACATGAAATGAAGCGTTTTTGTTTTGAATAGATAGTATAATTAAAGGAAAACATATTAAGATAATATTTCATAGTTTTTTTACATCTCAATTTAGGTTTAATAAACCTCACTGGAAGCATTATGATGACTTAAAAAAGTCCCTAGTATGCAGGTCAGTCAAACCATTCTAGTGGCACGTATGTAAATGACTAAATAATATTAAAAAAATCTATAAATTCTATAAATTTTGCCTTATCTTAAAAATCCTTAAGTGTTTTATAAATATATGCATGAAATAATAAAAAAAAAGTCTGACCAGGAGGAATTTTAACGTCGTAGAAGTGTTGATCTATAACGAATAGGAAATTGGAGGAGAAGGCAGATTAAATCTTCATTTTTTATTTCCGCTTGTTGTGGCCACAGACAACTTGGCACATGAAATGTGCCTATTCCAAAATAGCTCACATTTTAGATTAATTTTCAGTAAGAAAGAAGAAAGCAGCAGACAGCAGTCCAAATAGACAGAAGCGTAAAGGGCAAGTGCGTTACGTTCAAGGTGAAATCCCAATTCAGAATGAGTTAGTTTTGGTTTACAATGCATTTTGATTGGATGTTAATACTTCTGTAAAATTATTATTGGTTACTTGACTTTTAGTTCCATTTACATCATCAGAATTATGTAAGTGGACATGGATTAATCTAGAAATGACGCAGTGCGTAGAGAGGTTATTATTTTTAGAATTGAGAAGGGAAATTTACGTTGTTAATTTAATCCTAGACATATTCTTTATTTTTCTTACATGTATATACTGCAAAATAAATTAAAATAAATAATACGTTTGAAATCCATTCCATATTCAATTCAGAATAAACCACATGCAAAATACTAAACCCAAAGCACACTGGCAAACTATGTGAAAGGGGAAAAAATACCAAAACCAAAAATGAAAAAAGAAATTTACATCTTTCTCTGCATTGTAATCAGGAAGTTGGTAAAATCAGGAAGTTGTTTCTGATCCAACAAAGACAGAAATTAAAATTTAATTCTTAAAACAAGCTCAGAAAATCAATCAAAGTAGCCTGTGTCTTTATCAGTCCAACTCCTACAGAAGTACAGTGAGTAGTGTAAAACATTGTAAAATTATAGCATCAAATAAGCTTAAAAACATTTATTTTGAGTAAACCGAGTCCCAAAACAAAACCGTGTGAATACAATTAATGCAGTTCATGAAAAAATAAAAATGTTTGAAAATTGTAGGCTGGAGTGAAAAACTGTTTTTAAATTTATCAAAAATAAGCAAAAAGCTTAAATAGCTAACAATAATTGTTTTCAGTTTAATTGGAACAAGTCCAAAAAACCAAAAACATGAAAAATAGTCCAACATATGAAAAAACAATAAATGGGAATTTGATCAAAAGTATTTAAAAAAAATCTGAAAGGTTTTAGATTTTAAATTACGTCCAAAGGGGCGTTTTTAAACAATTTTTGTGTTACCTTTATTTATTAAATATCATATTCTTCCCACTTAAACTATAAAATTCAGTTCAAGAGCAGTATCACAAAATAATTTTAAAATTAGCATATCTTTAGAATTTCCTATACAGAGTCTCACGCACTGGAGATAAAAACGTTTTTTCTGTACAACGTTGCCATTTTTCGCTTTGAAATCCTTGAGTTTGTTAATAAAAAATTCGTTAAAGCTTTACAAAATATGAAATCGATAATAAAACAAATTCCAAATTTCAAATTTGAGCTTCCAGATGACCATATTCGGGTGGAATGTTCAATATTCAAAATTTGATGGCTCTATGTACCGTTGTAAAAGTGAAACAACGCTTTTAGTGAATCAACGCAAAATGCCAAAACGAAATTAATAATTCTTGGAAAATTGCCCCTTTGGACTAATAAAAAATAAAAAAAGTAGAGTTAGTTCTTAAAATTTGTAACATAGAGCAACACAAAGTTTGAAATAAAAAAATGTATTCGATATATTCAGTAGCAAAATATCGTTGCTGAACCTAAAATCAGTTAAGCAACCAAATCAAATTAGATGAACTACAAATTTTAAACGGATTAAATACAAATACACTGCTGGCCACCGTAAATGCAACACCCTGAAGGAAGCAGGCAAATAACATGAAATTTACAACATTAGCGGAGGTGAGATATGTAAATGTTTAGAATTTCAGCGCAGACGCACATAACCCGCGCCTGTGGCGCCACTTAAAAGCGTTATTTAAGGCTCGGAGTTTTCGAAGATTTCAAGTTCGGCAATTGTGCTTTTCTTGTGGTTTTTTTTAAAAAAAAACGATCAATTATGCCTCGTAGTAAACAGCGATCATCGTTTGATCAAGTATCCGAGTTCGACAGAGGAAGGATAGTGGCCTACCGAGAGCGTGGATTATCTTTCAGGGAAATAGGTAGTCGTATTGGACGAAACCAAACAACTCTAATGCGGATATGTGACCGTTGGATGCAGGAGGGTACGACGGACAGACGTGTTCGATCGCATCCATCTCAGTGCACCACTTCACGTGATGACAGGAACATAGTGCGCGTGGTAGTGACGGATCGCTCAGTCACATCACGAACCATAGCACAGTACATTCAGTCTGTAACGCATCATCCAGTGTCTGCACGTACCATTCGACGCCGTTTACAGCAGAGTGATCTGTCCGCAAGACGTTCATTGCTTCGTCTATCCTTAACGTAGAACGACAGACGTCTCCGCCGCCAATGGTGCGATGAAAGAAGAATGTGGACGGCATAATGGAATGAAATTGTCTTTACTGACGAGTCACGCTTTTGTCTGCAACACCACGATAGTCGGATTCGAGTCTGGAGACACCGGGGGGGGAGAGGATGCTGAACAGTTGTGTTTGGCACCGCCCCACTGATCCTGCACCAGGTATTATGGTATGGGGCGGTGTTGCATATCACTCTCGCACTCCTCTAATACGCATTGCCGGTACTTTAAACAGCCAGCGCTACATATCCGAGGTGTTGGAGCCAGTTACCTTCAGGGCTTGCCCAGAGTCATATTTCAACAGGATAATGCGCGACCACACGTGGCACGCATTGTCCAAGAGTTCTTCGTCAATCGCTAGATTAAATTGCTTCCCTGGCCGGCTCGCTCTCCGGATCTTCGCGATAGAAAACATGTGGTCCATGGTTGCTGAACGATTGACCCAGATTACATCCCAAGCTGCCACACCAGATCAACTTTGGCAACGTGTGGAAGCTGCTAGGTCTGTTGTACCCCAAGAGCACATCGAAAGTCTCTTTGAATCAATGCCGAGGCGTGTGAGAGCGGCGATCTCCAACAATGGCGGCTACTCTGGCTACTGATTCTAGAAGGAACCACACTTCACAGAAGTCTATAAATTTAATCATTTTATACTTGGTCAACATGTTATCTACTAATTTTATTTTATTGTGATATCTCTTGCCTTTCTTGGTGTTGCAATTTGGGTGGCCAGCAGTGTAATTAGAAAAAAAACTAATGTTGTAGCATTAAATATGGTAGAGTAAAAATGAATAATTTGTAAAATTATCGAATTACCTGAATTAAAATTTCTAAAAGAACTAAAGATTTTCAATAGTTACCCGCCGTTCGTTCGCAGCTTATGTATTTTCATTACTTAGCGATTTTTAAGCTTAGCAACAGTATTTTTCTACTAAAATGAAGAATATGTTTTCATTTGTTGCTCTAATGTTACAGATTTTAAGCCCTAACTTTTCGTTTTGTTTTTTCTTTCATTTTTTTAGATTAAATATTCACGTGTTGGATTGCTTCTGTTTTCCACGTTTTTGATTTTTGGAATTGTTTCAATTAAATCGAAGCTCTAATTTTTATCTTAAATCTCTCTATCTTCTGTATTAAACTCTAATTTGTGTCTTTGTTGGTTCCAAAACAGGCTCATTTTTTTACTTCTTTCGCTGTACCAATTCCCTGATGACGATGCAGCGAAAGATGCAGATTTCTTTCATTCATTTTTGGTTTTGGCATTTTTTCCCCTTTGCCAGTGTGTTTTTGTTTTTTCTTTTTTGCATATGATTTATTTCGAATTGAATATGGGATGGATTTTAAACGTATTATTTATTTAAATTTATTTTGCATTATTACCACCACTTGTTGCTGCCTTCAATGCGCAGTTGGTTGAGGTTTTGAACTGTATTTTGCTTTGTATCTATTCATTTATATATAAATATATTTTGAGTATATGTATGTATATAAAACAAAAATTAATTTTTACAGACCTCATTAAAAAGACTTTAATCCATCCTTAGTTGCGCTTAGTAACAGAAAAGAAGGAGTTTCCCCGAAAAGAAAAAAACGAAAAACAGAAAATTAAAAGAAAATGGGGAATGGAATTTAAAAAAAGCTTACTTTTTTCCCTTTTAGCAACTTGTGTTTTAAGCTTGAATATTGATCTTTCTCAAAAAATACGTTTTAAAGTCTTCGTGTTTTTTTCGTTTCCAGTAATAATTACTAGGAAGTAAATACTGTTGCAGACGTATGGAGTCGTAATGGATTGAACGCACACAGAACCGATGATAGTTTGATAAACTATTTTTTCCAAACGAAACACTTTACAGTTTACGCAAAAGCACTCGTACAGCTCTTTTCGATATCACAAAGCACAATCAGTAGTCACACGTCAAACTACTAAGAACGTTAAACACAACGCAATGCAAAGTAAATCTAAAAGGCTAAGCTCTCACGAACATTTCAGTACTCGGAAATCAGCTTTGAACTAACAGCTACTCAGAAACAGATGGTCTTATATAGTTTTCTCAGGACCTTCCACTTCTCGAAGTTACTGGATGGCATATGAGGGCTTCATACGTTTACAGCTACATATAAGCATCAATTATAATGCCCACTACATTTATATAGGGACAAACCCAAATGTCGCAAATGGTAGCCAAGTTTGTCAATTTTGGGTGACTTCTTGCCAAACTTGGTGACAAAACTTAATCGCAAAAACCATCGCTAGCTTGGCAATATCTCTCAAATTTAGCTAGATAGCCATTTACTCAATATTTAATAGATCTGCCCCTGTATTTTTACTCTTCCAGCAAAGCTTCGCTTCTTAAGATTTTCATGTTATGTTATACAACAAAATACAACAGTTTCACGTGTAATTTCACTAAAATTATTTGAATAGGTTCAAAATTTGTAATAATATAGTTTCTCTTAAAGTGTAAATTCTTTGCATGACAGAGTGAATAAACAATCGGAATCCGCAACAAAAGCATGCGGGATGTAATGAAAAAATTTATTCTTTTAAACCAATATTTATGTGGAACATTATTTCAAATTAAATTTTATCATAAGTATATTTTCAAGAGACTTCTTGTGATCCATAATTTGAACAGCCTATAAATCTTTATTACATAAAAAAGTAAATTATAAAATTTTGTCTCATTTTAAAATAAGTATTCAATGGTGTCGGTTAAATAGGACATTCGTCCTTTATGGAAGAGCATTGGCAAGCTTTGTCCATGATCTGAGAAGAAAACTGAAATATTTATCTACTTCTTCCTTCTATTAATGTCTCATATATTTTTATTTCTAAAATATTTCAAGGATTATATATACCCAGAAAACGTTTAGTACTTAACCTTATCGACATATAACTGATTTGTTCCACGAGAAATTCAGTTTTATTGAGTTTTCGTTTCCTTGACTAAACTCAGACAGCATCAAAGTATCATGCAATACCGAATATTGATTGCTTAATACACAAATCAAAGCACAATTTTGAACTTGTTCTCTTAGATCTATGTAATCTAGTAAAACATTGCTCTCTCTATATATAATGTAGTAGACCGCATCTCCATAAATTTAGATTGCAGGACATTGTGAATAAAAATTGCAAGATTCTTGCAAGGTTTGTTCTAGGTATTTAGGATGCGCCCTTTTCTTAAAATTGAAAATTAAATTTGCTAGGGTGTAAAGACATTAGGTTATTTAGAAGCAGGAGAGATGAAAATTGAACCATGCCCTCGCCAGGAACCGAACCACGGACCTCTCGCTTACGCGTCGAGCGTGCTGACCACTACACCACGAAGGCATGCGAAGAAGGCGGGAGAAATACCTTACAGGGTTACATAATTTACATACTATCGTTATTGTACTAAAAAAATACCTTGCAAATTTCTTGGATTTATCAGTTGAGAAACTTATGAATCAATGATTTTGGTTGGCTTTGTACCTTGCAAGGTGAAATCGTGCGTAAAGGATATTTTAATCAATAAAAAAATGCAAAACAATACGCTAACATCTTGCAACATTGTCAGGTTATATATCTAGAAAATTTATACAAAAATTGCTATTTTATTTAAATAACCACCTTAATTTTACCTGACATATCAGCTATAAACAAACTGTCGTTTGATAAGAAGTAGTGAATAAATAAGAAATAAAAAATAAGCTGAATAAATAAGAAGGAAAAGAGAAGATAACTAATTTTAGCCGAAATATTATTATACTGCATGTATTGTAAACACTATAATTTTCCCCCCAATTTAAAAAATTCTGTAAACGAATTTAGTATTTATTACCGAGTTTAGAAGACGGAAAATTCTTCTAAGAAGAACAAGGTAGTTTTTCAACCTTTTCCATTTTGCTGCATTACTCTATGCCAGTGCTCAGATAGAAATACATAAAAGGTGATGTGAAATTAATATTAGTCATGAATTCACTTAGGAAGAAAACTGACTAACACTAACGGAAGAAATTTCAGGATAAATTAATTCCATTAAATCAATGAAGATAAGTATTATAAAATAAAGTATAAATTACTCTAGTATTACTAGAGTAAAAGTGGAGATTAGAAAAGAAGATTAGATTAATTGAGAATGGCAATCATTTAAACAAATGATAAACAAAGAAAAGCAGTTTGGACACCAACAATGAAAAAATAAGAAAGAATGCATATAAATCTTGAAAATCCTGGCACCAAAAGAAAAAGAATACGAAGTTTAAAATTTATACTGAATACAAATGAGAAAACCTTCGCTGAAAATATTGTAAAGACTTCGAAAAATAACCAGCACATATTTTTCCTAACTCATACAAAACAGAATAATGTTCCACTGTTTACCCTTGCTTTTTGGCCGCCCGGATGGTATAGTGGTTAGGAAAGCCGACTACGATACCGAAGGGCCCAGGCTCGAATCCAGGAGAAGGCGGCGTTGTAACTACCCGTCTCTTCATAGGAGGCTGCCTATTAAGTGCCTTCATGATAAAATGGCCACCACTTTCAGCCTTAGAAGTGGCCAATACCGAAAAAACGGCAAAATAATGCCCGCAGTTCGAAAAAACAATATTTGCTTTTCGTAGCACCCAAAATGTCTTTTGCGGAGGTCAGTGAAGAATAGTTCAATTCAGAAATTTCATAACCATATCGTTGCCTTTGCATATTTCCTATTATTATTATCTTATCTGATCAATTTATAAAAGAATAGTGAATACGAAATTAATTTCGCGTTTTAAAATAATCGAAACACAAACAGATTGTACTCTAATTCGTCATACAGTTGTACAGACAGTAGTTGCAGAAGTCATTTGGAACTGTCCTTAACTGGGCACTTATTCTTAACTACATTCAATGTAGAGATTCTGCTTCTCAACAAATGAATGGGATACCAATGCGTTCCAGTTTTTTAACATAGATATTTAATAGTCTTTCCTCAGAGGAATTTCACTTCCAAAAGACACTTAACCAAAATAATAAAAATTAGTTTACAAAATGCCATCAAATCAGTATATCAAAATATCATCAAAATTACCATCAAATCAATACATCATCAAATTACCATCAAAATACGTTTAGGTAATCAAAATCGCTAAATCAACCTTGTATTTAGCGTACATATACTAAAACAATCAATCGATTTCGAGGGCAGCTACAGGTCCAACATCAATCCAATTCATCAACGGAAGAAGCTTTTTAGATAATTTTGCAGATCCAAAGTCAAAATTATGATTAAATTTCCAACTATGATACGCTATTGAAGACTTGTTAATTTCGCCCTTTCGGACATAAGATACATGTTCCTTGATACGAAACTTTAACGCTCTTTTTGTTTGGCTAATATATCTCAAGCCACAGTGACGCGATATACTATAAATTCCCCAAGAATTAAAGTCAGAAACGCAATCTTTTAGAGTCGAACCGTGAATTTTATTGATAGGGGAGAAACTGACTTGAAAATTGAATTTCTGGAGAAACCGTGCAACTTTATAACTAACAGAAAGATAAAATGGAAGCACGACAAGATCATTAATATTACTTCTAACAGTGGAATGTCTTCTATGATGGGAATCTGAAAGCTTTTTAACTGCTTTATCAATGATCACGGGAGAAAATCCTCGGTCAACAGCAACTGCTCTCAAATAATTAAGTTCACTGGTAAGCAAAGATTCTGAGGAACAAACTTTGAGCGCGCGAAATACATAATAGAAAAAAGAAGCCATTTTTTGCTTAACAGGGTGGCATGACTTAGCATGGGGGGGTAAACAAGCTGCAAAGGATTTTTGGTACATAGTAGTGCTAAAATAAATTTTATTGCGGATTATAAGAATATCAAGGAAGGGGAGGGAATTGTTGGATTTAATTTCAAGAGTGAATTAAATAGCTGGATCAATTGAATTTATAATAGATAAAATCTCGGATAAATCTTCTTTATTACCATCAAAAAGTGCGAAAGTGTCATCTACGTAACGAATCCAGAGACGAAAAGATAGTTTATCAAATAATTTTACCTCAAAATAGTGCCCATTAACGTCAGTAAGTACAAGATTTCGAGGATTACCCATAGCTAATCCTTCAATTTGACGATAATATTCATTTTGGAAAACAAAATGGGTTTGACTCAGAGAGACTTTAGTAAGCGAAACCAACTCATCAATTTCAGTATGTGTGAAATGGAATTTCTGAAGCCTAGTTTCAAGACATTTTAGTGCTCCTTCGACTGGAACATTAGTAAACAGTGATTTGACATCAAATGAAACCATAATGGAACGTAGTGGAGAAATATCTTTAAGTTTATCGATGACTTTAGAAGAATTTTTTACAGTGTGAATATTGTTAGCAAGTAAAGGAGAAAACCTGGAAACTAAGTACTTGGCTGAAGGATATGATGCTGTACCTATATTGGAAACAATTAGTCGAAAAGGAATACCAGTTTTGTGGACTTTTGGGAGAGCATAAAGCCTAGCACAGTTAGTAATAGGTGGAATAAGTGATTTCTTCAACTGCGTTGAGATTATATGAGAAGATTTAATAGCTGTTTTAACTTTCGTGAGGTCCGAAGTTGAAGGATCTTTAGGGATCGAGCAGTATGGGCCTTCATTTATCAGTTTAGATACTCCAGCAATATATGTGGGTTTGTCCATAACAACGATCTGTCCGCTCTTATCAGCTTTAGAAATAATAATATTAGTATCAGAATGAATTTCACGTAAGGTCTCTCTTTCCTTTTTGGTAAGATTCAAACCCAAAGATTTGTTATTAAAATTAACGTTATGAGTAATTAGGTGGCGGATTGTATTCTTCTGCGTTTCTGAAATTTTGGAGAATTTGAAAGCTTTTTCAATAGGGGCGATGATTTGAGGATCTGAAGGTTTAGATGTCTTTGAAAAGTTGAAGTTATATTTTAATACTTTTAACTGATCCTCCGAAAAATTCTTGTTGAAGATATTAACGATGGGGTTAGCTTTTACAGTGGGAAGATTAACTAGATGGATGAGACTAGTCGACTGGTGTGTGAGCTTGAGGAATTTAGAAATAAGCACATTTTTATGCCGTTGACAAACGGTATCGGTTCTAGACCAAGATGTATGATCAAATGAACAAACATTTACAGTTGAATTAACAATTTTTAAATGGAGGTAATATAATTTATATTCAATTTGCGATAAACGTTTGCGCGTTTCCCTTATAATATGACGAAGAAGTGACAATTTGAATTTATGCAAACTTTCGAAACGTGAACGGAAGATTTTAGGCTACATTTCACATGTATAAATTTGGGAATGATATTTTGGTGTTTCCATTTAAGTACAAACTGCAGATGATTCAAGAATTTCATACGTTTAAGGCGTAACTTACAAAATCGGTTCCTGTCAGTGGGCATATTGTGAAAAGGGTAAAAGCAAGAAACAAGTGAACAAAAGAATATATAATCGCGAAAGCCCAAAAAAGCAAATAATTATAACATGAAAAAATATGAATCATTAATGAAGACAATTTACATAAATATATGACAAAACATTCGAAAGGAATATAAACAAAAGGAGAGAAACTTACCCAAATCTGAAAAACCAATAGCCACGTGGAAAGAAGCAACGAAAGTCAAAATGGTGCACGTGGTAAACGATATAAAGTAGAATTTCCTCGAAAATGCCAGTTGATAGCACAAATCTAGGTATTTTGATGACATTATGGCACTTAATAATTTTGAGAAAATTTAAAAACACAATATTTACCTTACGTACTAAGCAAGACTAATACCACTCAAAAAGAAATTAACTTTTTGGATTTGCATATTATTGATTACAACAAAATTAGACTGTATGACAAAAGAAAATACTTTAATTTTGACACAAAACAGTCAACTGGAATTCAAACATCTCCAAAAAAGTCACAAGTAACCCTATGCACAATCAACTACTTAGTCTGCATATAAGTTAATTACTTACAAGAAAAGGTCCTTTCATTAGTAAATACCTAAATTGAAAATAAAATACCAATTAATTATATTAACCTTGCTCTTATAAAAGCAGGGATTAACTACCAAATTCAATCTTTATTTTATTACGTAAAGATTGCTTTATTCCAAGCCTTTTATTTAAATATAATTTTTAACCTATTGTATTTTTTTGGTAAAATATGACGTGAATGATTTGTTAACCATGAATTTTTTTTTAATTTTATAACATCGATGCAGTAAATGTTTTTTATAACTCTATAGTTTAATTTTTTTCAGGTCTGAATTCGCGTTGGGATATATTCTTGACGCTTTGAGAATGGGGTGGAAAAAATTGTTTGTATACAGTTCTCTCAAATAGCTAAGAAGGACTAAACGCATTTTCAGGATTCCTTAATTATGCGAGTTTAATTTTTAAGATAATTACCCCCTCATGAGTCTATCTCAAACTCTAACTATTCTAATTATGAATAGTTAATACGCAGTTAATCACAAAATATTACGGAAAGATTTTTTAATTGTTGTTTGATTCCTAATTTAATAATGTTTTGAAAAATTTAATTTGTATTCTATTTTGCTTAATTTTAATTTTAATATTATATATATACATAAAAATTAAAAATGAATTATAATCCACTTGATGGACAGAAAAGTTTTAGCATAAAATGCTACACTAAAATTGTTTTCTTAAGAAAAACTGAGAAACAATTAAGTAAAAATTAATTTGTGTTTAATTTAAAAATTGAATAAAGATAATTAGTTGCTATGATATTTTGCCGTATAACGGAAGATCTTTGAATTTTTGTCGTACATTGAAACGACTTTGGTTTTTAGGCTTATAACGTAAGTAAACTAAACTCAGATCGGGGAGTATCCTGAAGAACTCCGGTTTCAGGTAATTAACTATCGTTATTCCATTGTGAAATTAAACGGAGATTAATTTTTACTCAGTTTTTCGCAAGAAAACAGTTTTAGTCTAGCATTTTTATATTAAGATTTTTTTGTCATAGGAAGTGGATTATAATTTATTTCTAGCAGTACCAATTATTAAAGTTGCTTTTGGGTTAATATCTGTGATATATCTATCTAAGTTTTATTTAGATGTTTTGTTCAGTTTTAATGAATATATATATTTTAGTACTTAAATTTTTTCTTTTGATTTCGTTTTCTTTTTTTTTTATTGCGAGTAAGGTTTTTTTTTCAAATTTTTATGTTTTCAAAGTAATAGGGGTTTTGCAAATACTAATTTTAATTACTTACTATAATGCTGACTAAAATATTTTTTTAATTCTGGCTTTAATTAAATTTCTGTTCCTTGAAGACTGTATATGAAAACGTTTTCTGTCATGAATTATTGCTTCATATATTTATATAATATAAATATATATACATATATATATATATATTATATAAAATATTATATATATATAATATTTTATATAACATTATAAAAAACGTTTCTGTTTCCTTATATATGTATATATGTATATATAAGGAAGCAGCAATTTTTTCATGCTAAATTTCAAGCGAAGGTTCATCCCTCCTTAAACAGCAAAATTAATTAAAATAATATTTTTTTATAAAAACATTTTAATATCAGTTTTAAAAAATTTTGTGTTTAGCCCTACTTCTTAATTTTAAGAAAATGTTATCCATTTTTGTATAATTTATTTTATGTTCATATTTTAATCTGTCATGACAATGTTAAAATGGTTCGTCAAAAATTTTTAATATGTGTCTAAAAGAAAGAACAGAAAAGAAGTTAGTGATATGAATCTTTCTAAAATGCGCTTATAACTGCTGCAAATAAAAGCAGAAATTATTTATGCATTTATTTATAAGAATATTTATGTGAGTTATATGTGTTTAATATAATGATTGGCTCTCATAGAGCGCAAATTTATAAAGTTAAGTAATGAACCAGAAATAAAAGAGAAACAAATTAAAATTCTAACAATAAATTTTCAATTTCACTATAAATCACAGACAAATAAATAAACAGAGTACCAAGAGAAACCAAAATGATAAATATTTGTAAAGAGGAAAATCAAATAAGTCCATATCTGTTTATTTAAAAGTCCACTTTCGACACAATAAAGCATGATAAACAAACCTGAAGGATGTAATTAAATAATATGAAATTAAATAAAAGTTTGTCTACAGGAAACCGAAGAACCGAAACTGCGAGACACGAAAAAATTTACATGTAGAGAATATTAACAAATACAAAGATTAGAAAATGCAGATAAAAAAGAAAGAAATATTTTCTGTCGTTGATAATCAATGGTGACCATATATATATGCTATGGGAATTTTTTGTTTCTTTTCACCGTTTTATTAATAAATCATTACGTTATAGATAACAGAGAGAAATTTCGCACAGATTTTTGATTACAAGTCTAATAGTCTCTGTTTTAGTATCTAAATTAAGTCCTCAAACATTCTCATTGTAAGATTATCGTCTTGCATTTCTATCATTGCATTTCGTGCATATATATATATATATATAACTTATTTTCGGACTTATCGTTGATTTGCAAAGAAGCTACATTTTTAGATTCCATTAAGTATGCTTAGAAAATAATGAATACAATTTTATAATTCATTTCAGAAAATTTTGTGTAAATTCTTTAATTTTCAAAAGTGATGGAAAATTTGGATTTTAAACCATTGACTGAATTTTATTAGCACTTCCTGGATTCTTCACATAATTGTATTTATGTCATTTACTGTATGTGAATTCCTTTCTTCTACCAGCCGTAACAAGAAGAGGATGAGCTCATAATCAGGTAAACGAGTTGATCTGTCGTTTTGCGTGAGATAGTGGCCTGGGCGTATGCCAGATCCTAGAATCTACCTTTAAGAACAACATAATGCAATCTTTTCCGAACCCTCGATCTTTCACCTAATTTATCTTATTAACTCTGTCATCTGGCGAATGGCCAGACCAGCTTAAGTAATAGATGAACCACACAGGTTTGCTGAAGTGACATCTGCCTGCTTGAACTGATACTGGTTATACGGGAAGGAAAACAATGAGCAAAGAGGCGACAATAATGTTATTGGATTTTCAGGATTGAGGAGCTGGATAATGTTGGGGGTTAGTTTTATCCTTCAGAGGGGCTGATTATCATTTCCAACACAAGTTAACTTTCTCGAGGGAAAGGAAGTCTTCTTTTTGCTTGATTGCATCACATGAAATTGAAGAATTTCTAACCTTCTTTTCTAAGGTATGTACTCATGGAGATCCATCATGTATAATGAAAGGGTTTATAAACAATACATGTGTGGCAATAAAAACCTTCTCAGAGAACTCGGAATATTAATGATTGTGCAAGAGTATTGTGCAGCAATATTTATAGAGCCTTCATAAAAAATTATGAGATTAATAAATACCCTACATACTCGGTAACAGCAAACCTCGAGAATATATTTCATATCTTGAGGCTTGAAGCTAGGTATGAATTTTTAATAAGCAACAGTACCACGTTCGCGGGTTTACGAGCGGGAAAAATGGGGACACAAATTTACATTTATATTAACCTACAGTCTGGATTATTTTGGAAACCGGAAACATCTTCATTACTCAGTTTAGTATTCAAATATATTTTATAGTGCCATTAGGTTTTTGCAAAAACCTTGTCGAAATTATTAGCTCTGATAAATGATCAAAAGATTAACTCAGTGTTTAATAATATACAATTTTGTTCTTCATTCTGAGCTAAAAATTTATATTGCTGCAGAACTGTAAAGATTTTCTGCATCGTTGCAATTATTACAACATTTTAATTTTCCATTACCTTGCACTATGACTTATCTCACTTGCCTGGACTAGAAGCACAGTGCATCTGTCACCGACATGTGTCTTGGACATCATATAGGTGATCGTACGACTTTGCCCAGTTTCATCTCAGTTATGGAGGAGAATCCACTGGGAAAGGGGTCCTAGAGTCTCCTACCCCTCTTCTGTATCATAAAACGCCTCGAAAGGACAGTCGCTTTGCAGTGTATTTTAAGGGCTCCCATGCCGCAAGGACACTATACATTTACAAGCATGCAAGCCTCGTGGGGAATCCGAACCCATGAGCAAGGATACTGCAGACAGCAACGCTAACGTGTCATTTTTCATTGTTCAGACTTAAACATCCTTAGAAACAGGTTTACAATCTGATGTAACTGTGTTACAGAAGGAAGAGCTATGAGCACAATAATAATATTCTTATTTGTAAAAAATTCTCGAAAGTAATTAAATTAGATCCGAGAATCCTTAAAACCCTCGTATAATTATTGAAAAATAATCAGCTTCGGCTATATAATTTTAGGCAGCTGAGAAACAAAGTACTTTAAGCTAAGATGAAGGCAACATTTTAATAGAAGAAGAAATAAATTAGCTGTGAAGACATCATATGACTAGGGATTTCATTTTACGCATGGATCGAGTGCTGCGATCGATGCTAGTATTTTAAGTCCTTAAACTGGAGTAAAAAGAAGGTTTTTTTCAGACTGTAATGGCTCTCTTTATCAAAACGATTGCGAAAATCTGTAAATTAAGATAGCGTTGGAAAAAGATATATTATTATGAGAACAGCTTCTGCGGTCGTAATAGCTATCTTCATCATGATTATTGCGAAGTTTCTCTGAGAATTAGAGATGCCTCTAAAAATACATACTTATAAAAACTGCTTTTGTTGAAACAGGTTTTAACTCGAAGGAGCGACTGTACAAACTTATTTCGTTACTTACAGAGAACATAATGAGAAGAATTTTTAGGAAATTAATGATTAAATCTGAGAACCTCTGCATGAGATATTCAATTGCACAGGAGGAAAAGTTCTGGAAAACATGCAAATCGTGGAATAGACCAGAATAAATCATCAGGATTGCTTAAAGAAAATCAGTCAAAACTAATGACCAGATGAAAAATGATAGGATGCTCATTTAATAGAATAACGAAATAAGCAAAGTCAGCAAAACAATTCTCCGGAAATGCAATTTTCAAAGAAATACAGTTATATTGGAACATTTGATACTGACCAATTAATATTTAATGCAGAAGCGGCTTAAATCTGAGAACCTCTGCATAAGATATTTAATAGCACAAATTGGAGGAAAAGTTCTGGAAAAACATCTGAATCATGGAATAGACCAAAATAGTTGTTTAATTGTCCTTTAATCAAAACTAATGATCAGATGAAAAATGATAGCAAATCTTTTAATAGAATAACGAAATAAACAGAGTCAGTGAAGCATTTCTTTGAAAACTGAATTTTCAAAGAAATAAAATTGGAAATGAAATTGGAGAAAAAGCTCTGGAAAAACATGTGAATCACGGAATAGACCAAAATAGTTGTTTAATTGTCCTTTAATCAGAACTAAAGATCAGATGAAAAATGATAGGAAATCTTTTAATAGAATAAAGAAATAAACAAAGTCAGCGAAGCATTTTTCTGAAAACTGAACTTTCAAAGAAATACAGTTATATGGGAACATTTGATATTAACGAATTACTATTCAATACAGAAGCGGCTTAAAATATCTGTAGTTAATGACTGGAAATAATAAATACTCAGATCAAACCCTCACTCTGCAATTAAAGAACAATATGAAATAAAATATTTTTAGAAAAATGTAAAATATTAAAGATATTATTTCTGTTTCTTAATAAACAAAGCTAATTTTTTGAAGCAAGTCTAAGTTAAATGAATACTATCAGCTTAAATTATCTTTTAATAGAACCATTAATTATGTGTAAAATATTATCAAGGCTCAAAATTTTCCTCACTTTCGAAACGATCATGGAAAAACATATTAGTTTGCTTGTGCATGTTAGCAAAAATTAAATTAAATATGCATGCTTACGCTAATTGTGTTTAATCTATTATTGTAAATTCGGAAGTCGTGTAGAAAATATTGGCTATAGGGAACGCGAAAGACTAAAAATCAACCATGCCTTCCATGGAAATCAAACGCGGGGCTTTCAGATGCTAGCTGGACACCAATAACCTCAAGGAAACGTTCAAGAAGGACAATTGAACTCCTTAAACGCTAAGGTAGTTTCATTTTTCCTTTCTCTTG
The DNA here is from genome assembly GCA_000611955.2 of Stegodyphus mimosarum. Lineage (NCBI taxonomy): Eukaryota > Metazoa > Arthropoda > Arachnida > Araneae > Eresidae > Stegodyphus > Stegodyphus mimosarum. The sequence continues at coordinate 21,216 of KK118161.1, read as the reverse complement.
AGAAATACGATTTGTAAATATTTTAACGCATATTTAGCTTACTTTATTCCTTAGAAAAGAAATTTCGAAAATCAAGCAAGAACATAAATAATGAACTATAAATTATGCCAGCGTGCTTCAAAGAACTAAGTAACATACGTTTTATATACACAAAAGTAAAGTAAACCGAAAAATTGTTTAAGTTCTTACAAGCACGAAAGAAATGTGTGAAAAAAAGTATTACGAGTCGAATATATGGATTTTAGGTATAGTTGAAAAAAGCTGAAAGAATAAGTCGAAGAAAATCAAAGGTATGCTATAAAAAGCATCCTAACATACACTGGTGAAATAAATTAAGAGAATTTTCATATTTGAGAAACGATCTCCAGAACTACTAGACAGATTTTAATAAAATCTGGTGTGAATATAGGTTGATATACTACAAACAAAATAAACATTCAACAGTTATAATAGACACACACGTTCGTGTGTAACACTCATGGGACTCTGAAAGTCTGAAACAGGGGTTGCAGAAGACACAAAAGAAATGGGTTAATACGGGGTATGGTACCCTCTTACAGCCATACAGGCCTTGAAGCGTGATGTCATACCGGAAATAAGGCAGTTTATCAGTGCCTGTGGCAATTGGTTCCACTCATTCAGCAACGCTGTTTGCAGTTCCTGGATGGTTCTCGGAGGGAGGTTGCGTGTTGCAATTGCCTTCTCCAGAGCGTCCCAAACATGCTCTATAGGGTTGAGGTCTGGAGACCTGGCTGGCCAATTCATCCGGCAAATATTTTCACTCTCGAGAAATTCGTCGACCAGAAGAGCTCTATGTCACCTCGCGTTATCGTCCTGTAAGATGAACTCGGGGCCAACTGCACCCCGGAAAGGAGAACATAGGGCTCCAAGACCTTATCCCTATACCTCACACCAGTCACAGAGCCTCTGTCAAAGACGTGGAGAGGTGTGCGTCCTTCCAACATGATGCCTGCCTAGACCATTACACCGCCACCATCATAATTGCTGATTTTGCTGACATTGGAGGGTAGGTAGCGGGTCCCTGGCTCTCCCCATATGAAAGTACGGCGAGAATCGGTGTTTAGGCTAAAACGGGACTCGTCGGAGAACAGAACGGTCGCCCATTGCTCAGTACTCTAATCACTATGCTGCCTGCACCATGGTAATCGGACTCTCCTTTCCGTAGACGTGAGCGGGACGCAAACAACCGTTGGCAAACAACCCTCTCTCATTTAGTCTTCTGGAAGAGTAACCCTTGTTACATGAGTTCCTGTGGCTGCATGCAGGTCCCGAGAGAGCTGAGAAGCTGTAGCCTCTCTGTTACGTTTCGCTAAAATGAAGAAATAGCGATCTTCTGTGGCCGTCGTGGTTCTTGGACGACCTTGCCCAGGCTTTTTCTCGATGGATCTAGTATCCTGAAACTGTTTCCATAGGTTACACTCGAGGCTGGGCGTTAAATTAAACTCTCTTCATATCTGGACTTGCGATTGGCCTGCCTCTAGCCTCCCCACAATTCGCCACCTCATTCCATCATCTAAACGTTGGTGGTTACTCATTTTTACTGTTCCGATGTGAATATAACCGATTGCTGCAAGGTAACACGAAGAAATTCGCCGAGGTGTGCCAGCGAACGCAATTCGTCTTACTCTCCACGCACTTATAAAGCGTGCTTTTCTGCTGTCTCCACTTACACATACGTGTAAGCTTACGTATTTGCCGCACAAGATTTGCATTTTTATCTAGAAGCAGTGGTTTTTCTTTGAGTTCCTTTCATGCAATTCGATAAAATATGCAAATTCTCTTAATTTATTTCACCAGTGTATAAAAGTATATCCAAATGAAACCGAGAAATCTATCAGCTGAGGAGCTCTGAAGTCGCTAATTAGTGGTAGTTGAATCCGGATTCAAATCCAGGTCATTTTAATGGGAGTTTCTGCTCTTTCTCAATGCGTAACGTGAATACGAGTCGGTTTTACTTAAAAAGTACGAATTCATATCTCCCGTTGTCGAGTAATCGTGTGTGAATCGCCGTAATTCAAATAAAAATTTAAAAAAAAGAAACGAAGAGCTTGTATTTGCAGGAATACAGATAATGGCGCCAGCACTGAATTCTTGTTTCGACACGCATTCGTGGAAGAACTGGCAAATAATCTTATTCAAATCCTTTGTATTTTTAGCAGACGAATCATTTTGTTCAAAATAGTATTGGAGTATAGTACTATATTAAAACCGTAAACACATTAAGTTCCTATCGCGCTCCAGAAAAGTATAATTACATGACATTACAACTTTTGAATAACTTTTATACTGGTCATGTTGCAAATAAAATTATAAGAAGTTTGACTCCTATACGGAAAAAATTGATAATAAGTTTCAAAATTTGCAGTTTTTGATGTCATTTTCAATTTGTCTCTAGGGCTAACTGAGTTAGAATAATTCGAGGGAGTAAGTTTAAATGAAAGTTTAAATGAAGTGGAGCAAAAAATATGCATAATTTAATAGGCCATACAAGGAAGTCATGTCGTAATCTCTCCGTATTACATTAGAAACAACTTTATTAGAAAACCATGCCTACATCAGATTTTCTAGTAAAATAGTTTCTAATGTAATCCGGAGAGATTACTATTATGTGTGATAAAACATATTATGTGTGATAAAAAATATTTTTAAGTTACCCACTGTTAATATAAAGAGTTCGGCAATGTGTCAACAAAATAAACATTATCACAGGTAAAACATTATTAATTATTTGTAACTCAGAGTAAATTATTTAGAAGTTTAACTAAACAGTAATTAATATTCCAGATGAAATAACTGACGGCTATTATATCTTTCAGGTAATGCAAAGTTATATAATACAGTTTCCTTATTACACTCACGTTTGTGAAAATTGCAACACCATGAAGGACTTACGCGAGTGAGCTGAAATTTTCAGGAAATGCAAAGTAGCGCATGATATGCAAATGATTAGAATTGCAAATCCGTAGCGCATGCGTATGCTGAGCAGCGCCCTCTGAACGGCTGATGGATCCGAATAAATAGACGGCTGTAGCGAGGCGTGTATGGTTATCGGTGGTTATCTGCTAGTGGTAA
>KK118161.1:4627-17229 GCA_000611955.2 Stegodyphus mimosarum | reverse complement strand
GCAGCACTTATTGCGGCGCGTGGTGGCCACACAAAATACTGATTCTCATCTCTTGTTCTTGTTTGTTTGCTTTGAACATTTAATCATTTATTTGTACCACTACCACTCAACTGTGTATTAAATTGCATTCAATTATGACGATTCCTTCTTGGTGTTGCAATTTTCACAAACGTGAGTGTATAATTTAATGTATAATTCTAGAACTTACTGGTAATCCAAGATCAGCAACTATTACTTTTGCTTTGACCGTTGGATCATGCTGAACAGTATTTACAATTTTTTCGACATCATATAGGTCCACTCTTCTGGGCCGGCTACTCCCTTTCCTTCTATCAGTGGAGCCTTGGCTCTGATATCTAAATTCAAATATCAAAGAAAAGGTTTTTATTTTTTAGATGAATGACATTCTAAACATTCTAAGCGAATATAGCACTCAAGATTTGAAGCAAACTTATAAAAACTTTTTTGGGAAGTTATAAACTATAATATAAAAATGTGATTTCTTTTTACGTTGAATTTTTACTTTTTTAAAATACTTAGAAGTGGTCTTTTAATTGATATAAATGATCGTTTTGCATTTAAGGTTTAACTGCGTAGACAAAAAAAACCCGGCAAATTATGCACTTTTAAATAATCATAATATTAAAGTTTGTAAATAACTACACACATTTTAATATTTAAAAAGAGTCACATCTGGTTTTGAAGTGTGGCTTAAAAAGAAATACTACATTTTATTTCACAAATGAAATCATAATTTGCTTAGTTTTAAAACTTCTTATAGTTTTAAGTATAACAAGAAAGTTTTCCACTTTCTTATAAAAATTCTACAGAATAGTATCATAAGTATGACGAGATTTTGGAAAAGAAGGCAGAGAAACTTTTGGAAAATTTTAATTCATTTAATTCATTCTATCTAAAATTTTAAATCCTATAAAATATTTTGCCATTCCGCAAAGCCATACTAAACTTTGAGTTATTTTGGGTTATTAGTATTACTTATGTTTTCTTCTTTTTTTTAATTTGCTAGTGCTTGAACGAATTCCAGTAATTTATACGCCTGCAATGGATCAGAGAAAGCATAAAAATTAAACATTTGTTTTCTGCTTGCAAAGCAAACAGACTTTTGTGCGCGTGTTAAAACGCATATATTAAACGAAGCAAGCAGCAATTATGTTTATTTAAGTATAGCAGCACAAAAAAAAGCAAAATCTAATGTTAAACAATGTGTAATATATTAATATAAAAAATACTTACTTGCTGCATAAACGATGAATTCTGCTTTTAGAATGACCAGTCATTTTGCCTAAAAGATTTTCCAGATTGAAAGTGTCCCAGAACTATTCCAACGTCCTGCTTGCTTAAAGACATTGTGAAAATAAACATCAAACGAACTTTCTCAATTTTAGAGAATTCGATTTAAATGAAGTTAAAGTAAAGTAGTAGACGATTACACGGCGAAGGTAAAAATTTATTCTTACAAATATTTAAAAAAAAAGGGAGAAAGAAAGAAAAAAAAATTAAAAATTTGAACAATATCATCTATAATTTACATTTCATATAGCATTAATAAATATTTATTACGTATCATTGAGGGGAAAAAATTCCATATAATTAATTCTACGTAAAATTTATTTGAAATTTAAGGTTAAAAATAGCTGTGGCAGTTCACTGTAACAAAATCCATAAACCACATTTGGCGTTATTATCGTTAAAAAAAAGATGCCAAATTTCAAAACGCGCCAATATGTAAATTCATGTGTATTTTAGAAAATTTTTAATACAAAAGTCTAATTTTTTTAAGTGTGCTTAGAAATACATCTACTTTAAGATGATGGTAAAAATTTTATAGGCTATAAAAAAATGTTCGAAAAATTTATAAAAAATGTTTAAAAAAAACAAATTTTAAAAATAAGTCATAAAAATGTGCGAATTATATTTGGATTAAGCCTAAATTTCAAATTCTGGAAGAAGGAATCATGTAAGTTTAATAAAAAAAGAGATATTAATAACTATATATAAAATTCAATTAACATTGAGGAGATAAAATTTTGAGAGCTAATACTTTTAAACGACTCTTGCAGTTTTTACAAAATTTGGCAGTTTGGCATAATTTGAGTCGTAGAAACGAAATATGGAAAAAAATTGGCATGTCATTTCAGAAAAAAGTCCGATTTTGTGTCAAAATACCTATATTAGAACAATGCTATATATAAATCTAATATATATCCTAAGACGCGCATTCGAGACATGGAGAACGCAAGATGAATTTCGTCAGTCGGCCCAGTAAAATGGGAGATATAGAACTGCCCCCCCTTTTTTTGGGCTCAATGTACCATAATACCGTATATTATATGTATGGCCCTGTTATAAATACATTAATAAAAGCAATGTTGCACTAGAATTCGATCTGTCTCTCTCTATCTCTTTTATTAATTTGGGAGAGCTTACGCATTTATTAGGAGTCGTTAGCTGATATCATTCGGAAAGTTTTAATAACTGCTGTTAAAAAGCATTGATTTTTTGTAAGATTAAAATTTATTGGTAAAACTCTATTACACAAGAATTGTTTCAATTTCTCTATGATTGGATTTTACTTCTACTGTGTTTCACTGTTTTGATCTTGGGCATCTGATATGAGTACCGATCTAGCGTTTACTTTATGATAAAGCAAAGATGAGAGAAAGGAGAGGATTGATGAATAAATTACATTTCGACTAAAGGTGTCGAAAGAAGATGGGAAAAATATATCTCTTTTTTAACGTTATTTAGCATGTAATAAGAAAAAAAAGTAACGTAAAGCTTTATTTTCACCTTCTTCCGGTAATATTTACGATTTTTACTTCCATAACCTGCATCTATTTTATAGACCATTAATTAAGCAAAGTACTTCTCTCTGAGCGGAACAGTTTTTTTCCTTTCTTGTTCGTTCAGATCAAAAGTTAAGTTTTGTTAAAATATTTCTTTTAACAAGTGAATAACGTACTAAATATTTTTGATGAAAAGAAAAAGGGAGAAAAAAGCTTAATTGGTAGGTTTATTAAATTTGCTTACCACAAGCGATTTTTTCCCCTTCACATTTGGGCTTTCTGACACTGTGCATTAAGATTAATTAGCTTCAAAAATTTGCATCTGACTAAAAAGAATGCGTATTAGAAGTTAAGAATTCTTTAAAAAATATGAAAAAAGTCGCAAGATTTTCTTCTACTTCTTCTTTTAATAAAAGAGATTCATAAAGTACTTTCTAAAAAATAAATAAATTAAAATTTTCAAAACTTAGTGAATCTTAATGTTGCGAAAAGAAGAAATTAGTAAATTTCCTTTGTGCATTACTTGGTACTGCAGTTGGATTCCTGGCCTTTATGTATTTGTTCTAAATATAAGTTTTGCATTTTAAATTTCTTCAAATAGTTCTATAGAAATGTAGCATGTTCACATATAAAATAAAGATACTATGTTTAATTTTATATTTAAATTAAATTGGACTCGAATGATATCATCGCTTAACGGAAAGCTTTGGCTTATCTTAATTCTATAGTGGCAAGTAACACAAATGATAAGAAAAATATATTTAAGGCAGTATGGCACCGATAAGCATCTATCTAAGTATAACTTCAGCAAAGATGCAAGAGATAGATTTAAATCTTTCTGAGAATTATAACACATGCCTTTGAGTGCTCTTGTACTTTTGTACGTTAGCCGTCCAGATGGCAAAATGGTTAGTGACTCATAGCCGTACCGAAGGGACAGGATTCGAATCCGGGAAGATATAGATGTAAATTACCTGCCCTTTCACAGGAAGCAAAGGCGACCGCCTATTAGGTGCCTCCATAAAAACATTATCACATAGTCGCTTTCGAAGTAACATTCATCAGAACTCATACACTTGCATCAGCGACTTACGTCTTTAAGTATCAGTCATAGCCTGGCTGTGGCGTTGTTTTAGATAATTGAATTGCCTGCAAATGTTGACTCCATAAAATCTTCGTGAAAAAGGGAGAATAGATAGATTGCGAGAAATCTGGCGACAAAGTGACAGCATATCTTTGTGACAGACAAGGATGACAAGGATATCTTTGTGATTTCTGATAAAGAAAACTGCTTTACTCCAACACGATTTGCACGAAATGCGACATGATTAAAAAATGCTTTAAGTTCATTTGAAATATAACGAGAATTACGCTCTTTATTGTGGGACTTCATATGTTGCTTATATAGAGTTAAGGTAATGCTCTGTAGCAATCAAATTCAATTATTACAAATTTCATAAAAGTGATCTGACTCTTCCCAAAAGTTTTGAGCACAGAACTATTTGTGATAAGCTTATGCTAAATAAATGAACATATATCATTTGATATCTCCTGCCTACAAATTTTGATCTCGTACCCTCAAACCATTCGGTGACAATATGCTTCTTTACTTTCCCACTGTCAAAAAGTATTGAAATTGCAAAAGGTTATGAATGAAATTTCTTGAGTATATTCGTTTGTGACATTCCCTAAATGATAGTTGGCTATGTTTCTGATTCTCTCTTGCGCGCGTTCATATGTCCCAATTAACTCTAACTCAAACAGTTTCTAAACTGTGAAAATTCATTCAGTTTCTTAGCACTCGTACTTGAAAGAAAGCTTCAGGTACCATTCATATGAGCAAAATCTCACAGACGAAATTTAAATAATGATAAACATAAATTTTATTCATTGTTCATGATTAAGAACATTATTAAACACACATTTTCAAAAAGATTGTAGAGACATTAGGTTATTTAGAAGCAGGAGAGATGAAAAATGAGCGCTGCCCCCGCCGGGAATCGGACTTCTCGGTTAAGCGTCGAGTGTGCTCCCCACTACAGCACGAAGGCATGCGAAGAAGATGGGAGAAATACCTTATATACTCCGCCTTTTAAAGGGCGACTGGGCATTTTGCGACCCAATCGCAAAATCTCGGTGGTGAAGAATCATCATCCACCAATTTTTTAGTTCGGGAGCCAGTGTAGAGTCATTAGGTATTTTTGAAGCAGGAATATTGAAAACTGAGAAACGCCTTCGCCTTGAATCGAACCACGGACCTCTCGGTTACGCGTCGAGTCTGCTGACCACTACACCACGAAGGCATGCGAAAAAGATGGGAGAAATACCTTATAAGATATAAAGAATCTTTCAAGAAGAAACAATTTCCCTGAAGATACTGTACATAACTTTCGTCTGGGCGTTTCGAAAGACAATTACCTTTCTTTTTCCATTAAATTAATATTTTGTTAATCAACAGCTAATTAGGTTTATGCTAAATTAACACAATTTTAGCATGCGAGTATTTAACTATTTATGTGTATAATGTTACGCATGTTTGCTTTCAAGGAACGTTTTTTCGTTACATATTGCCAGCAAATGTCAAATTCGGATCCACGTTGAGAATTGTTCATGTTAATTATATTTGCACGATGCCTTTTGTTTCAGATTTATACTTTAACTGCAGCCGCACAGCCGGGATAGTGGTTAACGACGCTGACTGCCGTACCGAAGGGCCCGGGTTCGAATACCGGAGAAGGCATGGATGTTTGTAGACGTACAGTGTATGTGTGGTATGGGGGAACTTTAAGTATGCGGCCAGCCGAAAGTTATCTCGAGAGGTTTATGGTAAGGGAAAACGGGTGGGAGATCCTCCGACTCGTCCCCTTCGGGGTGCTGTCCACCAAAATTTAGGGTGGAACTGAGCAAAGTCGTACTGTTACCTGTACGGTGCTCAAGGCTCTTGCCAATGGCGCAGTCTTGCACTCCTTGCTACGATCAATTTCGTGGGCTTGTCCTGATGTTACCGTCAAGCAAGTGAGATAAATCATAACAGCAACAACTTTTAAACTGCAACTGCAGAGAGTCAAACTTGAAGAGCATTATAGACCAGCAGTCATTAACCAGGGGAAGTATACAATTGACGGATTCGTTTTTTGCTTTTGCATGTGTCCAAGAAAACTCGTTCAGATTAGTGCGAAAACTTATTTTTCATCTCAATCTAGTAACTTTATCTCTGAACCCATATTTTCGAATCATCTTCTTAATCTCGTTTTCATAATGACGAAGAACTCTTAACTGAAACAGAGAACAGTTGGCCTATTTATAAATGGGCTGTAAAACATTCTTTTTTTCCCCAAATTATTTTAAAAGGTCAAGAATACTCGCACAGTATTTCTTTCAGTAGAAATTGCTTACAGAAAATAAGTAAATAGTTTAATCATCGTTCAGCTGAAAGACTCAGTAATAAAACAAAAAATGTAGCTCTCTAGATGACTTCATAAAGCATTAGGCAATTGACCTGGAAGAAAATTCTGAAATGTGCGTGAGACTGATAGCAGCATGAGATGGCTTGAAGTCTTGGATGTATGAAACTATTCTTTGCTAAGAGGGCAAAGAATAGTGAAGAATAATGAAAGAAGAAGTATTTATACTACTGAAAAGCACAAATATGAAGAACGTATAATTTCCAATTATTTCCTCACACAATTTATCTCCGGTCATAGCCCATTCCCCACATATTTCTAAGAAAGAAATCTCTCTTCAACAAATGTGTGTGTATGTGGGGAGATGGGCGACCCCAACCACTACATCCTACAATGTCCCCTGACGGCAACTTACCATGTGCGCCATCCCACGAACTCCGGAATAAAATTCCTAAGATTTCTAATCAAGCGGAGAAATGAGTATGACAACTTTCGAAAGCTAATAGACATACTACAACAATATAGACTAGAACTGTGCTCCCCAGAATGAGATCAGGAATGTAATCAGGTCCCCTGTAAAAGGACGGTACGCTAGATAGGTAGTGCATGGGACTATACCGTTTTTGTCAATGGCAATGGCGTAGTGCTCCCTGTACTTGTTCCTGCCCTGTCCAACGAATTTATTACATAAACTTAATGATCTTTTACATCCTGTGAAAATATTCAAAAAAAAATTCGACTGTACTATCTCCTTATTATTAGTATTATTACAATACACTATTCCATTGGTTCATATATTATTTCATTTTTCAAATATATATACACTCACGTTTGTGAAAATTGCAACACCAAGAAGGAATCGTCATAATTGAATGCAATTTAATACACAGTTGAGTGGTAGTGGTACAAATAAATGATTAAATGTTCAAAGCAAACAAACAAGAACAAGAGATCAGAATCAGTATTTTGTGTGGCCACCACGCGCCGCAATAAGTGCTGCTACACGACGTGGCATGGAGTCAAACAAAGTTTGAATGTCTGACTGAGGAAGAGCATTCCATATCGTTTGTACGCGTACCCAAAGTTCGTCTGCAGACGCAACAGGACGAGGATCACGAGCAAGACGCCGACCAATGACATCCCACACATGTTCAATTGGCGACATATCCGGGGAACACGCAGGCCAAGGAAGAAGCTGTACCTGCTGCGCTGCAAAGAAGGATTTAACAATCCGAGCAGTATGAGGGCGGGCATTGTCCTGTTGAAATACAGCGCCTGGCAAGCTTTGAAGGAAGGGAACAGCTTCGGGCTGTAGAACTTCACGGATATACCGGTTGCTGTTCAGATTGCCCACAATTCGTAGCAATTGAGATCGTCTATGATATGCTATGGCGCCCCAGACCATAACTCCGGGTGTTCGTCCACTGTGGCGTTCGATAATGCACTCCGGAAGGTGGCGTTCACCGGCATAGCGTCTGACACGAATGCGGCCATCATGGTACCACAAATTAAAGCGGGATTCGTCAGAAAACACGACATGCTGCCAATCAGCACGCCAGTCTCTATGCTGATTGGCCCATTGTAGCCGCAGGCGGCGATGGTCGTGCGTTAGGGGGATCCTGTATAAAGGAGTCCGTGCGCGCAGTCCACACTGCAGCAGACGTCTACGAATTGATGAAGCACACAATGAAACACCTGTAGCTATTGACCACAGTGCTGCCAATTGTCTAGAGGAAGCTGTACGGTCCGTCCGCGCCATGCGGACCAGGTGTCTATCATCGCGAGCTGACGTCACATTTCGGGGTCCACTCCCGGATTTCCGAGTTGTCCGACACTCGTCCGTCCACTGCTTCCAAACGCGCATCACTGTGCTGCTGTTACGCTGCACACGAGAGGCTACTGCACGATACGACAATCCAGCTTCACGAAGGCCGATGATTCTCCCTCGTTCAAACTCTGTAAGTTGTTCAAATCTCGCTCTCTTTCGTCGACGAGGCATAAGTACAGATTAAGTTAACGTTTACCACTAGCAGATAACCACCGATAACCATACACGCCTCGCTACAGCCGTCTATTTATTCGGATCCATCAGCCGTTCAGAGGGCGCTGCTCAGCATACGCATGCGCTACGGATTTGCAATTCTAATCATTTGCATATCATGCGCTACTTTGCATTTCCTGAAAATTTCAGCTCACTCGCGTAAGTCCTTCATGGTGTTGCAATTTTCACAAACGTGAGTGTATATGTGTGTGTATGAATTAAACCTGGTACCTATCATATTTGTCACAAAATGTAAATCTGAATTTTATTATGTCTGTATGTCATTCTTGTTACACCAAAACAGATGTTCAACTTAATTTGTAAATTTCTCATTGTATTGATACCATATTGTAACCACTGTATGTCTTTGATCATTATTTTAATAAATATTGGTGCGGGGCGTACGGTGGGATTGTATACGATGTACCATAATCAATAATCCCTAGATCCTTTGATACCTTCAATTGACAATGTGCTCATCTTTTCTTTGTTAACTATTACAAACCTTGTTTTTTTTTTCACTTAGTATGGGAAGACCTTGCCTGTTGAGCATTAGTACATCGCTGGTGCCCCCCATACTTTTACCTGTACCTGTACCTGTACCTGAAAAACACAAATTTCTTATTCTCAAACGCAAGACGGCTGACAACTAGGACGGCTTCCCAATACATTTTACATGTACACTTAAAATAACTGAATGCAGAACACGAGTCGAGATAAGCATCAGTCATTGCTTGCTACACACTGATTTGTATTTCTCAGCGTAACCTATATTTATCGATCAGGCAGACTATACATAACTGAACTGTAAGCGAATCGTAAATAAGTTCAACTGGTTGTAAGGAAGTAAGTAAGTCATTACGTTTTCAAAGTTACAAAGAAAGCAAGTAAGGTAATTTTTCATTTTAAATTGAAAAAACGCGCATTGGGAAAACAAATCCGTTAAAAGGAAACTATAACAACAGCTTATTTGCGAGGGAGGTCTGGAAATGAAAACTTTGAAATGCGAAGACACTTTGATGCCCCTCCAGAAGTCTGGTTTTTGATTAAGAGCAAATACTTCTTAAAACTTGCATTTGTCTGAAATTTAATAGACTAACAGATGAAAGCACTTTTCATCTTTTATAGGATATCATTAACATTCTCGGCTAGGTAATATGCTCTCTCACTTCTCCAAGTTACAATGAACGGAACCCACTGAAAGAGAAATGGAATCAGGTTAGAGAGTTCAAAAGGTGACAGCAGTCTTAGACTTGTTTTGAATCTCATTAGGAACTTCTAGAGCAGTTGTTTAGATCCCCAAAATTATAACACTACCGAAGCTCTTCCTTCGTAGAGCTAACTGCAGGATTGTTATATCTATAACTACTAATTCTCCATCGACTGAAATTGTGATTAATAGGGAAAATAATGTTTTTAGAGTTAGGCTGCCTATTACCATAACGAATACAACTGGCAGAGATACTAAAATGAATTCAGATTTTTGTGTTAACAGTTTCAGATTTTTGTATCAGAAATATTAAGAAAATTACTTATCATATTGAATGCTGAAATCATGTTCTGTGTAATTTCAGCGAGATATCCACTAACATATTCCTTCAAGTTTGAGACAAAAGATTTAATTAATAGCCCCGGAAAGCGAATCAAATTAAATTGTTTAAAGTCAGATTAGTTTCATGAAGTACAAAATATTTGCATTTAGAAACTGATAATATCAGTAGTCTGAAATCTTTCGGCCTGGAAAAGAACACCGGCATTCCATTTTTTTTTAAGATTCGCAATTTAATTTTGACCAATGTCATAGCGAACTTAGTTGACGTATTTAGCACTTATAATGATAAACAGAAACAACAAATCAATAAAGAAAGTTATATAAGTGGTGAAAACGTAACACTAGTAACGATTACACTAGTTTCTTCAATTCTAACAAAAAGTTAATTTTATACTATGCAAACGAAATTCGATTGCTAGATTAACATACAATTTGCAAAATAGTTACTTCAGAATTTCATTCTTTCTAGTAATAAATGTGTAGCACAGCTTGCATAAAAATCTCTCATCACAACTAAAATTCTGTTTCAACTGATAACATAGCAGGTTAAGCTTTCCACGTTCTTTAATATTGTCGTCATATAAACACTTTAATGCACAGCCATGGATGTGTATGTGAACAAAACATCTGTTTATGGCGAAAAATGCAAAAGCTAATTGCAAGCTGATTTCTAGCAGGAAAAAAAACTCGTAAACTTACCTTACACATGACGTCATTTATAAAGATTGCATATAATTAACTTTATTATTTGACAATGAAGCGCAGACGAAACTACTAGCTTTTGATGGTCTCTTTCATTCAGCTACTACTGACGGGCTCAAAACACAAGATTTATAAAATTCATATTTTGACGGCATAAATGCAAATCATGCTTCTAAACATTATTTTTTACAAGATGTTTTATAATTCTGTTTGTGACACTTATTACTAAACCTATCAAGAAATTATTGCAATTCGAGTATAAATATGTCTTTATTCACAAGAATCATCACAGGCATAAGCACACTATTCCACTGTTTCACGAGCCGAAGGATTCCCTGTTCCTAAAATTCCTGCGGCTGTGACAAGAGCCAGACTTGCAGTACGTCCTTCAGTTCGCCATATGAGTCCCTTCTGAGATGTGTTTTTAGCGGACCAAACACATGGAAATCGCAGGGCGACATGTCCAGGCGGATGCTCAAGCTGCTTCTACTTTAACTGGTTACCACACTTTGTGTGACCTTGGAGACGTGTGGACGCGCGTTACCGTGGAGCAGAATCACTCTCGACGTGAGCAGCACAGGCCGTTTGCTATTGATGGACTTGCGGAGGTTATAGAGTGTCTCAAACTGCACCTCACTGTTAATATTTTTTCCGTACTCGAGCAATTCCCTGAGTATCGGAACTCGGCCGTCGAGAAGACGGTGGGCATCAAATTGCCCACTAAGGGCACAGCTTTGAATTTTTCAGGGGCAGGTGACGACGCATTTTTCCATTGCATGCTTTGTCTCTGTCTCAAAGTTATGGCACCATCTCTCGTCACCGGTGACGATCCTGTTCAGCAAAGTGGATTCTTCATGATATTGGAACATGTAATGCTCATACGCAGTTCCTTTTACGGTTTGCTGACCTTCTTTGGAACCCACTGTGAGCATGCCTTCAGGTAACCCAAACTGGTATGCACAATTGTCCACATTGTTGTTAGACGCCGATCATTTCTCACCAGGTCGATCACCTTGTCGATGAGTTCGGCCGTGATTATCGTGTTTGCCTGGCTTGGTCTCGGGTCATCACTCAAACACTCTCGGCCTTCACGAAAACGCGCAGTTCACTTTCACACTCACTTGTCGGGCACACAGTCTCCCTCGTATACGGCCACCATTCGAGGATGAATTTCGGCTCGTTTAACCCCTTTCACAGTCAGAAATCTGATAACACCTCGCTGCTCCTTAATCGTCGAATTTTGCAATGTGAACGCCATGTTATCCTCACACGCATTGCCCCGTCAATTGGACGGAACACACAACAGAATCTCTCTTGCGTCATGTGCGGGGGCTCCTCTCATGCGCACATTCGCGTCTCTATATGTCCCACTACGTAATCCCAAAGTGTCATATTCATTTCAACAGGTTATGTTGTTAAGACGTTTCGTACCTTTCCATTTGGACACCTGTCATATATATATATATATGTGTGTGTGCAAGTGGGTAGGTGGGCGTGTTTGTGAATGTGTGTTTGTTTGGTATTTCTTCTTCAGAGGTTTGGTATACCGAGAAATAGAAAAGAAGAAAGCTTATTTCTGAACCAACAGATGGATGATTAAGAGACTAAACTTGTCAGGACTTAGTGTTCTGTGCATCCTTTTTGGAAACATGGTAAATTCTGTAAAGGGTTCTTAACCTCCAATATTCAGTCCTGAACTGGAACAGGGAGCGGAAGGTACGCTATGTTCTGATGTATCTGCTGGGCTGGATAATAACTGCACGTGAAGGGATTTGAAATCCTCTTTTATTCAATCACTATTAAATACAAACTTCCCAACTCGGGAGAGATACAGAACGTAAAAGACCGCTCTTGGGTCGAACTTAACAATCAAATAAATTAAAATAAATACCTAAATAGAAATTAAATTAAACTTTGCTTCGCAGAGCAATTCGCGGAAGTTGGCCTCTATCTAAAAGGGTGCGTAGCAAGATATACTAAATACTACCGCACTTTAATTTATTTTACAATGCAATCACGTAGTAAGCACTATGGCTTATAAAATTTAAGCTGCTAACTGGTCAGACGAACGTTGAGCGGCGTGACCGTGATCTGAG
>KK118160.1:936558-963152 GCA_000611955.2 Stegodyphus mimosarum | reverse complement strand
TTAGAATTCTATGTTTTGTTTACAATACGTTTTCGCGGAACGTGTCGGGAAGGTTGCAATTGCGTTTTGGGAAGGTTGCAAAGACGTTTCGCAGAAACGCGCCGAATTGGCGATTTTCAAAACATCGCCAAGCAGTGGGCTAAAGCGCATTTTCACCTATCTATTATTTTAAGAAGGTATTAAACAGGTGTCCCTCAGCCAATAATAATAATAATAATGGACATATGTTTTTAAATAGTACATTTAAAGTTTTTTTTTTCTTACAGTTATCTAATAATCTGTTTTTACTAAAAAAATCATCAGAGAATTGCATTAATTCCCCCATCATGCACAACCTCTGCAGCAAAATTCCAAAAATGAGAAGGAAAAAAATGAGGCACATTATGCTTTATGCATGCAAATAGCTAAGACTTAGATTTTGCTACGACTTCCAAAATGTAAAACAAAAAAAGTAGAATATAATTATGAAGATACTTACAAGCTGTACGTTAATGGAAGAATAATTCTTCCTGTTAATATAAGCTTCTGGCGGATGCTCACTGTCACTTGGTGCTGTTACAGCTACATGTGTTCCATCCACCACACCTATAACACCAGGCATCCCAAACTTATGCATAATTTTATACTTTCAATCTCAGGTTGGATCGAATTTTTGGATTTCATTAAGAATTATTTTTGAATTACTAAATTCTCCTAACAGCAGAATTTTAAAATGGAGATAAGTTCTGTAAAAAAAGAAGATAAAGTTATATTTTTAGCAATGGAATTTTAAAAAAGTTCATTAACATCGAATAACTCGGCTGATTACTGAGAATAAAGATCTGATTCCAGTTTCAATCAGTAAACATAGTTTTAATGAATGATACATTTATGAATACACTGTATAAATAAGTGGATACAAATAAAAATACTTGATTTAGTTTACTTAATCTTCCAGTTATCCACGCGTGGAACTCATTTTTAAATTCTAGACTATATTTACGTAAGCTCATGCTGAAGTTCAGTCTTTAAAACTCCTTTCCCTAGTTGTCACCGCAATTTCGTTCGAAGATCGATCGACACGTGTGCTTTTCGGAGATGACCGATAATCGTTTAGATATTTAAAGTAAACTGACCTTATGTACTATAAAGTGAAGAAAGAAATACTTAATATTTTGTACATTTTAAATTTTTTCAAGTCTTAAGATTACGCGTATCGTCAATCGTCTTAATGAAAGTCAGCATATTATTCGTTTTACGGATTGATTTGAAGATTTTATCTTTGGCAGTGATGTTACTTTGAAAATAATTTTTTAAAATCAATTTCACTTTTGAATTTTCTAGCTTTATTTAAACCATATAAGTAAACTGCATGTGTAATTACAAGGAGAATTATCAAATCGCTACAATTTCCATTGCAGTTACAATTTTAAAATTATTCAATCAATGTTTTTTTCCAATTAGACACCATCTTTTAGGTGAAATCCGTAATAGACATGATAAAAATTGATAATATTTTAGCATAAATGCTTGGTTATTTAAAAAATTTTTACTTATCAAATTTCACTTAAATTATTTATTTTTGATAGATTGCTTCAAATATTTTACTCACTTCTCCGCACCTTTTTCAAACAAAAGAAATTTTGGTTAGCTTAATCCGTAATTAGACAAAGATACTTCAAAACCCTCTAGTTAACTGAATCGAGCGATTTCACAATCCACTATCTTTGCATGTTCTAAGGTATTTCTCCCACCTTTTTAACATGCCTTCGTGGTGTAATGGTCAGCACACTCGGCGCGTATTCGAGAGATCCGAGGTTTGAGTTCCGGCGAGGGCATTACTCATTTTTCATGTCTCCTCCTACAAAAAAATCCTAATGACTCTACAGTGTCATATATGGAAATAATTTGTTTAAATTATAAAATACATATATTCTTCTAATTAAAGGTAACACGGAAGAAGAAATAATTTCGAAAACATGAAGTTGGTTTCGTAAACGTTGGTGCAAAACTATTTCCCTCTTCCCTTTGGTTAAGGCGGTTTCAATTAAACTGAGCTTGATTAAGCAGGATTTGACTGTAGTTTAAGGGTCTTGCATAAAAGTACAGAAAAGGGATTTAAAAGAATTACCTTGTTAGTCTCTATAGTCCATAGAAATTTTCTTATATTTCGTTCTTTAAATATTTTCAAGAATTTTCCTCCAAGCTAATAAATTTGTTTTGTTGATACTTAAACAGTTTTCTAACCATGTTTAACTATAGCCGAGAAGATTTTAAATAAAACGTTTTTGAGTTTTTACAAAACATATATTACTGTCCTGTTCTTTTTTTAACTAAACATTCTTCTTCTTCGTAAAATTACGGTAAAAATTTATTGAATTATGGAGTAAATATGATCCCAGTCTTGAAAAACACTTTAGATGTAAGTACAACATAATTTGGGAAAAACCCAATTACCTCCTAAATATATATGAATATTATGTTCACTTTATAAGGTATTTCTCCCGCATTTTTAGAATGCCTTCGTGGTGTAGTGGTCAGCACACTCGGCACGTATCGAGAGGTCCGAGGTTCGAGTCCCGGCGATGGCATTGCTCATCGTTCTCGTCTTCGGCATCGAAATAACCTATTGTCTCTACAGTGGCGCCCGAACTAAAAAAGGTGGTGGATGATGATTCTCCATCACCAGGATTTGGTGACTGGGTCCCCTAATCCCCAAACGCCCTTTAGAAGGGGAAGCATTTAAGGTATTTCTCCCGCCTTCTCAGCATGCCTTCGTGGTGCAGTGGTTAGTACGCTCGGAGCGTATTTCGAGAGATCCGTGGTTCGAGTCCCGGCGAGGGCATTCCTCATTTTTCATCTCTCGTGCTTTTCAAAAAATTCCTCATGTCTCATGGCCTCATGTCAACTTAACTTCCAATTAAGTTCCAAATTATTTCCACGTAAGTATTATATCCAGTTGTTACGTAATTTTAATGAATAATTTGTTTTTAAATTCCAGAATAAAATGCTTATCTAAATTTAAGTAAATAAATTCAAGAGCGAACGAAAACTGAAAAACGCGGTAACTCTTTTAGATTTCACCCACTGAGAGCTCTTGTTGGAAGAGTGAGAGAAAAATTCGATTCCCACTTCAGGCTAGAAAACAATCTTTATTCTGCCATATTAAAACGAGTTTAATTTTTATCATTTTCCAAATTATTGAAAACAAATTCTTTTAATCTAGAATTTTATTGTTATTTCTGTGTAGAAAGGAGGTTTTAGGGAACCTCAAAATTACAGCTAAAAAAATTTAGTTCAGAGAATATGCGATTCGTCTGAGTCAAATTTTCCGATGCCACTGATCATTCTATTCTTTCTAGTTTTCGTTCCATTCTCTCAAACTGAGCTTGATTTACTTCCCGTTCATGATCTTATTCATAAAGTTTATTTTTAGTGACAAGTAAGTCATAAAATAACCGATTCAGTTTAATGAGCGAAAGCTTCTTATCCGATTCTATAAAAGAGTGGTTTTATCTATTTCTAGCTTTGATGAATATGGGCACTGAAAACTTTACATTATTGTTTCCTTTTGGTTTGCAAATAGTTCTTAGTTTGAAAGGCTGAATTGGATTACTTGAATACAACAAATTATCAGAAGGCTAACTACCTAAGGATGCTTTCACAGGGGACTTTCTGACGGAAAGTGGCTTATATTCAAGTTCCACATATGGAAAGGCAGGAAAAAGTTTCTACAACTAGCCCATTTGTCAGCATTTGCAGCCGGTTCGATGTACACTGCGGGGGGAGGGAATACAGTTCTGTATCTCCTGTTCTACTGGGCCGACTGACGAAATTCAAATTGCGGTTTTCGTGTCTCGAAAGTCCCACTTAGGATATATATTAGATTTATATATGGAAGTGTTCTAAGATAGGTATTTTGATACAAAATCGGACTTTTTCTGAAATGAAATGCCAATGTTTTTCCATATTTCGATTCTACGACTCAAATTATGACTAAATATTAAATTTTATAAAATTTGGTGCAAAATTTGAGGAGAAATTCAAAAATTTATCTTGGCGCATGTTTTTCAGTTTGCGAAAAGAGTAATTCGCTTAGCGAATTTCTTAATTCACTGCAATTTATTTGCTTTTCCCTTTTTGGCATTGTACACGAGCGGACAAAAAGTCATCGTTCATACTTTCAAATAATTTTAACAAAGTGCCTAAACCACATTTGACGTTATCATCGTTTATAACATATGCCAAATTTCAAAAGCCGCCAATATGTATATTCAATGTATATCTTAGAAAATTTTTAATAAAAACTCTAATTTTTTGCAGGTGTGCCTAGAAATACATCTACTTTAAGATGGTGTTAAAAGTTTTATGGGTTTATACAAAAGTTTTTCGAGAAATTTATAAAAAATATTTAAAAATACAAATTTAAAAAATAAATCATAAAAAAATGTGCGAATTATATTTGGATTAAGCCTAAATTTCGAATTCTGGAAGAAGGAATCAAGCGAGTTTAATAAAAAAACGAGATATTAATAAATATATACGAAATTTAATTAACATTGAGGAGCTAAAATTTTGTGAGCCAATTTTTTGAAAACTACTCGTGCGATTTTTACAAAATTTGGTAGTTTGGCATAATTTGAGTCGTGAAATCGAAATAGGGAAAAAAAACTGGCATGTATTTTCAGAAGAAGCCCGATTTTGTGCCAAAATACCTATGATAGAAGAATGTTGCATATAAATCTACTATATATCGTAAGCACGCTTTCGAAACATGAAAAACGCAATTTGAATTTCGTCAATTGGCCCAGTAGAACGGAAGATATAAAACTGTCCCTTTTTTCTTTTCTCTCGCATTGGACCATCGTTTAGTGGTCTTATCTACTCGGCCATCAACGCTCTAGTTTAAAACCTCAATTAAAAATATGGTAATATGGTCCTTTCCCAAATTTTCAACAATAGTCTTAAAGTTTAAAAAATTAAGCCATTAAATTTTATTATTGGACACAGCTGCAATTTAAGTAGGAACAAAGAGAACCAACATATTTAGCAAATAAGAAAATAAATAAATAAATAAAACCTGAAAATGTTAACTCTTGAAAACAGTTTGCAAACTATCACACATAATTAATTATAAGTGGCTTTTATTGATTTACTTTCATTAAGAAGACGGCTTAATTTAGAATTAAACTTTGGAATTGAAGAATTTTTATTTCAGTATTAGAAACATACCTGCTATAAAAGGAAATCACATGTTTCGAAATCCAAATAATTTAATTTTAAAAGAAATATTAAAATGCTTATATATTAAGAAGTATACCAGTGCCTTTAAAACATTCTTTATACCTTTCGTTTTAAATACTTCAAATTCGCTCATATGTTTCTAAAAATCAAGCTGTGTAAACCTAAATTTGTTATCCCTCGTAAGCCTAGATATTATTTTATGCACTTTATCTTTTTTTTTTTTTTTTTTTTTTTTTTTGAAAATACAGATGTCAGGATATCGTAAACTTACATTAATCACAATAGTTTCGCAATGATTACGATGCATTACATCAGTAAATAGTCAGATTATACAACATTTATGAAAGATAACCTGAATTTTGTATTGTTCAGGATTACATAAGCGAATATTATCGTGTTTTAAAGTCCTTACTTTACAACTCCGCTGTATCTGCTCCTACTAAAGGAGTGATATGGCATCTGTTATCACTGTCTGCGATTAAAAAAAGTTCAAAATTAAAATAAAATCAATTTTTTCGAGTAAATAACATTGCAAACCATATTGGCTCACTAAATTTAGCGATTACTGAAAAGACTAATCAGAAGATAAAAAGTGATTTATCTAACATACAAGAGCTTTAAATAACTTCTGTAGTTAATTAAACAAAACTTTTACGGACACTTACAAAATCTTGTCAGACAAATTGCAAAAGAACTTTCTAAATTGGTAAATAGACTAGAAGATTATTATTAGAAGAAACTTTAACACGTAAAAGTTTCGAAAAGATTTCATAGCTAAGTAAATGGTCTTAGGCTAGAAATGAATTAAATAAGATAGACTTCCAAGCTACCATAATTTTATTCACTAGACTACTTTTAGTGGGGGCAAATTTTAAATTACGTCAAAGGGGCGTTTTTTTTAACGTTTTGTGTGTTACCTTTATTTATTAAATATTATGTTCTTCGCACTTGAACTACATTTAGTTCAACAGCAATATCGCAAAATAATTCTAAAATGAGTCTTTCTTTAGAATTTGCGATAAACACTTCCGAGCGCTGGAGATAAAAAGGTTTTTTTTCCCTGTATATTGTTGCCATTGCTAGCTTTTAAATCATTTGAGTTTGTCCATAAAAAATTCTTTCAATTTTTAACAAAATATGAAATCGATAATAAAACAAATTCCAAATTCCAAATTTGGGCTTCCAGATGCGCATATTCGGGTGGAAATGTACGTTATTCAAAATTGGATGGCTCTGATACCGTTGTTTTATCACATTTGTAGAAATATACATACATTTATGCAGATTCTTCATTATTATTTAATTTCTTTAAATATAATACAGAGCTGCAATATTTGGTGACAACAGTTTGAAAAGTGGTTCAGACTTTAATTTTCCAACGCAAAACAATAGTCCTTCAGGGACAAAGCCGATTTAGACTAAAAAATCAGAAATGTTTCAGATTTTAAATTACGTCCAAAGGGGCATTTTATTAACGTTTTGTATGTTGTGTTTATTTATTAAATATCATGTTCTTTACACTTAAACCATAAAATTCAATTCAAAAGCGATATCGCAAAATAATTTTAAAATGAACATATCTTTAGAATTTCTGATACACAGTCTCATGCGTTGGAGATAAAAATGTTTTTTTTTTCGTACAGTGTTGTCACTGTTCGCATTGAAATCATTGAGTTTGTTCATCAAAAATTCGTTAAAGTTTTACAAAATATATAATAGATAATAAAACAAATTCCAAATTTGGGCTTCCAGATGGGCATATTCTGGTGGAAACGTACATTATTCAAAATTGGATGGCTTTAGGTACCGTTGTTTTATCAGATTTGGAGAAATATGCATACATTTATGCAGATTCTTCATTATTTAATTTCTTTAAATATAATGCAAGGCGATAACATTTGGTGGCAACAATTTGTAAAGTGATACAGACGTTTATAGTGAATCAACACAAAATCGCAAAACGAAAACAATAGTCCTTCAGGAACAGGTCCCCTTTGAACTAATAAAAAATTCTTCTGAAAGTTTTCAGATTTCATATAAGTTTCGAGAGCATTTTGGCTAACGCATCTTTAGGCTAAAAGTATTTTAAAACGGTATATCTTTAAAACTTCTGATATAGAGTCTTGCGCGCTGGAGGTAAAAATGTTTTACTCCGCACAGAGTTACCACTGCTCGCTTTGAAATCGTTGAGTGTTTTAGTCAAAAATTTTCAAAACCAAAAGTTTCACAAAATATGAAATAGATAATGAAACAAATTCGAAACAAAAAATTCGGGCTTTCAGGTGCCCATATTCGTATGGAGGACTGCGTTATTCAAAATTTAATGGCTCTAGGTACCGTTGTTTTTTTCACTATGCGAGAAACATTCATGCATTCTTGCAGATTCTGCTTTATTATTCAATTTCTTTAAATATAATACAGGCCAATAATATTTGATGGCAACAATCTAAAAATTGATTCAACGCTTTTAGCGATTCGACTCAAAATGCCGTTTCGAGCCTAATATTTTGAATTAAGTTTAAAATCATGTGCTATCCAAGAGCTATAAATGTCTTTTACTTATATTCTACATTATATAATGCTTTGCATATAAGCGTTACAAAATGAATTAATTAATAACAATTATGTACACATACGTACGTACATATACACAGGCATACATGGACACATACATGCATATATGCGTACATTTCTGAATTCGGTCCTGGTAACAGAAGAGTACCTTGCTTCTGATACCACACAACACGTATCCCGATTACATAATTTCTGAACTTTGTGTTCTGAGTGCGAACGAAAATCAGTGAATAAGTGTGTATGTATGTTTAATTATTTTGGATATTGATGTTGAATTGATTTTTATGGATTAAGTGCGAAGAACATGATATTTAATAAATAAAGGTAACACACAAAACGTTAAAAAAATTCCTTTGGAAGTAACATAAAATCTTAAAGCTTTAAGACATTTTTTGTTTTTTTTTTTAAAGCAGAAGATGCCCTCGCCGGGACTCGAAACTGGAACTCGCGAATATACATCGAGTGTGCTACCCTTACACTAGGAAGGCATGCAAGAATAGAGAAGAAAATGCCTTATAACTTAAAAAATTTTAAGGTATTTCTGCATGGTTAAGTCAGTGCGGCAATTTCTATGAATCAACTTACGTAACTTATATGATAAAACAAACTTGTTAGTCTCCACTATCTTATGATCACTGACAACGATATCATAAATTGCCTAGCCAAAGTCTTGATATTGATTAAGATATGATTATTATTAAAATATGCATGACACTGATAAACGTGAGAAATTTCGAAAAGTTCAACGTAACAAATTGTCCTTTGTCATGAGTTATAAAAGACAGCTGATATATTCACACACGTGAGACCTTTTTTTTTGGTTTCCGGCCAGTGTCAGTATTTTGTTTCTGGTCTACTGCTTCCATTTTTGATAAGATATACTTGTAATTCTGAGGTCATCAAGAAAATGGCCTTCACGTTTAACTGCCAAATTTCAGGAAGCCAAACCTGGCATGGATTCAAAATTTTGATTCAAAACAAAACGTTGATGTTTAGATCCTTTTCCATCACGTGACAAGAAAATATATCTCATTGGAATTAAAATCCCTTCTGAATTTTAGAAATTTTTGGTAGGTTTATTACATGTCCTACTTCGATGAAAATAATTTACTTATGATTTAGTTTCAAAGAAAAGATTATCAGTTACAGGTACATCAAGAATATGTGGAGGAATGATGAAATAGAACTTGAACATCAAGCATGTGTAATGGCTTTTCATGAGCTTACTTATGACGTGCAATTTGGCATTATCATGAGAGTTTTTCAGCAGTGGTAATTGCAGAATCTAAATGAGCTATTAAAATGATAGATAGATCAAGAACATGTGGAAGAATGGTGAAATAGATCTTGAATATCAAGCATGTGTAATGTTTTTCATGATTTTGCTTTTGACATGCAGTCTGGCATTATCATAAGTGCTTTTCAATAGTGGTAACTGTACCATCTAAATGAGTTATAAAAATGACAGATAGTTCCAGAACGTGTGGAAGAATGGTGAAATAGAACTTGAATATCACGCATGTGTAATGGTATTCATGACTTTGCTTTTGACATGCAATCTGGCATTATCATGGAAGCTTTTCAGCAAAGGTAACTGTGTATGGTTTTAGTTAAACTAACAAAGTTTTATTTTAATTTGCCCTTTTTCTATCTCTTCTCATTTCAACTTCCCGTTAGAATAAGCGCGCGTTTCAGCTTTATGCTAATTTGAAGTGGAGCAAAGTTCTACTTAAGCGAGAAGTAGGAACCTCTCAGTGTGAGAGAGCTTTTAGTCTCAGACCACTGTTACTCTGTTCAACGTTCGCCTGACCAGCTAGTATTTAAATTCTAAGCCGTAACGCTGTTACGCCATTACTTATTGAAATAAATCCAAGTGCGTCAGTATTAGTTAAATCTTGCTACGCACCATTTAGTTTAGAGGCCGACCTCGCGTTACAGCTCTGTGAGCAACGACTACTTAATTTCTAATTAGCTTTAGTTTAAATTAAATTTGATTGTTCAGTTTAGACCTAAGTGGCGGTCATTATTTTCTGTATCCCTCCCGAGTTGGGAAGTGGCTGTAAATAATTATGGTTTAATAAAAGAGGATTTTAAATCCTTCTTACGTATAGTTATTCCACCACTTAATCACAGTATTCTACCACAGAACGTAGCTGCATTCAGCTCCCTGTTCAAGATCAGGACTTTATAACTACTTCACGAAGATGTTCGCCAAGAATATGCACCGAACACTCAGTCCTGACAACTGCACCATCTAAATGAGTTATAAAATGACAGATAAATCAAGAACATGTGGAAGAATGGTGAAAAAGAACTTGAAAATCACGCATTTGTAATGTTTTTCATGATTTTGCTTATGACATGCAGTCTGGTAGTATCATAAGAGCTTTTCAACACTGGTAACTGCACTATCTAAATGAGTTATAAAAATGACAGATAGATCAAGAACATGTGGAAGAAAGAATGTTGAAATAGAACTTGAACATCAAGCAGGTGTAATGCTTTTCATGATTTTGCTTATGATATGCAGTCTGGCATTCTCATGGAAGCTTTTCAGCAGTGGTAATTTCGCCATCTAAATGAGTTAATTTCTTGATTGGAATAAGAAGTTTAAGCAGATGTCTGATTCTAGAGATCTTTACAGGCATATTTTTATTTTTCAGTCTACCGAAAATATTCTAGATTCTGTTTTTCTTTTTAATGTAAAACAGTGCTTACATTTATTGTTTCAGATAGATAACTTATAATCTGAGATGGATCGAGGAGGCTTATCTGTGCGAAGCTAATATTTAGCAAATGTTCTCTCTTATCATGAAAAATCAATGAATTATCAGATATTCGTATTAGCTTTAAAAATACCTCATTTTTATTCAAATGTAAAAACAGGGAGTAGCGAAGATCTCCAAATGAATCTGCCTCTGTATTTGTATTACTCTCTCCCTTTCGTACCCTTTTACTTTCCTCATTGCCTATACATTATTTCACAATATGCTTTGAGAAATACCAAGCTCCTTTTACTGCCTTGTACGAAGTAAAGGAAGTATTGTAATCGCGAAAAATTCCGGGTACCATATTTCAACAAAAATATCCATTTTGACTGGTATCGAATTCAATTTAACGATGTTTCTCCGAGACATCTGTACGTAAGGACAGAATAAAGGACTCTTTTTTCCCCAAACGAATTATAAAACTGATTTAAAATGGATTCAGAAGAGATTTTTTTCGTGGCGCCTGTAAGTACGCACCTACGTGAATATCTCGCATAATTCAGAAACGAGTAGCCTCAGAACTTTGACATTTTGTATATAGGATTACTATAATATGTATGTAGCTGTGCATTTCGGTTTTTGGTGGCAATTAGCCACACCAAACGTATATATATATATACACCCACTATGTTACTCGGCTCTGAGAGCTCAGTTTTTTTATTCTTATATGTTGATAAATTGCGCATTTTTTTCTTTAAAAATGATTGAGTTATGCTGTTCTTATCTTCCGGTTAAGGTTCTTAAGCCTTTAGTTAATCTGCATGCAATAGTTGTAGAAAAGTGCGGCTAAGACTATTTTTTTATTTACATATCAGCCATATTTGTTAACATTTGAAATTTAGCAGAATAGGGAATTCTTTTTCTACATCTTCAGTGTCTTTTTGCCGAGTGGGACCAAAAAGAAACTTTTAGTTTTGTGCACTGAAAAATCTGCCTTTTTGCCGATTGGCCGAATTGCTTGTTTTTGTGTAGGAACTGTAATTTTTAATTGTAGATTTTCTTTTGTTATTTTAATTGTATTTGGTGTTTTATTTTTTTTTCTATATTTTTCAGCTTTTAATGAAGGTATTTTGAGGTTTCATGTATTTTTGCCTTGTGGCGAACTGAGAACAGAATTAATTGAATGAGAAATATATCTCTAATGAAATTCAAGGAAATGAATGTTTCATATTAGCTGCAAATATTGTCAACACTCTCTCTTGGACAAAAGAGAATATTTACGAGTAGCACATGCGCATTAGGTAAGCGGCGCTGAATTGTCTGTGAAAAACTGTTTTTTTTTATTTGTTTAATTTCTTTTGTACATCGGTTTAGATTTATTATAGTATTTGAATAAAACATGTGGCAATAATTAGATAATTCTACAGATGATAAAATTTTTGTGCATTCTGAGTTATAAAATGAATGCGATGCATCTCTGTTAAGTGAATCTAGCGCCAGCGTTGCTATGGTAAACAAATATAGTCAATTTAAAAGAGTACATTTATTCTATTGTGGTTTATGCGCTATCGACGAAGTAGATTTAATTCAATACAATAAGTTTAAACGAAATGCAGAAAAAAATGTGTATAATTTAATATTTCGTACAAGGAAGTCATGTGGTATATACATCAGATTTTTTTCAAATCAACCACTAATTTCTCAGATTTGCTTCCACCACATTATTCAAGTCAATTGTTAAGATTTAATACATTTTTTTCTTTCAACAGATCTTTTCATGGACATTTTCAGAATCCTGATCCCCAGCACTAACGTAACAAAATACTCTTCCAATGTTCACTCTTTAGACGTATCTGTGTCAAAAGCTGTGTTTATATTACAAGTTGTCTCAGTAGCCTAATATTCTACTTTCTACTCAAAATTTAAAAAGACGAAAATCAAGCTCCTAAATCTAATGAAGCGAAGCTAAAAGGTTGCAACTTTAGGAGGGAAAAAATACCTTACTTATCCATAGATAAGTCTGTTTTCCAGAGTGCGCATATGGGTATGAAATTTTGAAATAAAAATGGAAGTGTCATAGAAAAAATATCGTTTTTCAGAACATTATAACTTTAAAACGACTTAATTCTACCACAGTGTTTGAAGCAACGATAAGCATTATTTGCCTGCGGAAAAGAACCATGCGTAGTTTAAAAAGAACTATTTGATTGGTTCACTCTAACAGAGAGAAAAAAAAAGTTTTAAGCTCGGAACAGGAATTTGTTACAGTTCGTTAAATTGAAGTAAAAGATTTATTAAATTGAGATTATTTTTCTTTGATTTTTGGTAGGGAAACGGAAAATAACATTTATTAAGAAGAGAAAATCATTAAACGCATATTCGTTTAATCACAATTCAACTTCATTTTTTTCCAACTATATAATTAAAATGTCTGTTGCCGTAAGCTAAACTTTTACTTTATTTCCTTCTCTACTCTTTTACCTTACCTAACTACATCAGCGTACTTAAATGTATTACTAAATATAAAATTAACTTAAGACAGCACTCATGTTTATCTGTTTAAGGACCTTAATTATTACTTTAATACACAGAACGACTCTTAACCGTAGTTGGCTGCTGACGTCAGTTAGATATTAGCTTGAATTTCTGCGAGTTACTCAGAAATTGAAATTTTATGTTAAATTTAATTCAATTTTGGGTTACTTTAATAGATATCGCAATATTGTGAGATCAGCTGGGGCTCTTTCAAGGTTAGTTAAGCATATTTATAGTAAAATATTATTAACTATATGCTGTATTATCAGACTGTAATGAAACCATATATTGTATTATTAGACTGTTAACTAAGGAAATTATTGTTCACGGGATTAAATTTTAAAGCTCAAATTTAAAATGAAATAAATTTCAATTAGTTGATATTAAAATTTATGTCTTCTTTAGATATGTTTTCTTTTGTAAGGTATAGTCTAAGTTTATGACAGTTATTTTTAGTTTTATTCACCTTCCCTGTCTCTTCTGGCTTCAACTTGCAGTTCCTTACTAGAATGAGTTTTTAGAATAGCGTTAAATGCAAATGAATAGTAGCGAGTATTTAAGTCGAAGTTCCACTGACTTTGACAGAGTAAAATTTTCGAAAGAATTATTTATCGCAGATTGCAACCTTATTTGTCTGTTTTACCTAAAGAAGAGTTTGGTTTTCGAAAATTTTTGTCTACCCCGAAACAATTAGTTACACTATCTGAATTTGCGGGTGCAGTCCTTAATAACAGAGAAAATGTTGCCTTACTCATGCTGGACGTGGAGGAAGCCTTCGACCGCGTCTGACATGAGGGGCTCATAAACTTATTCGATTGAATATTGACAGAGAAATTATCATCCTATTGATGTTGTTCATCTCCAATAGGAAATTCATCGTAACCCAAGGTACTGACTGTTCAGACATCAAACCCAATAGAGCCGGGGTCCCTCAAGGATCTATCCTTGGCCCTATTATTTATTTGTTCTACGTCGCCGATTTCCCCAAGGGAAATTTTTACCATCACTACTTCCTTGGGTCTTATGCTGATGATACGGCTCTCGCGGCTAAATCTACAATGTTAACCATGGGATTAAAAAATACAAGATCAAGTACCTTAGGTACCTTTGGTGCACTTTAGGAAGAACTGCTGTTACTTATCATTAGAAAGAAAAAGTCCCGGACTGATATTACTCGTCAGCTTATCCTAAGCAAAGAAACTGTTCCTCTAGTCAAGACTGTCAAGTATTTGGGTACAGCTTTTAATTCTAAATTAAAATGGAATGATCGTATTGACAAGGTTAGAAACAAAGCAAATAAGGTTATCAATAGCCTAATTCCCATTGTTGGAAAACATTCAAGTGTGGAACTTAGGAAAAAAAGTCTAGTTTACACCTCCATTATGAGACCAGTTTTAGTTTATGCTTCACCTGCATGGACCTCTGCTACAAAAATGATCTCCTGAAATTACAGAAAATTCAAAATCGTGTCCTTCGCATTATTACTAATGCACATTACTATGTCAGAAATGCCACACTTCATGAAGACCTTAGACTTGACACCATTGAAACTTATCTTAAGAAGACAAACACAAAATTCTTCGGTAAAGCACTTGGATGTCAATACTTAAATTCATTTAATCTCTTCAACTATAAAATACTTGAAAAGGACTATGATCTTACGCCTTTTACCGCGCACCACAAGAAGACTGATCTTCCTATCACCTAGTCATTTTTCACATTTTCCTTCCATATTATTTTTAACCACTTCCCCGCCTGGGCGGGGTATACAAGTTATACATGCGGAACACTACGAAAACTCCCATGCAGCTAGCTCGTTCACCGGGATTCTAGCCTCGGACCTAATTATCAGTTTTTAGCGACTTTACCGCTACGCCGATAGTGGACGTAAAGAAGAGTTATCATTGGTCAAATGCTGATTCATTTAGTTATCCAATAAGAGAAGCAGAGAGCCTAAGAGCTAAATGATTAATAAACTTAAGTTTATCCTCGTTGTTTAAATATATGTGCAGCTCATTTTCCTTTTAATTCAGATGCAAAGTATAATAGGGAAGATGCAAGGTTAATTTTAAACGCTAATATAATTTCTACCTATATGTATGCTATAGATATAATAAACATTATACATACAGTGTATATGATAAAAATTATCTCAAACTTATTTAACATATGTGGGAAATACTAATTAATTTTTAGGTACTAATTAATTTCTGTATGTGCATAAAATGTATCTTCATAATATGTTTGAACATTTTGCTGCACAGTTATTGAAATATTAATAGTTTACAGTACAATCCATCAATAAAACACAGAACAGGATTTATACAGTTAACATAGCACTGCAACTGCGGCGAGCAAATGCAAAAGCTAGGAGAGATTTTTCTATAAATTTCTAAAAAAAATAAGAGCTAGAATTGTCTAGCCTTATTTGTTTCTATAGAGAATATTTAACACGCAGCAGAGATTAATAACAAGATGCCATTGAACCTTTTAGTCTATGCAACTGAAGTTTATAAGGATTGGCATAAATCTGTGAATTTTAAATGGCAACGTATGACAAGCCACAGCGCATGTAATTCATTATATTACTTTAAGAACACTACTGTTTTAAAATTTTATACAGTTTTAAAGTTTATTATCATTATTAGCTCTAACGGCCTTAGTCCAGAACGGCTATTAATTTCGTTTCGGCATTTTGCGTTGGTTCACTATAAACGTCGGTTCACTTTTCAAATTGTTGCCACCAAATATTATCGCCAAATATTATATTTAAAGAAATTTAATAATGAAGAATCTGCATAAATGTATGTATGTCTATCGCATTATGATAAAACAAAGGTACTTAAAGCCATCCAATTTTGAATAACGTACGTCTCTAGACGAATATGGGTATCTGGAAGCCCAAATTTGGAATTTGTTTTATTATCTATTTCGTATTTTGTAAAGCAACGATGAGTTTTTGATTAAGAAACTCAACGATTTCAAAGCGAGCAATGGCGACACTATGCGAAAAAAAAACATTTATATCTCCAGCGTGTGAGACTGTGTATTGGAAATTCTAAAGATATGCTCATTTTAAAATTATTCTGCGATATTGCTGTTGAATTTAATTTTATGGTTTAAGTGCGCAGAACGTGATATTCAATAAATAAAGGTAACACAGAAAACGCTAAAAAATGTCCGTAATGTAAAATCTGAAAGCTTTGAGTTTTTTTTTAAATTTTTATTTCATATTTTGGAAAACTTAAAAATCTTTATTAACAAACTTTGCGATTTGAAAGCGAGTAGTTGCAACACTTTTCCAAATAAAGCAGACTTTTATCCTCAGCGCGAGACTGTTACTACACTCGGAAAAATGAGTGCGAAAATTAGCATTTTCAGAGTTTTACCGTGGCTGATTAAAGTCGTATAGGAAGATGAGAATGGTCGAAATGGCTTCGCACGAATGTTTGGAATCTGGGGGTACCTCTCTCGAAATCCCCACAATTCCGGAGGAGATGATGTCCCAAGCTAACAGACAGACACGCACATATTTTAACAGTATAGAATCTATACTTCTTTCTTCATTTGGCTTCTCATGTGCATTTAAATCTTTGACATTTTTTTTTTCTAGTCTGGGAAATATTTGTAGTTTTTGTAACAATACCGTTCCCGAAAACATGGAGTGGTGTAACGTTAAAAGCGTGAAGGAGATCCATCATGACGATAATTGTTTTATTTGTGCCTTGAAGCTTTATGTTCAATTCATTGAAATGTTTGCATATGTCCGTGAAAAGCATCCATTTTGAAAGCCACATAACATCCAACAACCATGGGTATTGATGAATTTCCCCCTCATTTTGCAGAAACACTCTGATTTCATCCTAGCAATCAACAAATCCTTGAAGAACGTTTCCGCGGTTCAACCAGCAAACATTATTGTACATCAGTAAGCCATTATACACCGAGTTGACTTCATCCAACGAAGCATCAAACTTTCGCTAATGTAAAGCCTGCGACGATATGAGGTGGACTATTTTTATGACTAACGCCATCACATTATCAAAAGATGTTAAACCACTCTTAACATATAGAGTTGTTGCTGAATGATGCAGTGGAATTCAAGAATCGAATGTCCTACGTCTGTTTGAAATAAACAAATGAAACAGTTTGTTTTTTGCCCATCATTCTTGAAGCACCATCAGTCGTTACCTAAACAATTTTTTTTCAAATCAACTTCTTTCTCAGCAAGCGAATTTTTAATAGACGTACAAATATCTCAGCCCTTTGTAGTTGCTAGCAAAGATATTATCGCAATTACATCTTCATTAATGACGTTTCCTGCACGTCAAGACATAGCGATATGAAAGGAGCAGAGTTAATGTCATTTTTTTGTTAATCTGTTACCTTTCCGGCCAGTTTTAAGATTCTTTCTTTTATTGTGTTTCTAGATAAAGGAGAATCTTTGATCCTCTGAATTATTTTATCTTTATTATCAAAATCATCAAAAAGTGAGGATGGGCATGCTAACTCGGCTTCCTTCAAAAACTCTCCCTTTTGAAAAGGTCTACTGTGCCGAGCAATGACATTGTCAGCAGAGTAACTTGCCGCGCTCGTATGGCAGTTCTTGCCAACATATTTAATCATAAACGTTGACTGTTTATTTCTGTCTTTTATTGCACTTGCAATTAACTCCTTTTGCTCTGGTTCGCTTTTTGACAAGCGGATTTGTGATTTGTTTCAAAATACCGTTTTAAAGACGATGTTTTACATACCACTGTTCCAGAACATAAAACTTTGTCGTCTTCACTAATCATGCCATATTTCTCGGTCCACCAAGTTTGAAATTCTGCCCTTTTTCTTTCTTTTTTTTGCTGAATTAGCCATGCTATATAACAATTAAAAATCGCCAGTATAACACAGACAAACTAGATAACCTTTTAAAGTTATGAAACGAGACGAATTACGTGTAAACTAACAAATGATCGTGCTTTCTAGCCTGCCGCCCGCGCTCGATCACTCTGTAGTGTAAGCTCACTCGCGTTGTTCGTAATACTTCATACTGAACTTTGT
Source organism: Stegodyphus mimosarum (assembly GCA_000611955.2). Classification (NCBI taxonomy): domain Eukaryota; kingdom Metazoa; phylum Arthropoda; class Arachnida; order Araneae; family Eresidae; genus Stegodyphus; species Stegodyphus mimosarum. Next base: position 945,060 of record KK118160.1, on the reverse strand, counting down.
AATTAAAATGCAAACCATTTTGATCGGTGGCGTGCCCAAAATATTGTGTCGTGTGCCATTGGTTCGCCACTCCTGGTATAGATTGCAAAAAACTTCGGATTCCGAAAGAAACAAATTCTGAAAAGATAAGAAAATCGTGTAATGTGATAAGTAAAGATCGATTTTTAAATTCAGAGGCATACCCAGACAAGAATAAACAAATGTTTTGTATTATATCGGTTCTGTAATTTATTATTCGTCCATGCTGTGATGTGGTTACCTTTCCTTTTCGAAATGAAAACAAATTTTCTCGAAATAATCACTGATTTTGTAACTATATACAAATAGTATTTGCTCATAGTAAAACAAATTATTAACTCCAAAAGAAAAGAAAAAGATATTATTTCTAATTTCATGAGGTTGATTTCTTCTAAATTTTCTAGTAAAATACAAAGAAAGTTTCTTCCCTTTCAAAACGAAAAGACAAAAAAGAATCAGACTTACCCAATACAAAATTTTTTCTATAGCTTAAGTATGAAGAAATAAATACTGTAACTTCATTATTAAATCTCCTTTGAGTGTAATATAAAATCTGAAAGCTTTCCGATTTTTTTATCATTATTAGTTGTTATTTATCATGGCTTTCTTGGACTTCTTATGCCATTCAAAAAGAAATTTTTAATTTAGAGTAATACGTTTAGGGATATATGAAACAAAACACGTGAGCGTGAAATTCAAATCAGCCAAAATTCAGCTTTACATTGCACAAAAACCGACGACAAAATTGAATTTAATCTAAATATGAATGATGAGAGGTGTTCAGTAATTTTAGCGGAGGCACAATTAAGGAAGTATTCAGTGATAATACATTAACGTTCTCATAATTTTTTCACTAATATTTATTGTTTATTCTGGAAGACATTTATCGTTAAACAGTTTTAAAGTAACCGACCTCGTTAAAGAGCCTTCTCCAAAATGCTTGTTATATTTCTGAATTTACGAGATTTTTTTTATTGAATTACACTCACACTTAAATATAACCCCTACAAAAGTGCTAAAAATTCATTATTTTGTGAAAAATTTAGATCCAAATTAACAAAAATTTCAACCATCACTGACAAGAAAATACTGTTGATAAAAACATATTTTTGATTTTATGTTATATGTATAATATCTAACAAAATACGATAGCTGCTTTAGAATATGTAAGATAACAAAATACGATAGTTGCTTTAAAAATAATTGTCAACTTCAAAATTAACTATTTTAAATTTAGTGCTCTACCCCTAAATTCATCTCTTCTCCCAAATTCGAGATCTTTCCACGTTACGCAACGCTTAATGCAGATACCTCTTGTCCAATCAAAATAATTGTAAACCAAACTTTTCTAACTTGAACTGAAACTATTGATTCTCTCCCTTCTTCCTTTGAATTACTGCGTTTTCGCTGATGCTCTCCTCCAGTCAAGCCATTCCTCTTCCACGCTGCTGCTTGCTTGCTTAAGATGAAATCGTAAGTTAAAACCTGTGTACATGGAAACTATTGTATTCAACTAAAAATATCTTGTCTGCAAAAGGATGATTTGATAATCATAAAAGTAAAGATTGTGATTCTTCAAGCTCAGTTATGCTCATGACGAATATCGGAAGATGCTGTTAAAATTACCGGATTCCTACGCATTAAAACATTACATATATATTAACCATAAGCATATAGGGAAGTAGAATAAATGGAAAATACTGATTCACTACTAATATGTGGCCAAATATGTCATGCAACACTCAAAAATTAAAAAGAATACGTATACTATTGAAAGAAAAATAATATAATTTAAATTCTTAAAGCAATTTTTTTAACTTTTAATCTGTCTCATGCATAATAATATAAAAAGTCTGTGTGCAAAATCTGAAATGATTCTGTAAGAAACTTTTGGACTTATCACAGTTGCTGTGAACATAAATCATGAAAAAAAAAATCAAAAATCGCATATATAGTTTTCAGATTAACATTACCATGAGATATATATGCAACCATACACGTTGTCAAACGGAAATGAGAAAATATGTAATAAAAATTCTTTGCCAGATTCTCCAGATATATAGAAATACGTAAAATTTTTAACATTAAAAAACAACTTAAGAAAGGGTAAAAATTGCATCTTTAATTTGTCCTTTAAACTTCCGCCGCTTCTAATCAACATATCAAGAAAAGAAAAGTTATTTTTGGTAGCTAAGAATGCGACCTTTCAAAGTGTTCATTAAAAAAAAAAATTGAGAATTTTAGTCCAAATCGGCCTTTTAAACGAGATCCGTTACCTTGATAAATCAAGAACAATAGCATTTAATACATGATGAGCCTACTGAATTTTCCTTGAAAACTTGATTATTTATAATGCAATCACTTAATAGATTATTTTATGCGTAATCAGAAATGCCATTATTTTTACCATAACAAAAGCAAATCAATAACCTTTGGGTGGAGCCGGGTCATTCAAGAACACGCTATACCAAATAGCTTGAGAAAAGGAAATGACTACTAATCATTTAAATTGGTAATAATTTTTCAACATTTTGTTTTCTTAGCTTCTTATAGATGCTACGGAAAATCTGGAATGTGAGTAGTTCCAGATTTATGATGATTTGACTCACAATTTTATTTATCATTGGTATGAAATAGCCACACACTCAAAGAACTCTGTAGAGACGTCAGGTCATTTTGTAGCAGGAGATATGAAAAGTGAGCAATGCCCTCGCCAGGAATCGAACCTCGGACCTCTCCAATACGCGCCGAGTGTGCTGGCCATTACACCGCGAAGGTATGCTAAGGAGGCGGGAGAAATATCTTATAACTCTTACATCGAATTTACTTTCTAGATTAGCAATATGTCTAGCTATACGTCATCTGCAATGATGTCAAACTGTACATCATTGCTGATGTAAGATGCTGGTGATGCAAAAAGGTAACATACAGCCGAATGAGAACATGCTGAATCACTTAAGTGTGCAGTACTTGATAAATTATCCCAAATGTCAGTACCTCCTTGCATTCTATATACCATCCCTGTAAGGCTTAACAGAAAGACAGTAAAAACTGGTGATTTTTTTGTGGTACCTTCCCCATCAAGTAGCAATTAATTTAAGTTCAGTACTTCAAACATCATTTAAGGAAGTCTAATTTCAACCAGCTGCGTACCAGTGTGATTTCAGCGAATAAATCAGCGTGATTTTAACCATGTGGTTAAAACTGACAAATATTTTTATTTTATCAGTTTTCCTTAACAGCTATGAAGTAGTTGGCTAATAAACCGACTCTATAAATTCTCTACGACAATTTGAAGCTCTCTGCTGTTAAAATGTAAGCTGGTGTTTGTGGTATCTGAAAGTTATTGAAATTTGAGTAAGTTTAATTTTCTACTGCCGAAGATTCTAAGTAAAATGACTATTCGTAGGAGCAGAACACTTAATGCGTGTTAGATTTAGAAATCAAAAAAGCTTTTGAAAATTAACATGTTAAAAGCAATTTAACATACCAAGGGAAAGCGAAATTTTTGTTTGACCCACAAAACAGCAGAAGATCTTGAATTGTAAATTCTGCTAAGTTTGTATTTTTGATAAAACCGTACATATTGGCTCATAACCTTAGTTTTATTCTAAAATTTGAGTGATTATTTCGCCCCTATAAAATTCGCTTTTTTGAAAACTCACTAACAACCATTAAGGGGCAACTACTTAGTTGAAAGCTAAGGGACATAAGTTCCTGTCAGGATCTTATAACGGTGAATTCAGTCACACTAGTCACTTTCAGCGCTATACTGAGTAAACTAGACATTCGAGATTTTTATTGTAATTTATGCTTTTTGTTAAATAATTTTACCCAGCTGAAGGCATACTTAAAGTAGAGGAACTTAAGTTACGATATTAAATATGTGAAGTGTATTAGATGCATTTTTAGCTTTTTACAGTTCCAACTTATGATGAGATTATTTAAACGAAATACCATCATATCTCGAAGAGCATTTGTGCTCTGTATTCATGCATTAGTCATTCAGAGCATTTCAACTTGCTTATATTAAATCTAAAGAACTGAACTAATTAATCAACGTACAAGATAACAGAAATGCGAGTTAGAATACTTTGTTACCTTAATTAGTTAAGCAAAATTCCTTTAAGTTTCTAAAATATAAATTCTTGAAGAGTTTCATCAGGAGGCAAAAAAATAAAGTAAGCAGCTTTCGCCTGGTTCTCATTAAGATCTACACTCTTCAAAAGAATCGAATACTGTTATTTGGAGCTACAACAGCAGTAAGTGATCTAACAGAAATGGAAGCTATCCAAGAAAGAAGGAATACGTTTAAAAATGGAATGAGTCCAATAATATGGCGTCAGACTTTGCGTAGTGTTACATCCATCGAAAAGAACTACTTTCTTTCTAGCAGCGAAGAGAGATCATTGTGAACGGTGTTTGCCAGACATCCATAGAATCATGGAAAAATAAAACGCAGGATTGTTTTGATTTCGTAATGAATATTGACAAAATTTAAACAAAAGATTCCTTGGATACAAAAATGTCAAAAGGATTTCATGACCTCTCTGGAATTCCCATGAGGAAAAAAAAATACAAGATTGAAGAGACAGAAAAAGGAAGACTTGTTGGAATAAGCACAAAAACATGCCTTTCACTGTGGGTATAAGAAAAACAGCCGATGCACCATTCTTTTCACTCAGTTTTTCGCATGTGAAAGTGAATATCTAAAAATCAAACTTTAAAAATTTATGTGTTCGAACATTTTTTGTTTTCCAATTTTTTAAATTCTTAAAGCTTTTCTTTGAATTTATGACAGTATTATTTCTTTCATTAAAACTATCTTTAAGTTATACCACAAAGAATCAATTCCGAACAGCACTTATTCGGAGATTTTCAAAGAATTTTTCTTTCCTTTTTTAGCCCAAAGAGGCGTTAGCCCAGAAGAGCTATTAGACGACATTTTGCATCGAATCGCTATAAGTGGCTGTATCAATTTTCAAATTGTTGCCATGAAATGTTATCACCCCGTATTATATTTAAGGAAATTAAATAATGAAGAATCTGCATGAATGTATGTATGTTCCACGCATTATGAAAAACAACGGTACTTAAAGCCATCAAATTCCACCCGAATATGGGCACATGGAAGCTTGTTTTATTATTTACTTCATATTTTTTTAAACTTAACGAATTTTTTATTAAGAAACTCAACAATTCCAAAGTCAGCAGTGGCAACACATTGTAAGGAATAAACGACAGACAGTCCAGCACGCAAGGCTGTCTGTCGGAAATTCTAAAGGTATGCTGTTTTTAAATATTTTTAGCACAAAGCGGCGTTAACCTAAATGCTCTCGGAATCTGTATGCGCGTGTAAATGAAAAAAAGTGTCCCTTTGGACGTAATATAAAATCTGAAAGCTTTCAGATTTTTTGTGACATGAATTTTGCTTTCATTAAATCAAAGTCAATCTATTCAAATTATTTAATTAAATTACCAGTTTACGCACAATATTTTTGATTATATTTTGCTACTTAGTTATTGTAATATAAAAGAAACAGGAGTTTTATGCATTGCGTAGCGTTATTTTATTTGAATACCGACTTAAGTAGATTATAATCGTAATTTATATGCTGAAACTTTCGCGATAACATACAAAGATTGAATTGAACTATTTATGTCGAAATGACAATTTCATAACAAGTATATTAAAACTCAGATGCGCATGTTCCATGGTATCACTACTTATCTATATGCACTAATCCACAAATGAAATCTCAGCCTGTACAGTAAACCCTTGCCGAAAGCTGGGGGAGGGGTTACGCCATTAACACATGCACAGATGGCAAAATTAAAGTTAACTTTCTATGGAAGAAACACGTTAGGTATAGTTTATATTAAATAAGTATGTATAATTTATGCAAACCTAAATATTATTGTTTCAAAAAGAAAGAAATGAAACAAACGTTCGCTGCAAGGATTTTTATTACTGTTTATTAAGTAGCTACATGATACAATTATTTTTTTAAATAGCTGCTATTTTTTATTGGGAGCAATATATATTGCAACTAATTAAATATTTAGCGGTAAGGAGTGCAAAGGTTTTCAGTACGTCTCATAAAGCGTCCCTTTCTTCAAATGGGTCAGTCTTTATTACAAAATCAAACAGCTGCTGTGTCTTTCTTAATGATTTTTGGCTCCTTTACTATAGCTGTTTTCACCGTCGATCATGCTTATACGATCATAGAATTCTTCATCTGCCACTTCAAGATCATTATTCTCGACTACTTCTTTAATTTCCTCTTCTTTCATATCTGAAAATCCTTCGTCGCCTGTTGTTTTGCAATTTGTACGATTTCCTCTGCTTCATTTTCAGTTAACTGAAATCATTTGAAATTGCTGACAGCTTCCTGCCAGAGCTGTTCTAAGCCTTGTTTGATCTTTAGTAAATAAATTTTCAAACAACTTATTAAAATAGGGCTTTTAACTTATTAACCAAGCTTTCTTGTTGCCCTTCCACACGAGTAACAATAGCTCAAAATGCTTTCTCTGCAATGCAAGAGGAATTTTAGTTAGATAAATCAGCAGAATCATACACTTGAAGTAGCCTGATGCATTTCCATAAACTAAGCAAAGTGAGTCTGTCTTTAAAAGCTTTAAAACCTGGGGCAACCTTTTGTGTCTTCGTAATATAGGTTCTTTGCTCGTGCGTTATAAAACAGGCCCGTCTGATTCACATTAAAAACTTGTTGCTGAATGTAACCAATATCTTCGTTTAATGCCATAAACTGAGGTTTGAACTTTTATGCTGTTTTATCTGTAGAGTCAGCTGCTCCCTGAAGCTTTACTTTATCTGTAGAGCCATCTTCTCCCTGAAACTTTAGATTGTGCAAATTAAAGCGACGTTTAAAGTTTTACAGATAATCTTTGCTTTATTGAAAGATAATTTTGTCTGAAGTTTAGCCATTTTTATTTAAAACGAACGAAATGACTAGCATCAGCATCCACAACCACCCTTTTCCTTTTCTTGATTCTGAGTCCAAATTATTATTATTTTCCCATTTTTTCCAATTACAAAACGAAGACACAAGTAGAATTATACACCATCAACAACTGAAAAATTTAAATTATGGCGGTAAAATTGATCTGCAGTAATGTAAAACACTTTTACGTTAGGTGTTTGTTTTCTTTGCCTACTCTATTTTCTTTTTTTCTGTTACAGAATTTCTGTTCATTCTTCAATAAACTCTACATTTAAAGGTCTATAACACCTCGTACTAAATTGTTTTAAAATTACTGCTATCAAATTCGAAAACTAAATGAAAGAATATAATGAATGTTATAAACACAGCTAAGGAACACTTTCCCCATTCGTCTGGGCAGTGATTGTCAATCACTGTGCCGCCTAATTTTAGAAATCTATATAGTAAAAATTATAATGGGTTTAATCCTGGTATATGGTACACATAAGAATTAGCGAAATTCGTTTTTAAGACATTAATAAGCGCGCCAATTGTAGTATCCAAGCCGATTTTGGTGCTCTGAAGGAGAGCGCATTTCAGAGCATTTTCGCGCATGTTCAGTAAATAATTTAAAATGAGATGTTCTGATTGGTGCAGAAGGATGAGAAGCATCATTTCAAACCATCGTTTGAAGTTTTGTTATCTTCGATCGTCGGTTGAACTGAACGAAAAAGGATAACGTATTTTCAGGTAAAGTTATTTTTTTTATTTTTTATATTTTTTTACAATAGCAGTAGTGATTTCGCCAAGTTTCTGATTGGTTACTGTTTTTGTAATTAATCGGTTACTCTTTCTATTTTGCATTCGTACGCGTGGATGTTTTTAGTCTGAATATGAATTTAGTTTGATAACGATTGATTTGCAGGTTAATTTATTTCTCTTATTTTTTGTATTTTTTACAATAAAAGTAGTGGTTTCACCGAGTTTCTGATTGTTACTATTTTTGTAATTAATGGTTACCGGTTTTTGATCGGTTACTGTTTCTATTTTGCATTTGTGAGCGTGGATGATTTTAGTGTGAATATCATTTTTTGTTTGATAACGCATTTTGTTCTACAGTTGGAGTTGATAACGCACTTTTTTGGTTATGATGAGCAGTGCTATGGGTGATGAATTTTTAAATACGAATTTTTTTTGGAAGTTAGAACTTGAAGGAAAACGTGCTGTTATTCAATGGACAGTAGATGCCGAACGCTTTCCTTGTCTCAAATGTGAGAAAGATATGGAACTTGTCCCACGATGTATGCGATGTATGTTGAAAATTATATTTTTATTTGTTATAAAGTCTGTTAAAATTGTAATTAGCTGCAATTAATATACTTGCAATTAATTATAATTAATGTACTTGTAATTAATCCCTTAATAAACGTATTGCTGTTTTTGTAGTACATGTTATTTTATTTTACATTCAAAATTATTATCATAAACTATTTTACACAGTGTATTATAGGTAAGTAAACAACTTTTAAAATCTTTTTCT
>KK118160.1:916237-928585 GCA_000611955.2 Stegodyphus mimosarum | reverse complement strand
GCCCCAGTGCCTATTTGATGGAAAAGGGTCAGCAGCAGCATTTATGGACCAGCTGGACGACCACTTCATTTCATACCCAGTGGACGAAATCCAGAAAGTGGCAATTTCAACTTCAGTCTCCGAGGACATGCCTTGAGTTGGTATAAAGGCATCAGCAAATTTTTACTTGGAGAACCAGGTACGCCAATGTATATGTAGGAAAACTTCAAAACCACCCTTCTGAAAGACTTTCCAGTAGTAAAGGATCGTGCGAAGCTTTATACTGGGAAAAATTCAAGTAGTTAAATTATTTCACAGGAGGAAATCCGACGACGAAGTAATTCAAATCATCCTGCCGAGATTACTCCCATAGGTGCAAGATGTTATAGAAATTAGAAACCCGTCGACCTTGGAAACTCCATTTGAGCCGACTGCAAAGTACAAAGCCGCCGCATTTCCAATAATGTACGCATGCAGAGGTATGGGCGAAGATTCTTTGGTATGCGCAAGAGTACAGAAATTTTCTCGCGCCTAAGCCAAATGAACGACGGCAGCCAAAATTCAATCGCAAGGAAGATTTTTCGCCTAAGAAAAGCGATCACCAAAAGGGAGATAAACAGCGGAAGGAAGAATCGAAGCCAAAGCAGTTAAACTTTTGAGGGGAAATGGAAAGAAGGGAGGCCAGCGGCCCCGGAAAGAGAAAAATTTCTTCCCAAATACATCTGAGTATAGTGGTGGTAAAAATTTACAGTTACCAGATATACAAATTATTTTAAATAACGTGCCAGCAATCGCATCAGTTGACACTGGAGCACAGAGTAGTTTTTTCGCGGGAAATATTTTTTAGACAATATTTCAGACGCTATAGACTATGCAACACCGATGGCCCGACAGTGATTGTAACCCAAGAGGTACGGTGAGCTTGTATTGGAAAATTGTCACTATACGTGCAGGTAAAATGTGAGCAACTAAAAGTTACTTTTTTACAGTTAAAAATTTGCAAGTTAATATTATTTTAGGTATAGATTTCCTGAAGTCAGCGGAAGAAAGAATACGTTTTCAAGAGGCTACCATTATACTAGACATGGTGAAGAAAAAAGCTGCAGAAGTAAAGTCTCCAGCCCTGGAGTTGAATGACGTGAAAAAGACGAAAAAGAGAAAATTGAATCGATTATTGTTGGAAGGACATATGTCCATATTTTGTCGATTTTGAGGTTTTAACTTTTTCTCAATCTACAGATACAGATGCAATTAGAGTTGCAGCGGTACATCTCTTATTCAACTCTGTGTATACTGGCAAGCGGTCGAAGATGGTGTTTATTGTTGAAAGGGAACATGTCCAGCCTGTGAGCCTTTTCTCCACTTAACACAGCGCGGGGCGTAGTGCAGGTGTCGCAGGTGAAAAAGCTAGTTGTTGTTGAAACCTAACATGTGAACAGTTAACAACTAAAATTAAAAGTTACCTCCTTGAATGACACCGCGAAAAGAGTGGCAATTGCTGAAAAAATTGTGCATATTCGGAAATCCAAGAAATTTTACTCAGCCTTGGAAGGAGAGAGTAATAAGTGTGATCAGGAGGAAACCACATACCATCTTGTAATGGATTAGATGGAGAACATTCCACTTCTCCACATTCCAGTTCAAGAGATATTTTATTATCGACAGTTGTGGGTAAATTGCTTTTGTATTTAAGATCTTAAAACAAAGAAAAGTACTGTATACACTTACCACGAGGGATCGGCGAAGAAAGGGGCTAACGAGGTTTCTTCATTTTGGTATGACTTATAAGACAACATATTCTGGCATCAGTAAAAGAATTCATATTTTTGAGGATGGTTGTACGGGTCAAAACCGAATTTTGTACCGTTTTAAGATTTCTTTTAGCTCTTTCTGTGACCAGAAAAAATTTGATTGTCAAGCAATACATTCCTGTAAGGGGCATAGCTTTCTGCCCTGTGATGGGTCTTTCGATGCTATTAAACGCCACATTAGAAAAGTAGATCGAGTATACACACCAGCCCAGTATAAGAACCTCATCTCTGAAAGCAGTTCTGATGGTAAAATTTCAGCTATATTGCTGGAAAACAACAACACAATCCTAGACTTCAACAGTTGGTGGCCAAGATACTTCTTTGGAGGATATTGCACAAAAAAGATGTAGAGGAGCAAAGCAATCTTTTAAAATATCCGGTTAGTACTGTTTCGAGATGAAGGAGGGAGTTTTATTTGCCTATGACTCGTTAAATGGTTTGATTAAAACAAATCTAAAATTGAAGGGACCGTAGGTAAAAATAGTTCTTCTCTCTACCCCAGCCTATTCTGGGATGGATGTCATTAACGTAAAGAAAAAAATAGACGATATCAAAAAAGTTGTTCATTACATACCAGAAGAATATAAGGATTTTTACACCATCACTTTACGGCCAACGTCTACAACAACTGCACCTTCCGAGAGCGAATATAACTTTTAAGTTAAATATGGTTGATTAAAATTGTTTGATTATATTTGCGTTTTAAATATTGCTTCGATATTATGTTCAGTATTAAAGATTTTTGACAAAAATAATACATTTCTGGGTGAGTGAATGTCATTTTTAATGGGGCAAAACACGTATAAGCCATTTTATTTTATTTTGTGACATGTTTCGTATTTCGATTGCATCAAAATGCCTTTTCTGTTGAAATAAAATAAGCTGTTGAAAGAAAAATCCATATATATTATTCCTTTTTCCTCTTTATTGTTGAAAGAGCACAGTTCACAAGTTAAAAATTGCCTAGAAATTTTAAAATAGGAGTTAACTTTGTCAAAAAATTGCCTACAATGTGGTTTTGACTATCTCTTTTAATTTGGGATCGAAATATGTGATAATTATTCTGGAAAATGTCAGAAGGGTTTTATTGCTTGGAGTAAAATTTGCAAAAATAGGCATGTGCCGTTTCAACAATAATCGATTCAAATGAAGAAGAGGCAAGTTAATTTGCAGACCTATTTAGTGATCAAACCTGGTCTTAAATATCATGTGGTAAACCACGCGGTAGTCTTACGCATGTGGTAAGCCACGCGGTCGACATAGGAGATAATTTACCCTGCAGAGCTAAGCCCTACAATTACGATAAAATTAAAGAAGCAATTATAGAAGAGCACGCAGTTGAAATGTCAAAAAATAAAATTATTATGCCTTCTAGTAGTCCATTCGCATGCCCAGTTATGTTATGTCGTAAAAAGAATAACCTCTCCCCTACGGAAAGTAAAGAGTGGCGGTTCGCTACAGATTTTTGAAAACTAAATAATATCACAAAGTATCCAGTATATCCACTACCGATCATACAGGAGATAATTAGACAAATAAAGTGAACGAGATATATAACAACACTAGATATTACCTCTGGCTATTTTCAAATCAGTATAAAACCGGAAGATATTAATAAGACGGCGTTTATCACAAAATCTGGCGTTTATGCATTTTTACGTATGCCACTCGGTTTATGTGGTGCCTCTGCTACTTTTCAAAGAGCCATGGATATTAGTCTTCGGCCATGCTCTGAAATTCATTTTTATCTATTTATATGATATTATTGTTACTAGTAATTTGATAGACGAGCGTATCAAACATTTGACGAAAGTCTTTACATTTTTACAAGATGCTTAAAAGTGAATCCTAACAAGTGTAAATTTGCGGCAAAGGAATTGAAATACTTAAAGTGTAAAATTTCCGCTAAAGATATCGAAACCGAAGAATTCAAAGATTATCGCAGTTAGATATTATCCTGCCAAATACTGCGAAAAATCTTGCTTCATTTCTCAGAATGAGCTCATATTACAGGCCCTTTATTAAAAATTTAGCACATATAGGCAAGCGCACATATAGGTTATTATCATACGCTATTTATTTGATAACTTACAAGAATTTAATATTGTTTTCATTTCTATATATAATTATTGATTTTGTTTTATGCATAAATATGTATGCTACTTTCCTTGCGACTTTTGTGTCAATCAAAGCAGTATTTGTTGATTTTTTTTGCATTTTACATTTCCGTGCTTAACTTTTGATTAAAAAGATTAATTTTCACTGTTTTTGTTTTTTCAACTTTTTTACTTTTTATGTTCCAAATGTATATTACAAAATTTGCAAGTTCGTAAAAATGGAAATAAGTAGGTTATCATGGGTCTTACAATCCTTAAGTAATTCTCTCATATGTTTAATTTCCCATATTAGATGGTATAAATTATGCAGGACTACGCGCAGATTTTTCTAGTTTCTAAATTTTCTCTCAACAACAAATAGAAAAATTTGTCAACTTTCTCAATAATTATATATATATACATAACGTATATATGTAAAATATTAAAAAAAAACGATGTCTTTGCTCTATCCGAACAGGCAACCTCTAATGAACTTTCCGCAATTTTAGGATCATTCCCCTAGACCAGTACTTTCGGGAACAATTTGGCTTGTTATGTAACTGCCACGATAAATAGCTCTACCCGCCATTTTCCGTCAGACTGCTTTATACCATCGCCTGCTATACGAACGCTTCGTGCTGTCTCTTCGTCTTCCCTTTGTAAAAAATATTTATCACGTCAAGGTTCTAAATTTAATATTATTTCTATTTAAATAATTATTTCATATGCGATCTAGAGATCTTCGTCTAAAGGAAAATGAGCTGCCATTTTAATTGAATAAAGATTTGGAGTTCTAAAACTGAAATTCTTCTGTGTCGTTAATTCTGCTGCCTTGCACGTGGCAACGATCATATCCAGACTCTGAAACGTAAGCGTACTATAAAGGAAAATGAACTCGAAAAAATGCTAATCGACTGCTGTTGAACTCTAAAGATGGATGTATCAGAGAGAAAACGACAATTAAAAATCAATTAATATGGAAGTAGTTATTACTAACTACAATAGGCTGCAATATTTCAATATGAATTATTTGAATATTTAGGAAAAAATTATGACCGCAAACATAGAAAAAAGTCTTTTTGGAATATTTCCTTTCTTATAGAATGCAAATGTATTCCTTTTTACTTAATGAAAACTGATTTTTATTAGCTAATTAATCTATCCTCTATCGAGCGCCTTAGTTCGGTGATCTGTATTAATGTATCATTTAAAAAATGCTTCAAGAATAATTAAAAAAGGGCCTAGTTGTCTTACCCTTACATTCTTCGTTTATAAAAGCGCGTTTTCAGCTTTAATCATGAGAAATAATTCTCTAAATATAATTCAGTGCAGAAAAAATAAGATACATAAATCAGCACTGAGAATCTCTGTAAGAAATATGATGAAGCTTACAAAAGATATAGGAAGAGAAGCAATTCCGTAGAATATTTTATAACTATAATAAATTGTACTGAATTACTCTTTATCAACGACATGTAAATATAATTTAATAATTTAATCTGTTTGTATATACTACATATATATCTAGATATCTGTATATATATATATATATATATATATAAGAAGGAAGGTTCACTAGCGGCGAGTTATAAATCCGCTGAACACTGATATTTCTGCCCAGGGTTAGAATTCCGGTGAATGGGATGGCTTTATGGGTGTTTTCGTGGTTTTACTCAAGTGTAACGTATATACGAGTTTTGTATAGAAATCCTTCACGGTGGCATCCTTACTCTTAGGCGTCGAGTGCTTTGCTATAATCAAGTAAACCAGACGAACTTAAAAATTGCTATATTTCATATATACTTATAAAGTGGTATATATATATGTAAAATATAAAAAATTACGATGGCTTTGCTCTACGCGAATAGCAGCCTCTAAATAGCTTTCCTCAATTTCAAGATCTTCCCCCTAGACGAGTACTTTCCAGAACTCTCTAGCCTGTTACGTAACCGCTACCATAAATAGCATTTTTCTTCACATTGCTTTCTGCTATTCCGTGCTATACAAACGCTTTGCTCTATCTCTTCGTCTTTCCTATGTTAAAAAATATGTATGACACCGAGGTCCTAAATTTAGTAGTATTACTATTTAAATCATTATTGAATATGTGATCTTCGTCTAAAAAATGAGCTGTCTTTTTAATCGAATAAAGATGTGGATTTTTTAAAAGTGAAATTCGTCTGTCTTCAGTTCTGCCTTCTTTCCATTCGCAACGACAACACCCGTATATGTGCATATATATATAATTTAAAAACTTCTAATTGCTTCAAAACTTAACTAACTGTTTATATTGATATTGCATAAATATGATTACATTAATGAACACTGCATATTTAAGACTTTTCTTCTTTGATATTTTATACCTTGTTCCATATATTGTTCCATTTATGTATTACCTGTATACATATACATATATATAATTTAAGGATTCCCTTTTAACTAATACGTCTATAACCAAAAACTGCATAAATAATACATTTTACGGCTTGATTAACTTCATTCTTAAGAATTTTCTGTAGTCTAGTCTGCGTTATTTTATTCATAAGTTCCGAATCAGATACAATTAATTGTTTACATGGCATTATAAATTTAACTAAAAAGCAGCGACCAGAAGTATATTTGTCATTTGGTATACGATCCTTACCTGTAAAGGATAAAATGCATTTGAGTTAACACTATTTATTCAAATACTCAGATACTTCATATACATGTAACATAAACATAGGATTAAGAATGCAAAATTGTATGTTTACACTATAAATTTCATTGACGTAAAAAATATGAGTCTTTCTACTCCTACGATTTAAAAAGATGTTGCGTACCTACAGTTTATCGTTCAATAATAGTCCGTTTACACAGTAAAAAATTGCATTCCTTCAAAGAATTCAATTTGTTTTCTTATATTTGTCTCTATAAAACTGAATGTAGAGAAGTTAAATATTTAAACTACCTCAACATATTCCCAGGACTCCCAAGCTCAGTATAAATGTATCTGAAAATAAAATGCATAAAAACATTTCAATACGAATGAAATAAATTCATTCTTTCTAAGCAACAACCAATTCGTAAATAACGTTTTTGTTGCCAAAACTAAAAGCAAAAACTTTTGACGCTTCAGGTTAATACGTATACGTATGACGTCATGATTTAAATTTAATGTAATATAAAAACCTTTTCTCATTATCAATAAAAGAATAAACCTGGCAATAATGTACTATGTCAGTTATCCTAACCTGAAACAAAAAAGTTGTTGACAGCAGCTATTTATTTAAAATGCTGATATTAACGAAAACATTTTGACACATGCAAACGCCTGCTTTCTTCAACGTCAGAATATGACAAGCTTAATGTTTGTCAATACTATTTTTAGTCCAAAGGGATTTACTCCTGAAGGACTATTACTTTCGTTTGGGCGTTTTGCGTTGTTTCACAAGAAACGGCGTATCACTTTTCAATTTAGTGCTTATGTTTCTTTGTTGGTTATTTTTTATTTATTTATTTATTTTTGACGTAGCTTTCTCTTCAAAAATCGTCTGCGTGCGTTGCACGGGAAAATAAAAAGGAATTTTAATTACAGTTCTAAATAAATAGCCAAATAAATGTGAAATTCGTAACAATATTCTCTAAACCTTTAACGAATTTTTCATGAACAAACTCAAAGATTTCAAAGCCAGCAATACGAACGTCATACAGAAAAACATTTTTATCTCCAGCGCGTGAGAGCGTGTACCGAAATTTTTAAAGATATGCACAATTTAAAATTATTTTGCGATATTGCTGTTGAACTGAATTTTATGGTTTAAGTGCGAAGAACATGGTATTTAACAAATAAAGGTAACACACAAAATGTTAAATAAACGCCCCTTTGGACGTAATTAAAATCTGAAACATTTCAGATTTTTTTTATTACATATTTTGCAAAATTTACAAATTTTTTATTAACAAACTCTACGATTCGAAACGAGCAGTGGTAACACTTTACGAAATAAAGCAGCTCCAGCGCGCGAGACTGTTGCCACTCGGAAAAATAAGGACGAAAATTCACGTTTCCAGAGTTTCCGGAGGAAATGATGTCACAAACAAACAACCAATAAACAGAGAGAAGCGCACATATTTTAATAGTATAGATGCAACATCAAGAGAAAAACTTAAAGCAATTCTCACATTTACACTAATATTTATTTCACGTGAAAGAATATGGTGCCGTTCAATTTTGTTGTGAAAGCTACGACAAACTTACTGTCAATGCTGTAGTTTCCTATTATTGTGATGAGTTGTTATCTTTTTTTTATTTTCCGATGTTACTATTTTATGGTACATAAAAATTGTTTAAAGGCGTATTATGGAAAATAAAAACTTTTTGTAAAAAAAAAAAAAAAAAAAAAAAAAAAATTCCAAAAGCTTTCAGATTTTATATTACGCCCAAAGGGACTTTTTTAACGTTTTCGTGTGCTCCCTTTATTTATTAAATACCATGTTCTTCGTACTTAAACCATAAAATTGAATTCAACAGCAATATCGCAAAATAATTTAAAAAGAGCATATCCTTAGAATTTCCGATACACAGTCTCGCGTTGTCGAGATAAAAATGTTTTATTTTTCCGTACAATGTTGCCATTGTTCGTTTTGAAATTGTTGAGTTTGTTAATCAAAAATTCTTTTTAAAGTTTTACAAAATATGAAATAGATAATAAAACAAATTCCGAATTCTAAATTTGGGCTTCCAGATACTCGTATTCGAGTGAAGACTACGTTATTCAAAATTTGGTGTCTCTAGGTACCGTTGTTTTTTACAATTCGAGAAATAAACATTCATGCAGCTTCTTCATTATTTAATTTCGTTAATTATAATGCAGGGTTCTAATATTTGGTGGCAACAATCTGAAAAGTGAAAGGCCGTTTTAAAGTGGACGACGCAAAAGGCCAAAACGAAATAAATAGCCCTTCTGAGCAAATTGTCCCTCTGGACTACTAATCAAAACTTATTATTGGACTTCAAAATTTCTAGGAAGATATATTTAAAACTGGGTTTAAAATTTTTTCAAAGTTGAGAATAATGTAAATTGCAGATAATTAAGAGAAGAGATTTTTTCATAACATTCATGAAACTATTTCAGTAATTTAGCTTTAAAATACGAATACTGCATGTCATTAAATTTCCTATTTGCAGAGAGTAATGTTTTAGCGCATGGACGATCACGGCATGCTCTGAAGGTTTCTGCTTTGAGGTTTCCTGAAAATGTCATTATTACTCTTCCTAATTATATATTGTTGTGAGACATAGCTTCGTGGATGTCGTTTTAAATAATCCGAATGAGGTGAAAGATATTGACAATTATTACAAAAAATAATAATATATAGCAAAATAAATAGGTATAAATAGCTTAAGAACTCGCTTGTTAAGAAATTCCTCCGTAGCGCACGAGAAATACCGAAATTCTCAAAATCACACGCAGAGTAAACTTTAAACGCATTTCAATTTAACTATCTTTGAATAGCTAAATCCCACAGCTGATGAGCTATTAATTTGTCCCAGCAGTCGAAACCGTATTCAGAGGCGTATTTGGAATTATCATAAAGGGCATGCTGCTGAATACCAAATATTAAAAATTATGTTAATAAATACTAGTTAGAATAACATATATTTGAAATTTGTCTATAGTATTTGCTTATTAGAATATTGTTGGCTATTACATAACGTGTAAAGTAGCGAAATGCATATAATAAAAATTTCAAATTCCTCAGATTCAAGGTCTGAAATGAAAATTTTTAAGGTAAGGTTTACAGACAGATTACATCATAACTCAACTTTACTTCATTTAGACAGATCGCACTATAATATATTTTCAATTATAATCAGCAAATTAATTATACTTATCATTGATAAAATTTGAACCAAAGATATAGTAAATGCTGATATTTGCAAAATCAGCTACTCATAAATTTCACTCTTAGTGTTAGTATACATGGTATAAATTCACGTACAAATTTATTTCCATCTTAAGAAGAAAATAGAGATCACTCAAATTCAGATAATAATTGACAAAATTACTGTTTACCTTTTTATCTTCACGCCTGCCATAGTTAATATACAGATTCATTACCCTGTTCTGGCAACACATTTTTCTCATGGTTGTCGTCATCATGGATTTTAGAACAAAGCTGACTTATAATTGTTTAAGATTTACTTTTAATTGGAACTACGTTATCGGATTATTTTTCGATGCAAATTTAAATTATTTGTCGTCATCATGGATTTTAAAACAAAGCTGACTTATAATTGTTTAAGATTTACTTTTAATTGGAACTATGTTATCGGATTATTTTCCAAATATTTTACTATTGTATGATTGTATTTGTGATCTGTGTAAGCTATAAATAAATAAATTCTTTAACGTTATATCAAAAACGGAACTTCTCATTCGTATTTCGGCCCCATTTGATTTGCAGCCAGTAAACTACTGCTGCTAAATATGTTTAATAAAATTTCGGAAACAGTGAAATGGGAAAAAAGAACATTCCTTTGCGTTTCGAAAGCTTATAAGCTCACAGTTATTATTAGAATTTTGGTTGTCTCTTATTTTCTTGAACATACTACATTTTTACAGTAGGTAACTTATTACACATCTTTCGATTAATATGCTGTTTGGGGGAATTTTATTAGCCCAAAGGATGTTAGTCCAGAAGAGCTATTACTAATTTCGCTTTGGCATTTTGCGTTGGTTCACTATAAATGTCAGTTCACTTTTCAAACTGTTTTCAAAATCCAAATATTAGAGCCCTGTGTTATATTTAAAGAAATTAAAAAATGAAGTATCTGCGTAAATATATGTATGTTTCTCGCATTGTGATAAAACGACGCACTTAAAGCCATCAAATTTTGAATAACGTAACTCTCCACCGAATATAGGCATCTGGAAGCCCAAATTTGGAATTTGTTTCATTATCGATTTCGTATTTTGTAACACTTTAACGAATTTTTGATAAAGAAACTCAATGCAATGGCAACACTTTACGAAAAAAAAAAACATTTGTATTCCAGCGTGCGAGAGTGTGTATCGGAAATTCTAAATTGTTTTCCAATATTGTTGTTGAATTGAATTTTATGGTTTAGTTGCGAAGAATATGGTATTTAACAAAACACACGAAACGTTAAAAAAGTCCTTTTGGATGTCATGTAAAGTCTGAATGCTTTCAGATTTTTTTTACTATTATTATTTTCTTCTTTCATATTTTAAAATCTTTACTTTTCATTTTGGAGATATCTTAATACTTTGAATCTGAAATCTAAACAGATAATAACTATGTAAAAACGCACCCAAGGTAATAAATGTGATAAAACACAATTTCTAAATTACTTTTCATATTACTTAGTAAAAACTACTCATCAAAAAGAGAAAAAAAAAAGCTACTGCGAATAGGAAGTAATTTGTTTCATTTATTTAATTTCCAACTATTTACGATAAATTTTATAATTTTGTTTTTGTTTCTTTTGTATATTGGCATTTGTAATTTGTGACTGTGCTTTTCGATTGCAATAAAATAAAAAATCACTGTTTTCTTTATACGGTAATCATATCAGTTTTTTAATTTCAATTTATAAAATCATTCTAAGCGATAAAAATATCCATGTTAAATTGTTAATCAGTTTTTACTTAAATTTATTAATTTTATGCAATTTTTAGAATTTCTAGAACCAGCAGACTGATCAAAGCTTCAGCTCTTGTTAGTCCAAAGGGATTTAGTCCCGAAGGACTATTACTTTCGTTTTGCGATTTTGCGTCGGAAACACAAAAACGGCGTATCACTTTTCAAATTGTTGCCACTAAATGTTATCGCTCTGCATTAAATTTTAAAAAATGAAAAATCTGCATAAATGTATGCATATTTTTTTTTTCTGACGTAGCTTTAAAAATCGTCTGCGTGCGTTGCACGAAAAAATAAAAAGGAATTTTAATTACAGTTCTAAATAAATAGCCAAATAAATGTGAAATTCGTAACAATATTCTCTAAAACTTTAACGAATTTTTCATTAACAAACTCGAAGATTTTAAAGCCAGCAATAACCAACGTTGTACAGAAAAGCATTTTTATCTCCAGCGCGTGAGAGCGTGTACCGAAATTTCTAAAGATATGCTCAGTTTAAAATTATTTTGCGATATTGCTGTTGAACTGAATTTTATGGTTTAAGTGCGAAGAACATGGTATTTAACAAATAAAGGTAACACACAAAATGTTAAATAAACGTCCCTTTGGACGTAATTTAAAATCTGAAACATTTCAGATTTTTTTTTGTTTTTTTATGAATGCATTCATATAATTAATCAACTAATTTAATATTTTATTTTATTTTATAGAGTTTTACAGATGTGTTTATTTGCTTTTTTTAACAAAATTCTATTTTACATCGCTCGTTTTAAACCATATGACAGCGAGGGCTTAATTTCTAAAATTAGAAGTGC
>KK118160.1:855976-916155 GCA_000611955.2 Stegodyphus mimosarum | reverse complement strand
CCTGAAAATTTTCATATTTTATATTATACCAAAAGGGGCGTTTTTGGATATTTTATGTGTTACCTTTACTTATTAAATATATTTTCTTCGCACTTAAACCAGAAAATTCTATTCATCAGCAATCATCAGCAATTTTCCAAAATACTTAAAAAGAGCATATCTTTAGAATTTCCGATACACAGTCTGGCTCGCTAGAGATAAAAAAAAATTTTCTTTCTTACAGTGTTGCCATTGCTCGCTTTGAAGTCGTTGAGTTTCTTAATCAAAAATTCTTTAATGTTTGACAAAATATGAAATAGATAATAAAACAAGTTCCAAATTTAGGCTTCTAGATGCCCATATTCGAACGGAGGACTACGTTATTCCAAATTTTATGTCTCTAGGTACCGTTGTTTTTTCACAGGGCAAGAAACATACATAAATTCAAGCAGATTCTTCGTTATTTAATTTCCTAAATACAATGCAGGGGTCTAATATTGATGGCAACAGTTGGAAAAGTGAACCGAAATTTATAGTGAACCGGCGCTAAATGGCAAAACGAAATAAATAGCCCTTCCGAGCAAATTGGCCCTTTGGGCTAAAACTTATAAATAATGAAAAATTAAATAAAATATAAAAGGAATAAAAATATCCACAAAATAAATAATAAATAATTAAGCAAATATATGGATCAAAATATCATAAAATTCAAATGGAATGAGTAAATTAATAATAAATTAAAACAGAGTGGAAAACATTAAGTGAAATCATTAGACAAATGAAAGGTAAGTCAGTTCATAGTAACAAGACATGATTACAGGGGATAAAGGTACATTTTCTTTTCCTCTATTTTTCTTGTTCCTTTAATTTGTCTGACACTTACTTCTCTGCAATTGTAGAGAATAGCCAAACTGATCAGTCATTTAACCGCCTCACCACCGAGAACATTGTACAGAATAAAACACTAGAGATGATCTGATATTATGATCAAGAGAAATCGGAAGAAATAGCCAAGTCTCAGAAGGGAGTAAACTCTCATTCTGTAGTTCAGAGTAACAATCAGCCTCCGCTAACTGGTATATAGTCCAGGAGACTGTAAAACAAAAATAAATATTTTTATTTGCGTTCTTCGCGTTGAGATATAAGTGCATTTTTATTTTGGCTTCTAATCCATTTAAACACATTTTGACCAAATGAATAATAATAGCCTATAAAAACTCCTCTTCCTGTTGGATTCGCTTTTTGACAAGGGGGACTTTTTACTGAGCTCCTGAAGTACTCCCACGTATTTTGCTCTTTCCAAGGAAATTGAAATGTAAATAAAGTATCGCATTAATATTTTCTGTTAAGTGCAATTCAGTTGTACAACGGAGTTTGTTTTATTTAAAGTCCAGGTACTGGCTAGAATTAACATTTTTCATTCAAAAAATTAACAAATATGGGAGCTGGACATTGGCTGTATAAACATTGATCACAGCGAATTTTTCATGTTTTAAATTAAATATCTATAACAAATTGAAATCGTAGAATTCTTGCCTTAAAACAGCAAAAGAAAACCTTTCTTTCACAGCATAAACTATCAACTAGTTTGTATTATGCAGTCTGAATATGGCTGGCATTTTTACGTTTATATGCCCATTTTCGTTAAATTTTATCATTTTTAAATACTGTTTTTGTAGAGGTCGATCAAAACATAAATGTAGAATTAAGCCTTTTAAAAGCCCGTCTCTTATATTTTCAGCCATGCTTCAGATTTCTTAAAAAAAGATGCTGCACTTAATATTCCGGGTTTAATACATTATCATACAAAGCTTTGTATGAAATCAAAAAAATATAATCTGAAAGATATTTGTTGTTAACGCTCTACCAAAAGGGTTTGCTAAGGCATTTTACGCTCTCGCTGACCTCGCAGTCTACAAAACTGCTGTTACACTCACTTCTACTAACCCGTTTCTTTTTGTCTTTTAGCTTTATTATTAAACATAATTTCCTTCGCACATTCGCTCTATGCAATTCCAGAGCAAAACTGCAAAAATTTTAAAAGCAGCATAACAGTATACGTTTAGAACTCGCGATGCAGCGTTAAGTGTTGCCATACATTTTTCTGTTTTTCCTTTTTCAGTCTTTTCACAATTCATCATAACAATATCATTTTTCTTGCTAAAGTAGCTTTGCAAAAAATTTTTTTGTCTTTATTATTAACGTTTTGTGCATTTACTTTATTCATTAAATATCACGTTCTTGGCTTCAACAGCAAAATCCCAATATATTTTAAAAAATATTATTTTAAATATTATACGATATATTTTAAATAAATTATCTTTAGAATCTCCAACAGACATTTCGCGTGCTGGAGATAAAAAAACATTCTGACGGATTTTGTATTTATTTAGCTATTTATTTAGACTTGTAATTAAAATTGTCTTATTTTCCCGTGCAATGTAGCCGTGACGAATTTGAAAAGAAAGCTGTCAGGACTGAGTGTTCGGTGTATATTCTTGGAAAACATCTTCGTGAACTCCTTAAGTCCTGATCTGGAACAGGGAGCTGAATGCAGCTATGTTCTGGTGGTAGATACTGTCATTAAGTGGTAGAAGAACTGCACTTGAAAGGGATTTAAAATCCTCTTTTATTAGATCAATATTATTTACAACCACTTCCCAACTCGGGAGGGATACAGAAAGTAAAAGACCACACTTGGGTCTACAAATGAACAATCAAATTTAAACTAAAACTAAATAGAAATTTAAATTAGTCGTTGATCGCAGAGCTATACGCGAGGTTGGCCTCTAACTAAAAGGTGCGTAGCAAGATTTACTAATACTAACGCATTTGGATTTATATAAGCAGTCACGTAAAAGCACTATGCCTTAGAATTTAAATGCTAGCTGGTCAGGCAAACGTCGAATAGAGTGACCGTGATCTGAGACTAAAAGCTCTCTCACACTGAGAGGTTTCTACCTCTGGTTTAAATAGAACTTGGCTCCACTTCAAATTAGCATAAAGCTAAAAACGCGCGCTCCTTCTAACGGGAAGTTGAAGATGAGAAGAGATAGAAAAATTAAAATTAAAATAAAACTGTTAGTTTAACTAAAAGTTTACAAAGCTACGTCGGAAAAGTAAAAATACAAGAACGAGTGCGTTTAATATTTAATAAATAAATATCTCTTAATTTCTGTTGCGGTCTAGAAAAATCGAAAAATAGATTTTACCAGAATGTTCTCGGGAATAATTAAAAAGCTTATAAAAGTCGAATTAAAACACCTCACCTCAGTTGCTGTTGTTTGAAGCGAACTGTATGTTTACTTAGTGCTGTTATTGATTGTAGCGAATTGGCTGTGAGATTGGATTAACTTTCTCTGTTTTGAATGGAGTTCTGTTTAACGTTTGAGATATTGTGATACTGTACGAATATCTCTAAGGAAATATTTCAGCATTTTGTTTTATTTCTTGGGAGAAGAATAAATTTTTTAAACTTTTTTATTGACTTGTGTATTCAATCCATAACGAACCCTTACGCACGCAACACGTTTTCGTCTTAGAAGTGAGGTTTGAATGCCATTCACTAGAGCAATGGAAGAACAATTGAGACAGCTCGTGTCTGCCTTTTCAGATTTCCAAGAAAAGATGGAAGGGGCCGTCAACTCGGTAAAAGAGGAGGTGAAAGCAGGTCAAGAAAAGATGGAAGCTGGTCAGAAAAAGATGGAAGCTGGTCAAGAATCCGTTAACGAAGAGATGAGAGCCGTTCAAGAAAAGATGGAAGAATCTGTTAAGGAAGAAATGAAGGCTGTTCAAGACAAGATTGAAGCAGGTCAAGAGGAAATGGAAAGAGAAATTACCTGCGTAATAGAAAATAAATTTGAGGCTATGGAAGACAGAATTGACGCTGTTGAAATAAAGTTGAACACATTGAAAAAAGAGTATCTTCTGTAAAAGTACAAATAGAAGAAAGAGTTGACTCTGTAAAATCACAAATAGAAGGAAGAGTTTCTGCTGTGGAGCAGAGAATCGACGGAAGGGTCTCTGTCGTTCAATAGCAAATCGAACAACAAATTGATGACAGGGTTCCTACAATTGCCAAAGAAGTTGATAATTTAAAGGAATTCGCTTCGCAGCGACGGCAGGGAGCAATTCGGGCGGTTTAAAATTTGTACCCACGCCTGCTCGTCCTTCGCTGAAGCTATCTAGGTATGATGAGAAGACCTCCTGGCAAGTATATAAGACACAATTTTCTATAGTGGCGGATGCAAATGGATGGGATTCCAAAGCTAAGGCTTGTCATCTCGACGCTTCTCTGAGAGCAGACGCAGCAGATATCCTTCAAACTCTTCCCGAAAACCAGAGACTAGATTTCGAAGCTCTGTCCGGCGCATTGGAGCTGTGTTTTGGGGAGAAATGTTTGAAAGACTACAAGTAGGCTTCAATTAAAATCTCGTCAACAGAAGCCCACCGAAACACTCCAAGAGCTCGCTACCGAATGTTGAAAGGTTGTCCCATCTCGCCTTTTCATAGTGCCTTGCAGAAACAAGAGAAATCCTGTCCCTGAAATACTTCATCGACGACATCCGGGATCCTGAAATACAGGAAGCTCTACGAATGGCGGATGTTAAAGATTTGAAAAGCACATTAGTGTACGCCATGAAATTCGAAGCAGCCCAGCAAGCAGCTAGGGGATCAAATCAGCCAGGGGAGCAAGCAGCCAGGGATCAAGTCCAGAAGCCAGGGGATCAGGTCACTATTCGCCTAGAAGATATAACCAGACAACTCAATGCCTTGAGACGAAATATTGGTGGCAAGAAACGGACCCTAAAATGTTGGAACTGCGGTGCAGAAGGGCACATTCGAAAAACTGCGAAACACCCTGAGGTACGGATGTTAAAACCGCGCCTATCAAGAAGGAAGGAACTATTAATAACTTGATAATGTAACTATTTAAATAGTGATCTGTTACTATTATCTAGCTAAATAAAGAGCATTCTGTTGATTCAAAACCCCGCCGGAATGAGTAGCGCAAGCTGGTCGGATCTCAGCCAAATTTCACGGACGGGGAACCAACTTTCAAAGTGGATAGAAGAATACGACTGTTACTTTAAATTGTTGTCTTTAAACAACCCTCCTCTTATTTACAATTGTGATGCCCTTCGTCATCAACGCAGAAAGGAAATTAGAGGATTTCAGCCAATTACAGAACTACACTTTTATAAAAAAACAGTATGGAAAACTATGTTGCGGATAAGAAGTACAGTTTAGGGAAAAATGGCCCTGAAGTGGCTGTTCTAAAGTAACAACAGTAATAATGTACAGTTGATTAAACAAAGTAGCAAGCAAACCTATGCCTTAGGTTATATGTGCCATGAAAACGTAAAATATATGTAGATAGGGGTTTATTTTATCATTTATTACCATAAAATAAATATAAATTTGTTATAGAAATCAAAATTCAACAGCATATTAACGCACGAACATTTACAGACTTCAAATAGTGTCTATGGCAGGGCGTTAATATAGACAAACGTAAAGCCAAGCATTAATCATACTGCAGAGTATTTGGCTAGGAAAGTAATTCTGTAACCATCTTTTGCTGATAGCGTTATGTGGGATGCCTTCGTGGAGACTTTCTAGGGGAAACTGGCTCGTATCCACTCTACGCATGGGGAAACCACAAGAACAGCTATGCAGAGACCTCATTCGCCTGGTATCGAATCCAAGTCAAACTATCAGCGTTCAGCGAAATTACCCTTCGGCCGTTAGTGGACGTAGACGTTGAGGCAGAAACGCCCATCGTCAAATGACGTGTCGCTTCGTTAAGACAAGCTATTAAAGTAATAAGTGATTTTCTGCAGTTTTCCGCTACTTGTCGTCCACATAATATGCTTTTGCAAACCCTAAGTAAAATAGCAAATTTTAAATGACACAATAATTCGCATATGAAGTTAATCCATACTCTTAAAAAGTACTCTAGTATGCTCTCAAAAAGCAAAGAAAAATCAACTCTTTTGAAGGAAACTAAAGTTGAATTATTTGCTATGGACTTTGGATTATTTTCTTTCATTACAAAACTTTCTTTTCATTCCTTTTACTACAAAACTTCACATTTTTTATGTCTAATATTACTGAGAAACGCATATAATATCCAAGGTGTTTAGCAACCTATGGAGTAATAATTAATGTAGGACAGGCAATTTGGCAATTCATCTTGTAAAAAAAAGATAAAAACATGAGATAGTTGGTTTATTTGATCATGGCAAAGCAACAGAGGACTATCTGCCTAAGGGAAGAGATGTTTTCGTGGAGAACTGTCTAAGCGAAACAGGCTTGTATATAGTACGTTACATATGGGTAAACCATGAAAAACCCCATGCAGCCAGCCAGTTTTATGAGATACGTTTCATGAGTTATTTCGAACTATCACTGTTCAGCGAGTTTATCGCTGGGTCGCTGATAGGCGCTTAACATGGGATATAAATGAATACAGTGCGATATTGTAGACTTATAGTTTCTTATGCTTTTCCGTCTCAATTTTTTTCCCTCTTCTCTAGTTTGCTTTATTGCAAAAATGCAGCATATAATACTGTTACAAACTTTGTACATATGTAAATAATTTCAGTGAAGTTGTATGTCAAATTGTAGTACCTCTTGTGTAATGTAGCATGAAGTGCCTCAGAAAAGAGAAGCTTTGCCAGAGCAAATCTCTTAATGGCTATCTTTCTAAATCGGAGAGATATCGCCAAGATGGCGATGGTTTTGGCGACTACTTTTTTTGCCAAACTTCGCGACATTTTGGTAGGTCCGTGCATAACTGTAATTGATTCCTATATGTAACTGTAACCGTGTCCGGCTCTTATATTGTAACTTTCAGTAACTGCATTTCAGTAAGTTTGCGAAATGGAAGGTGATGGAAAAACCTCTGCGGCCGAAGGGAGAACTATATTAGACCGGAAACCGGAAAGAATATGAGTTCTTAGAGTATTGAGAGATCTCCGTGGAGATTCGCCTTTTAGATGCCCTTGGCATTGCGCTGTGTTTAACTTCCTTAATACGTAGTTTGAAGTGTATCTACTGATTTTGCTCTTCTATAATATCAAGAGCAATACGACGACGTTTGTGAAAAGTTCCAGAACTGTAAAGTTTCTTTTGTGGAAAAAATATTATCAAGTTAGCAGCGGTTCTGTTTGCAATCAATCCATTACGAATCCGTATGCACGTAACGAAACGTAATCTAAGATAAGCACATAGAACAAGTATTAATTTTCTTTTTACATTATGATCGCTAAGATATTTTGTTCAAGGACAAGTTATTAATTGCTAACTTTCGGAGAAGTCACAAATTATACGGTTTATTGGTGGATCTGGATGTTGCAGCATGTAATTCTAGCCTTATTTAAAGGACAATTGCAATTTCTATATCTGCAGATTAAACGTCATCTACAACACAGTGTAAAACTACTATTCTTTATCTTTGCTTTTGCATCAAAATCGTAGAGATATATTACTCGTTAAAAGATACTTGCATTAGCTTTTTAAGCCGTTAAATAAAAGAAAATATATCTTATTTCTATAGTATTCTGATTTTAATATGTTGTTTTGAAACTGCTAGATTTTGTCCCCTTTTATCAGGCCATCTAGCTTAAAAATCTGTCTCCGTATACGCATTTCTGAACGATGTGTAATCGTGAGCAACATTCAAATTATTTCGTTTAATGCAAATTTTAGCAATTCTTGTCAAAGAATATATGGTTATCTACAGCAAAGCAAAGAAGCTAGCTTTCGCATCAAGGTCGTAAACAACATTTATCCTTGAAAAGAGCAAAAGCAGAATGCAAGGTGATAGAATTTCCATTTGTGTTACACCATTTTTAATTGATACCAGCTTTTAGATGTAAGTAGATGATAAAACTTCCTTTTGTATGATACTTTGTAAATTGCACCGACCTTCGTTTAGTGGGCAATTATATATGATTTCAGATTCGTATCTTTCCTTCGTTTATGTGTAATCTACAACCAGTATGCTGTTTATGTTTTGATTTTGAACAAAACAGAGTAATTAGTGGAAAAAAGTTTGTAGTCGAAACAAGCCGATTATTCACAGTATAGTCTTCTCAGCATAATGTTGGGTTCTTATAATAGGATTAAGTTCGATGTCTTGCTTAAAAGTAATTATCATGGAAATAAGGAAATCATTGTATGACGTCATATATGAGACACATAATACAATTATGAATAACTTTTGTTTAGCGTGAATTCGATATGTGAGATAATCAATCAAAGCGAATGATAGTAATGGTATTAGTTTATATTACGCGAAAATTTTTAATGGACAATCGGTAGCAAAAAATTTGTTTTATATACTACAACACTGTTAAAATCAGGGTGATGATAAAAAAATGTGTTGAATACTTTATATTTCGGTCTAATATAATACAGAAAAGAATACCATTAAATTTTTCGGTACACTGCGAAAAAAAGAGAGAGAGAGAGAGTTCTATATATCTCTCTTTTTATCTCAAATTGGCCTGATTGACGAAAGTCATCTTGCGTTTTTTATGTCTCGGAAGCGCGACTTACGATATGTATTAGATTTATATATGGCATTATTCTAATATAAGTATTTTGACACCGAATCGGACATTTTCTGAAATGACATGCCAATTTTTTTCCAAGCAAGCAATTTTTTTCCAAAAGCAAAATAGCGTTTTTTGTCGCGAAAGGCTAATTCTAAGTCGAAACTTTCTATCGTATCTAAAATCTATCTTTCTATATCGATGATTGATTGAAAGCAATGTTAAGTTAAATATTTATTTACACTATATACAGTTATCAGTTAATAAATCTACATATGGAAAATTCTACAAGTCAAAGAATATGGCTTAATAACGCCATTCTCGTCTAGCATTTAACATCTAATTAACGTTTTTCTACTTCAGGTGGGGCGCTGCTATCGCCGTACGTAATCCTATTTCTCTACATTTTTCAAGCGGAACTTTTAGCAATAAAACTTTCAACATATTATTCTATCTCAAAACCCCTGCGAAAAATAAACATCTTCACTGACAGTCAGTCAGCAATTTTAGCACTTCAGAACACCAAACATAAATCAGAACTGGTGCAACAAATAATTCTTAGCACTTCTCAACGTCCAAGCCTTCATACGAGGATCCTCTATGGGTTAAAGCTAACACAGGTATCACTGGCATTGAAGAAGCTGATAATGCAGCAAAATATGTTATTACGAACTACAGTGTACCACTAATATAGCATCCTTGGCCAATATTGTTTCTAAGATATCAACTCCAAATACATAAATTAAATACTGGGATGACGAATGGCAAAATTTTCACACAGGCAGAAGACTTTTCCAAATACCTCCTTATATTTATGACAAATGCAATATAGTTAACCACTACATCAATTGCTTCCTCACGACTCACGGTCCATTTCCCTCTTACTTTCAACAACGAAATATTTCTAATACCGACATTTGTGTCTGCGGAAAACGGAGAGACCTTGATCATTTCTTAAAAGAATGTCCGCTGACAAGTTCAAATCATATTAAATTACCAACTGCAAATATTAATGCTTTCCTAAAACTTGCAATTGAAAATAAATATCTTCAAAAGAAAATAGAAAACATAATAAAATACCAATCATCCAAAGAAGAAGAAATTTGTACAAACTAAACGCTCTAAATCAGCTTTCACCCAACATATGAACTTATAAACCTAATACTGTGAACTAGAACATGTGAACTAGATACTAGAATAACGAATTCATATTAATGAATATGAACTCATACTAGATCCTTATAAAAATTTGAAATCAATATAATATACAAAGGCAATGACCATTAAATATAAATTTATACTATCACGTACATATATCTAAATTGTTTATACAAATGTTTCTTATGTATGTTCTTATGTATACTTTATGTACTTTACGAAATTTCAATAAATGGTGCACGGCCCAGCGGGGACGGGGCGTAACTCTAAATACAAGTGCAAAGGGACAATACCTATTTTGCTTATAGGAATCATTGGGTGTCTCTTTCATTTCAATCAACCAACCAACCAACCTCCTGAGTCGATGCTGTTCTCGCTGTGTGTTATGTATATCATTTTGAAATAAAGATCGCTTATTATTCGTTGCTGTCTCTCTCTGTTTGCCGAGTTTTGTCACTTTCTGGCCAATCCTTCTTCGTGCTGCATTTTCAATGTCGGGTAGTGTATAATCAAATAATAATTTTCTTTCCATTTTTCCGTACAATGTATATTCAGCAGTGATATACAGGGTGTTTATAAAGTCCAGGACCCATTTTGATGTTTAATAATTCATAAAATAATGAAGATATAAACAATCTTATGGCATTTATTGATGGAATAGCTTATATATTTTCCTTTTCAGTTTTGAATATCTTTACTTTTGTAAATATCGTCTGCTTATTTAATTGCATTTTTGTCTCTTTTGTTTTTGGCATATGGGATCGCATATGGGGATATGAAAACCCCATGAATACCGTGAGGCACAAAGGGATTTCCCAAAGGTTAATGTGTGGTGTGGACTAATGCACGACCGAGTCATTGGGCCTTTCCTTTTTACAGAAAAGACGGTCTCATCAATCGTATACTTGTTGGAAAACTTCGTATTTCCACAACTAGAAGAGCTTCAGCCACATGTCTTTTTGCAACAAGATGGTGCACCACCTCATTGGGGTACCATCGTTCGCAGTTCTTTGATTGACCATTTTACAGGAAGATGGATTGGGCGAGGAGGTCCAATTCCTTGGCCACCCAGATCACATGATATAACGTCGCTGGACTTTTTCCTTTGGGGATTTGTAAAGGACAACGTTTATAAGAGGAGAATGTCGAACATGGATGACCTAAAAGCCAGAATTACAACCGCAATAGCCTCTGTGGATGCCGACTTGCTTGCCGGTACCTGGCGTGAAATTGAATATCGATTTGATATTCTCCGTGCGACGAAGGGGGCACACGATGAAGTTCATTGACAAGGGTCATGAAACTTTTTGAGGCTATCTAACCATTTATGTTATTAATTTTAATCTCTCTTTATTATTTTATGAGTTATTAAACATCAAAATGGGTTCGGGACTTTATAAACACCCTGTATTTTCAATGCTTCCTTAATATTTATTTTTCTGAGTATGGTAGCAGTTACGCACACACACACACACCGAAAATAAAAAAGTTTTAGCAGTTTCGGAGTCAAAAATTTTCTATTATACTCTTGATGCTATTATTAGATTACTGTGTTACTGTAAATTATACTGTAATTATACCAGTTTGGAAATATTAAGGACCAACCATATTTTATAAAAAAACTAGAAAACTATGGTGTACTCACTAAGTTTCATAATAGTCATAATTTCAATTTTTGATGCACTCAAAATTTAAACGTGCATATCTAATCTATTTTCAGCTTTTAATTCCCACTTCTTTATTAATCGCTAAAGTATTAATATTTTAATAATTTTTAATTAGCTAATGAAAAGGTAGACTACAGCAAAAATTATGTTATTAAGGTCAGTCAGCTTACGTCATCAATGATAGCTAAAAAATAGTTTACGTACAGAATTAATGCACAAAACAAAGGAAATATTTAAAAGATTAACTTGAGAAGCCGAGGAAAAATTCGTAGCAAGTTATTATGCTAAAAATTTATTTTGCAATAGGAAAAGTCCTTTTTTTTTATCCAAGGATTAAAATCAAAGTCTCAAGAGTATTTACTGGCAACAGCACGAAACGCAAATTAGTTATCAAAACAAAATAAAGATATATAAAATAATCTTATTGAATTTCTCTAAATTTTTTGTATTGTTAAAAGACGAAGTCGTTGGCATGAAATGAAGAAAAAATAAAAACTTAGTGGAATTAAATTTGTTTCTTCCGAAACCATGTAAACAGCGTTCTGTAAAATGTAATCTGAATTTAATAAGCATAAAACGTATACATTATTTAAACTGACTTGGTACCTCAGAGGGTAAAAGATTTTTTTTTTCTTCTGAAATACACTTATTTTACAATTCAAGACAACAAAACAAAGAGAACATGAGGAAACTATAATTTAGCTGCAAAAAATAAAAGAAGCATTTTCCCGGAGACATAATTGAAATATTTTATTTGGAGAAAAATGAGAATACACGTATTACTATGTATCCTTTTACATTTATTTACGATACAGTGAGGGAAAAATATTCGTAATCTTGAATCATTGTAAATAATTTAAAATTTTATGAAGATCTTTTTAATTTAAAAGTGCTTATTCATATTTAAACGAAATCTTCTCTGTAAAATATTTCAACTTATATTTGTCAAAACAACATAGACAAGTAATAAGATAAAAAGCTAATTTTGCATACAGTGAAAAATTACAATGGAAAAAAAATATTCAAACATGTAACATTATGCTTGTATTAAAATAAAACGAAACATTTTACTATTTAGTGCAATATACTATCTTCGCATTAATAAAGTTTTGAAGTTTTTAAAGCATTGAATTTCCTAAATTCAAGATTAATTCTCTGTAGTTTCCCAGCCCCCATTTTTTATGCTAAGTGGAGCTTAAAGTGATGTTTGTTTGATACTGAGCGCGTGGAATTTTCAACATATCAAGTGTATTCCATAGGAGCCAGTTCTTCATAATTTGAGCTTTGTTTGACATCATCATCTTGTTAAAAGTAAACATTTCTAAAAAGACCTAGTTTTTATGCATTTTGTTCCGAATTGGTTTTTAAAATGCTGAAATAACCATATTAATTCAAAACAACATCAATTATATACAAGTTTCCAGCATCACTTCCAGTCACATCATTATACAGGGTGTTTCAGAAAATTGGTTACAGACTTTCAGGAGAGATAGAATACCCCTAGACGATGTAAAAACACGGAAGAATGCATAATCGGATGCGCTTTCTTGGCGCGGTGGTGACGACACGAAACACAAGAAAGGAAGGACACGAACAGGGTGAGAATCATGTTTATTATGCTTAGAAATAAGAACAAAAGCAGACGATCGTCATCAAAGAATGTGTTTGAAATTACGATCCAGACCGTAATGCAGGAACCGTGCGCCATGAATGCAATCTTCCATGTGTGATTCAGATCTTCCATGCGCCGGAGATGTGAGTCCTGCATCAGGGTTCGGGGTCGTAATTTCAAGCACCTTCTTTAATGACGATCGTTTTCTCTTTTTGTTATTATTTGTTGGTTTCTGCTGTGCTAAATATAATTAAATGTGTTTTGTCAATCTCTTCGTGTCCTTCCTTTTTTGCGTTTTGTGTCATCGCTACCGCGACAATAAAGTGTTTCCATCCATGCATTCTTATATGATTTTCCATCGTCTAGGTGTACTGTGTTTGTCTTCTAAGTTTCCAACCGATTTGCTGAAACTCAATGTACATCCATTATTGTGTTCTATCATTGTTTATAAGGAGTTGACGACAAAGCCAATGCAACCGGTGCAGCTGCATCAGGAGGAAGAATTTGCCAACGTCAAAAGTTTTAGAATTTAGCGCCGAGGAATAAAATTTAGGGATGGCAAAATTTTTAAGACTTTGAATTGAAGAACAGAATTTAGGCAAATGTTTTAAAATTTAGGGACACGCGACGCAACAGAATTTAGAACCGGCAGAGTGGCGAATGGCATGGATTCTCTGAGCGAAACACCTAAAGCGGGCCCTGCTCATATACTTTCGTTCTTAGTGGCTTTGCCAGATTTCCTCCTAACTAACTTGAGTAATCTGATTGCTGAACACTAAATTTCCGAAGTTTATTCGAATTCCTTGATTCCAGAGTCATTTAGGTTTATTAATGAATTATTTTACACTTTCTAATTTTTGTTCTTTCTGTTAGTTATGAACTTCACTCTCTTTACTTATGAATGGTTTTTATACAGCTACTCTAGCACTATATTCAAAATTTCTTTATCAAGTTTCTAGTAGTTCTAGAACGAAC
Organism: Stegodyphus mimosarum; assembly: GCA_000611955.2. Taxonomy (NCBI): domain Eukaryota; kingdom Metazoa; phylum Arthropoda; class Arachnida; order Araneae; family Eresidae; genus Stegodyphus; species Stegodyphus mimosarum. The sequence goes on along the minus strand of KK118160.1, from coordinate 902,203 downwards.
TTCCAATCTAGTAGCTTTCTGAAATTCTGATTAAATCGAAGAAGAGCTCACAAAAGGATTTAATATAACTTTCTTCAATAAGAATCGACAAATCGAGCTAAGCAGAAGAGACAAATCTCTCTTGCTTAGTTCGATGATCTTCCAGAACGGCATTTATTCACAACAGTTCTAATATTTTTAAATTTATTTGCAATATGTTTAACAATATCATGAATTTTATTTATAACAATTCCCTGTTTCTCGTATAGATTTTATATTCTTGAGCAGTTTTATAATGACACGAGTTCTAAAATCAGTTGATGTTTCACTAGTTTTGATGCTTATTTTCACAAAAAAGGTAAAAGATTTACTTAGGCAACTTGTAAAAATAAGCAGTAGATTACATTACTAGTTGTTGTAATGATAAAAAGAAATTTTCGTGCAAAAAGATTAAACCGTTTGAAGTATATATGGGTACTTTTTACGTCTACAATTTTAAACACTTTCGATATTTCCACAAATATTTATCACGTTCATAGAAAATAGCTTTAGTTTTAAGCATTTGATTTTTCCTGAACCCCCCACATATTATAATAAATTTCATCATAATCTGTATAAAATGGTAGAATAAATTAGTGTCACTTTCCCATAATGAAACTCGGCAACGTCAAAAAGAAGCGAGCGCCAAACGATATATCGGCGAGAGATGATTCTACCCATGTTTTTTAGATGCAGAAGGTCTTAAAAAGATTTTGTGCTAACGTTGTACTTATTCTTTATTCTTTTCAGCATATTACCTTCATTTTATAGAATATATTTCTAATAATATTGTCTAACCGAGAAGCCTGAAACCTATTTAAAACTTTTAAATGAACCTGTTGTAAACTCTTTATTTCAACACTTCAATTTAAATGTTTGTGAAGACTGTTAACTTTGATTTGTAATTTATTTGACCTAAATAAACTGTCTAACTTGTTAAATAAAGATTTCATAGTTATTCTAACTTATGGTTCTTTAATAAAACTGTGCTAAATAGAGGATAGTATATTCTGTAAGGTTTTAGTTAAACTAACAAAGTTTTATTTTAATTTAAATCTTTCTATCTCTTCTCAGTTTCAACTTCCCGTCATAAGAAGCGCGCGTTTTCAGCTTTTGCTTATATGATGTTGAGCCAACAACTATTTATAAACCAGAGGTAGAAACCTCTCAGTGTGAGAGAGCTTTTAGTCTCAGATCACGGTCACTCTATTCGACGTTCTCCTGACCAGCTAGCATTTAAATTCTAAGCCATAGCGCTTTACGTGATTACTTATTGAAATAAATCCAAGTGCATCAGTATTAGTAAATCTTGCTACGCACCATTTAGTTAGAGGCCAATCTCGCGTATAGCTCTGTGAGCAAAGATTAATTAACTTTATATTTAGCTTTAGTTTAAATTTATCTGATTGTTCATTTAGACCCAAGTGTGGTCTTTACTTTCTGTATCCCTCCCGAGTTGGGAAGTGGTTGTAAATAATATTGATTTAATAAAAGAGGATTTTAAATCCCTTCCAAGTGCAGTTATTCTACCACGTATACCATAGTATCTACAACCAGAACATAGCTGCATTCAGCTCCCTGTTCCAGATCAGGACTTAAGGACTTTAAGGAATTACTTTAAGATGTTTGCCAAGAGCATGCACAGAACACTCAGTCCTGACAATTCAAACGCTTTAACTGTGTTAAATGCATGACATATCATAAACTAAATTGGCTTGACATTTTTATGCGTGCAGTTTATGAATGTATTTTCCCTTACTGTAACCTTTTAAGAAAATAATGATGTAGGATGGGAAGAAATGGGGAGAACAGCAGAATTTTACCAAATGTTCTCATAGGTACAGTCACGTGGTTTCCCTAAGAAAGCCCAAACTTCCGAAAACTGCCATGAGAAAGAGCTATTTTTTTACTTTTATGCCAAAATATCCCTGGTACGTTATACCTGTATTTATGCGCTTTTAATATATTGCCTTAAATTTTTTAACATAGTTCAAGATGCACGTATGTATACGTTCTTACAAACATCACAAAAAATATTCCAAGTCGTATATATACGGCCTTGCCGGTTAGAGGGTTGCACTGTTTCGTCCGTTACAAGGCATACGCCGAGAGGTAGGAATCCGAAGGTCTTCTACCCCGCTGTCTTTACTACCAAGTCATCCAAGAGGACTTCTGGCTCCAGTATTTTAAGCAATCCCATTCCGCACTGACACTATTCACTTATTAGGAGCTTTCAAATGAAAAGGTACGAAACGACCCACTTTATTCACAGGTAATCACCAGGGGTTTGAGCTCAACTATCCTACTGTTTCAAGAGTCGATGGATTCCTTCTTTTCAGAATCCCTGTTGACTCTGATAAGAGCCAGTCCTCCACTTTGGCCTTCAGTTCGTCATGCGAGTTGAAGCAATTCCCTTTGAGATGTCACTTCTCATCATGTCGTTCGCCTTGTCTGTGAGTTCGATACAATTTTTTACGTACAATCAAATGTATTTTTCCTGCACATGTCGAAAAATTATTTAATACATAAAGGAAAGAGAACATGTTGTCGTTCTTTATTTTTAAGTTTTGTTCCACTGGGGAAGTTTTCTGCGAAAATTCGGTTCGTTTTCATAATTCGTTTATTTTAAGTTCAAGATAATAGTAAGTTATTTAATTTTCAATCCAACGTATTAGAATTATTTGAAATAAATGTCAATCCAAATCCCTAATGCAGCTGAATGAGGCAATATAACCCACAGAAATTTATTAAATATAAAAAATAAATACGATGAATTTGAATTTTCTCCTTTGCATTATCATTACTGTTATTTGTTCATGTATGTTTCGATATAGTAAAATTTGAAATTAAGTTAAAATTAGTAGTGTCAATCAAAAAGGGAAATTTGGAATTAAGTTAAAATTCAGCTATTTATTTGAAATTTGGTTTGAAATTTTGTTAAGAAATTTTCTCTGCCCTCCTTCCCCAGCTGCTTTCAGGTCTTGCACGGGGGCCGCGTGCAATTTGAGTGTGAAACCACTGCTTTAATAAAGGTCATATCAAACTAGTACTCTTGCCTTTCGATTCGCTTTAATGAGAAACGATTTTCTTTTAACTATTCGACCATGGAAGTCTTATTTTCTTGAAATATTTCTAACAATTTCTGCATCGAATCTTCATTGGTTTTCTAAAGTGAATTTGACTTCACTTTACAAACAATATTTCTAACGGTTCATCTTCTTCCGCTTTCATTAAAATGCACTAGAAGCGTTGTTTATGTTTTGTTTTCAACTAAATCTGTTTTTACAGCATTTTAGAATTACATTATGAGTCGTAGATTTATATAGTTCAATAGTTCGTGCATTTTTAGTACAGATTTTCTATGATTCAAATGAAATATGATAAAGTTTCTCAAGTCAAAGGAAATTCTCTGGATATTTTCGATCCATATAAAAAGTAGTCGTCAACTTTAAACATTACCTTTCCTAAGTTTAGAAAATTCCTTCAGGTGTTTTCTTTATTATTAAGTAATGAAGACTCTATATGTATGTATGTTAATCGCACTGTAAAGAAACGACGGCACTTAGAGATACTAAATTTTGAATACACACAGTCTTCCACCCGGAAATGTACACCTTAAAACCAGTATTTTGATTTTCGAATTTGCTTTTCATTTATTTCATATTTTGTGCTATTTTAATGAATTTTTTGTGAACAAACTCAGCGACTTAAAAGCGTGCAGAGGCATCTGTTCGAAATATAACATTTTTATCTCCAGCGAGTCAGACTGTTGACATTCGAAAAAATGTTACATATTTATCTTTCAGTTTTAAGCAATTTATTTTATTTTATATAACAGGCTCCTGAGCAAGTGCCCGATCGTGTGTAGTGCAACGTAGAGTAATTACGTTTCTGCGGTTAACATTGCAAAGAAGATGTCCTTGGGAAAAGGTTGTCTATTTAAAGCAATGTGTTGCCGCTGCCTGAAATAAAATACTTTTATTTTCCACGCGGTAGCATCCTGCCATGAGGTAAAACACAGAATATTTAAATTTTAGATTTAATCTGTCTGTCATTAAGTAACAAAGTAAGCGTTTCAAGAGCAATAAACGCAGTTCTTAGGAACATTTTTTAATTTTTTAATTTGATTGATTTAAATAAAAACCCATTCAAATCCTTAGATGTCTCATCATAAAAATTCTACCAGAGCTGCTTCTTTACCTCCTTTGTTTTCGCAATGTTCTAACACTTTTCTGAGTTAATTTCACATTTAAAAACAAAATAGTTAAAATATTTCAGTTATTTTTTAGTTTTTACATCTATATGTTATAGCAGTCCTATATACAAAATTTCAACGTTCTGTGGCTACTCGCTTTTGAGTTATGCGAGATACAGACATAGTTACATACATATGTACAGACGCTACGAAAAATTCTCTTCTGAATCCATTTTAAATCAGTTTTATAATTCGCTTGGAGAAAAGGAGTCCTTTATTCTGTCTTTACATACAGATGGCAATGCAAAAGCATCGTTAAATTTCATTTGATAGCTGTTAATATGTATAATTTCGTTGAAATATGATAGCCGAAATTTTTCGTGATTACAAAGGCATAAAGACCTTAACCGGAATATAAAATCAACATAATTCAATCATTTTTAACGCAAAAAATGCGCAATTTGCCAACATATAAGCTATTCGCTTTTGACATACATACATACGTACATACGCACGTACGTACGTGCAGACGGCACGAAAAAATTCTTCTGAATACAGTTTAAATCAGTTTGATAATTCGTTTGACGAAAAAGAATCCTTTATTCTGTCCTTACGTACAGGTGTCATGCAAAAGCATCGTTAAATTGCATTCGATAGCGTTCAAAATGGATATTTTCGTTGAAATATGGTACTCGGAATTTTTTGTGATTACAATACTTCCTTTACTTCGTACAAGGAAGTAAAAAGTGCAGTGTTACTCTTAATATCTGGAGATCTCCTTATGTCTTATGCCCGCTATCGTGTTTGTTAACCGCAGTCATCCCCCTTTATATAATCTTTTGGTTAGTTCACTCATGGTGTTTTACTGCGAGTAGAATTTTTTCATGGATTTTTAACCGACTGCGTGATAAGTTATCTAGTTCAAAATTTGCACATACACTCTTTGACGATGATAGCGCAAAGTGTCGATGATACAATGTTTCAAAAATTCGACTTATAATTTTTTTATTTAAGAAAAGAATAATAACTGATTCTAATTTAGAAAATGGTTTACATTTCTTTTAAAAAAAATATTAGTATTTCTTTTACAATGCAGAAGAAAAGGAAAAAGAACTTCGCCATTAATTTCCGAAGTCAATCAGTCTGAGTATTAAATAAACTGGATAGTAAGTTTCATGACAGATTATTAAGACTTGACGGTTAAAAAGAAATTAATAGCTTACTGTATCTCAAAGAATTAAAGGTAATGGAGCGTGACAAAAGTCATCGCGTGATATGCGACGTTAAATTGTTCAAGAACACTTGTTCCAAAGAGAGCCAATTGCTATGGCGACAACAATTCAAGGTAAAAGAGGTATCTTTCATGCTGAAAGTCATGGATTATACCGATAACAAGGTCGTTTCCATTACCGTAACTTCTGCTCGAATGAGATAACATGTCTCCGATAGTTTACAATTACTTCATGCAATGGGAACTGGTGTTATGTTAAAGCTAAAGTTATGATAAATATTATTCTTTTTATCAAGAACTGAGTTGCTTTTGAGAAAGAATTCGTTTTCATAACGCAGGATAATTTTATGGTGCATTTAAAGGGACCTTCTGATCATTATTTAAAAAATAATTTTCTGTGTTCATGCAAGGAAATTAAAAATAATTCGTCAAAGTTTATTGAGGTTAAATAAGTACGTTTTCTTAATGAGCTTATTGAATAATTTGTATATTTGTATGTTAATAAATATGGCTATGGATGACCCGTAAAAATTATTTATTATTCACTATTCATTATTCACCCAGCCTTCGTTTGGCTTTTAAATGAAACGAAAAATGCTTAAAAGGAACACCAAACATTAAATTTAAAAACTGCGCAGAGTTTTGCTTTGCTCTTTTCAAAACAACTTTACATAAAAAAAAAAAAAAATCTGAAAGGTTTCAGATTTTAAATTACGTCCAAAGGGAACTTTTTTTAACATTTTGCGTGTTACCTTTATTTATTAGATATCATGTTTTTCGCACTTAAACAATAAAATTCAGTTCAAGAGCAATATCGCAAAATAATTTTAAAATGAGCTTATCTTTAGAATTTCCGATACACAGTCTCACGCGCTGGAGATTAAAAATGTTTTTCTGTACAACTGCCATGGCTCGCTTTGAAATCCTCGAGTTTGTTAATCAAAAATTCGTTAAAGTTTTACAAAATATGAAATAGGTAATAAAACAAATTCCAAATTTCAAATTTGGGCTTACAGATCCTCATATTCGGGTGGAAACTTCCAATATTCAAAATTGGATGCCTCTAGATACCGTTGTTTTATCACAGTGCGAGAAACATGTATAAATTTATGCAGATACTTCATTATTTAATTTCTTTAAATATAATATAGGGCGACACTATTGGTGGCAACAATTTGAAAAGTGAAACAACGCTTGTAGTGAATTGACGCAAAATGCAAAAACGAGATTAATAGTCCTTCTGGGCAAATTGCCGATTTGGACTAAAAAACACAAATTTCAATAAAAATGTATAACATATAAAAAATTGCACTGAAATAAGCAATACTTGTTAATACAAATATTAATTATCCTAGTAAAATACATTAACCAACTTCCGGTCACCTTCTCCCGACAAACGTTCAGTACCCAAGAGAAACATTAAATTTAAAAACTGCACAAAATTATCGCTCTCGTTTTTCCGAGTGGCAACAGTGCTGATATAATGAGAAAGAATTATCGATTTGATGCGATTTCATCAAACAACATAGAATAAAGAAAAACTTATTCGAATTTTGAATAAAATCCCTTCGAGGTGCACTGGCTCTTGTCTAGATGCTCCTTACGAAATTTCGTAGCCCTGGGTCTATTAGATTATGTTCAGCACGAACGAAAGACACACACACAAACAGACTCTTCCTTTTTATATAGATTATAGGCACACAACAATACTTAACAATGTGCGTACAAATGACTAATGGTTACATACATAATGAGTCATCATAGTAGTTTAGGTTAGGTCAGGTATAAGTACAAAAGCCGCCTATTATTTATCCTGAGTAAATAGGTAAAGTCTCCTTACAATAGCTATCCAGTTTAACAAGGTTTTCCTGGGCCCAAGGTGTTATTGTTGTCGAGTGCAACCAACACCGCAAGCTTCTCCCATTGCTGGATGTGTCCACCGGTCTCGTGTGCGGACCAAAGTATTATTGAAACATCTGTGCTACAGCATTTATAGTCAGTGGTTACGTAGCTGTTACATGATTCAAATTACGCCACTGAAAACTTTATCAGACTGAATATTTGTTGTCTGAAGTTGGGTACAGGTATTTGTGTACAATTTCGAACACAAATTATATAGAAGAAAATTCATGTTCACATGTGCATGATACGCGATTTGATTACATTAATACTTAATTCCCATTATTTACACACAGTATGTTTATAACAAGTTTCATGTACAATGGTTGCCATATGATTACACTATTACTTATATTTCTGAACTGATGGAGCAGGCAATTTGTGAATTTGCGTTCGATAGGCCTGGACATGCAGTTCACGCTCTTTGTTCACTTATGCAGTGGGTACATATAATGATTATAATAGAATTATACTAATGCTTGAAGTATACATTATATGCACGCAACTGTTACACTGGTACCTAAATACGAATTTGTTTTATGTTCACTGCAATGTATAGTAGATAGAGTTGTTACAAAATTACACTGATGAGTTGGAATTATACATTTTATACACAGAGTGATTGCATCATGATAAAACTAATGCTTAAATTAAGTATTAAACTAATGCCTAAGTGATGCAGTTACGCATTTAGGCAGATGGAGCAACTGCACCGTTTCTTGAAATATACATTAAATATTATGTATACACAATGGCTACAACACGAACACATTACACTGTTGCTTAAGAAACATGTTTACCTACTTGGGATAGTGAGGTATTTAATTGCGTAAGATATGATTTCATGTTCTTGATATTTGGCCATTTGTTGCTTATAGATATTGGGTTGAAACATAAATAATGGCCGTTTATCTTATGTTTAAAATTACGGGGTAAAAATAAAACGTATTGGCATAATGGTTTGTGTTATTCGAAAAAGAATTTTTCCCTCTACAAGATGGCGTATTTGATTTTTTTGTTTGAGCTAATTTTTGTTATTTTTCAGATCATTAAAATGGAGTGTCAAGTCGACAAAAATAAGCATTTTCGACACCTTCTTGTTTTTGCTTTTAATCAAGGCGCCAGTGCTGCAGAAGCTGCCCAAGAGATTTCTGAAGTGCATGAGGAAGGTACAATGCCTGAACGAACTGCAAGAAATCGGTTTGCCAAATTAAAAAATGGAAATTTCGATCTCGAAGACGCTGCTCGTTCTGGACGACCAAATGAGTTTGATGAAGAGCGCTTGAATCCACTTCTGCACGAAGAACTCGTCAAAGTCAAACCACTCGAGAATTAGCCGAATGAATGGGTTGTAGCCAAATGGCTATAGTTCGATATCTTGGGTCTATGGGGAAAGTCCAAAAACTCGGATATTATTGACTAATTTATTGTTTTTGTTTTGTTAAAATAAAAATTTTTAAATTAAAAAAAGGGCCATTATTATGTTTCAACCCAATACATTCCATGCACTTCCTTTTTAATGCATATTCTCGTGCGAGTTCCATTGGGATTGCATTTATGTTACAGTTCAGCTTTGAATCAGCCAATTATACATTTTAACAGATGAAATTATTAATGTGTGTTTTCTAGTTTGTTCAGATATGTAGTCTATTACACTCTTAGGGCATTGTTGAGATATTTTAAAACAGTTGGGATTTACTCATATTGTTTCGTTGATTTGCTGCTGTTGTTTTTGTCGTTCCTTATGCTCAATTGCCTGACAGTGACATCAGCCCAAGCCCACAAAAATTCTCATGGCAAAGAGCGCAAGATGATACCCCTGTCGTTCGCAACAACCTTGAGCACCTTACAGGTGAGAAGGTGATTTAGCTTAGTTCCGCCCCCAATTTTAATGGAAGCACCCGGGGGGACGTTTCCGAGGGTCTCCCACGAATCAGTACGAGAGGACGTTCGTCTCGCCGCATATTTAGAGTGCCGCCATGCCACACCGACACAATACATTTTCAAATATTCATGCCTTCTCCGGGATTCGAACCCTGACCCTTCGGCACGACAGTCAACAACACTAACTCCTATACCGATTGGGAGGCTTTGCTGTTCTACTTAAGTGCTTTGTACCATTTGGACAGAGACTGAGAGTGATTTGAAGTGCTCTGATTATTTGCTGTGACGACTTCATCTAGGAATTCAAGCAATAATCATTGGGGACTTTCTTTTTCATATTGGTTGCGAGAGATCACTCTGTGTTACACATTTCTAGACCCCTTGATGCCTCATATGGCTGTTACTGATTGAGCATCTGAGGTACGGATTCACATCTTGTTCTAGACTTGGTCTTCTCAGGTGCAGACTTGTCTTAGTGCATGTGAGTGCTCTGGATCGCCTCTCTCCCCACCTACGCATAGATCTGAAAGTGCGAGATTCCTCTTGAAAAAATATCTGGGGAAAGGGCCGTAGCCTCAGATCAGACATGTTATTTGTCTCTTATGATATTTGGAGTGGAGTTCATTCTTGGATGCAGGTCATATGCGCCCCTGCCTGTTCGGTAAAATCACACCAGTGCTGCTATTTGTTTTTAAATGTATTTTTGAGCTGCATTTTAAAATAGCAGCCTGGCCATGGAACGGTTAGTTTTATTGCATTAATGTCCTTAGCTACTTCTTTTCCATTTTGCTGCTTAGTTTTGTTGCATTAATGCCTCTAGCTGCTTCTTTCTTTGTGGGAATTCCTTTCCTCGTTGCCGACATTGGATTTTATCTAAGATAGCATGAAATGCTAGCTGCTTGTGTTAGGGGCAGTATTAAGGATTTCGTGGATTACTGGCTATCTATTCGTTCGCTATTACGTGTATAGCAGATAAGTTATCTTTAAATATATGGTAGGTTTTAAAGGAGTAGTGAATACTGTATTTGATGGCTTCTAATACTGCAATTGCTTCTTTTTGGAGTACACTATTTTCTATATTTAGTTGGAACTTCTGCTGCTTTGTGAAATGACTATTGAAGTAAGTATACTTTTAGCTATCATCCCTTTCCACATTCCAGGCCAGAGCCGTTTCTATAAATCTGTAGGAATTTGTTCACGAATAGCTCTTTGTTAACGCGGAGAGATGTTCTTCATTGCAAGATGTCGCTCATATGGATGTGAGAGAGTTGCATTTTGCTTTGAATTCGTTTCCATTATGGATGCAATTCTTTCTTAAAAGCAGTACAGCTGCATCGCGACTATGCTTCGAAATTCTCATATAATATATATATATATATATACATGAGAATATATATATATATACATGAGAATTTCAAAGCATAGTCGCGATGGCTGAGTAGTTGATACCAAACTAGATACTACTAGTTAAACTAGAACTAGGAAGGAGTTGATATCAAACTAGATTCAGCCAATTATCATATTTATTTACAGATTTGCAGATATACTAGAATAATTCCTTGTAGTCAATATACTCTTTAATCATAGCAATTACGATAATTTCTTATATGTACGTTATAACATCTTAGAATAGGAACAAAGGAGGGCACAGCAAAATAGAGATGTTTGCAAGGCAGAAGCTAGGGAAGGAATGCAGCAGAATAACGACGTAATTAATCGCCAGCGGTATTTACACCAAGTTTCATGTACAAATACAGCTAATGTATAATTGGTTAATTTTAGTTTTAGTTGCCCTTTTCAAGCAGCGTTACATAAAGATATAGATTTCGAATTTGGGAGAACAGATGAATTTAGGGGGAGAGCACCAAATTTAGAATGTTAATTTTAAGGTCGCCAATTGTTTTTTAAAGCAATTTATATCTTATCTATACGTATTTGAGAAGATAAAGCCTTTGAATTGTTTGCAGCTTTTTCAATTTAGGGTAGGCATTGGGTATACCCAAATTGCTGCTCTGTACAGAGCTGTTTTTTCGTACTAAATTTATACAAAATGAAGAATTAAAGTATTTTTACTTTTCAGCCTCGAATATACAAGCCATTTAAATCTTTATAACGATGGCACGTTGATCCAGCTGTTTGCTTCTTGGACAGAACTTTCTTTTAGAATATTGGTGAAGTCTCTGGGTCACAGTTTTCTAAATCTTACTAGTGCTATCACAATAATGATCTTTGAGGTGATGTTTCGCGTTAAGGAAGAGAAAGTAATCTGAACATACCAAATATGGTGCGTAAGAAGAATGATCCAGAATTGTGACACTTTTCTTTACTAGAAACTGCTTAACGAGAATGGATTTGTATGACGGCTCAGAAAACAATTATTCGATTAAGCAATGGCAGCCCTAATGCTCGTCAAAAATATCGGGGGATAGAGCCGTAGCCTCAGATCAGTGAGTTCCCGTCAGAAGTCTGTTCCTCAGGTCTTTATAAAAAGCATAGTTCACAGTTTATATCTCAGGAATAAATATATAATAATACCTTATAAATTATTTCCTTTCAATCAAAAAAAGATCACTAACATGATCTCTGGTGTAGATTTCTGAAAATGAATTATATGAGGCCGGGATAAATCTTGTTCAGGCTAAGCAGATGATTGCTGTTTTGTCTGAGAATCATAAACAAAGCACCAAGTTTAATTCAGTCCCAATTTTTCGAAAAAATCAGAAATAATTCCCGCTTAGTAGCAATATTTTATTGTTCTCCTTTGTTCAGCTCTCGAATCCATGAAAGCAGACTTTCACAGGATCAAGGCAAAGGATTAGTGGTGTAAAACATTCTGTTCATAAGCAAAAGATTTTAGGAAAAGCCAGTTGGACTGTCATAGTAAAAAAATGCCATCAGTTATCATTTGCCAAGTTTGCTGGAATTTATTACAAAAATTAGTCACAAATCTTCTAAGACGCTCTGTATAATATAAATGAAAAACGGCATTAAAGGTATTTTGATATAGTGAACATGTCTTTTTGGTCGAGGAAAGAAAACAAAAAACAAAAACAAAAAAGTATTTTTAAGCGTAGAAGTTTCATTAAAATATATATTTCGATTCCATTGTTCATCTATATAAATTTTCTTAGAAATCTCGTCTTTAAAAATTATGTTTATAGTAATTTTCTTCTTCCTGTCCGGTATAATGATGGTGCAAAGGAGTTTTAGAAATATTATTTGAAACAATTGTCCCTAGTTAAATGAATTTACTTCAGTATGGCAAAGTATACGAGGGCTATCTGCCTAACAGAAGGGATGCCTTTGTGGAGGACTTTCTAAAGGAACTGGTTCGTATTTACGTTATGCAGTGGGAGAATTGCGAAATCTAACCATGCAGACAGCTCGTTCGCCTAGGTTCGAACCCGAGTCAAACTTCCAACATGCAGTCGTTTCAAAGTGCCACTGGTGAGCCTATTCATAACTAAAGCGTACGATACAGTCAACGGAATTTCATGTTTCTATTCCGAATGTTCTATATATAGTGGGAAAGTATATTCATGAAAATAACTCCCTATTTTAAACTACATATAACTTTAATGCACTTTATACAGTTATAAAACACAGTGCATGTTGTCATGTAGCAGTTGTACTGCTACTGCATTAATTCTACTCCTACTGAAAACTCATAATTTTTCTGCACTCAATTTAGGGCTTATAACGGGTATTGTGATATAACCTCTCTGGGAAGCCTCAACATGCATTCCACGGATCCAGGCGATAATATCAATTACAAAAATTAAACCAAATTAGTAATACAGAATATTACAATTAAAACTATTACACGAGTCAACAAAACAAAATAAATACAGATTACAGATTAGTAAAAATTGTAAACTCCACATTAACTAACAATGCCATTTCGAAACTAATATCCCATTCGGGACTAACTTCCCTTTCGGGCTAAAAAGGAAAAAAAGGGGAAAAATGTTTGTTAATAATGTTTGTTAAATGTTTCAAAATAAATTTTAAAAAATTGTTTACTGTGTATTTGTCAAAACGTAGGTATAAAAATAAAGCAACGGAAAACTTCAAATTTATAATAATTTTCTGCTTGAAATTCAAAACTTCGTATCTGCAAGAAATTTCTCATTCTCACAATTTGTAATTTAAACTCTCTGACTGCTAAATATGAAAATTTTCGGATTGGCATTTATGTTTGTGTAATATTTACATTTTTTGCTTAAACATTATGTTTGTCTATGCTGTCCAATGTTACTAAAGCTAAATCTTTGGTAAAAACAGAAAAATACCCCGTCGCAGAAATCAGTTGCAAAGTCACTAAACACATCTGTAAAACAATAAAAAAATAATAAACTAAGAGTCAAAACTTAAAGAATATGAAAACCATAATATTCACCACCTTTTACCGAGACATGTGGCTCAAAGACGAATAATTTGTAGAACCTTGCAAGAAAAACTATTGAGCAGGAGATAAACAGAAGTACACTGCGGGGGAAAAAGGGGACCAGTTTTATGTCTCTCGTTCTTACTGGGACGATTGACGAAATTCAAATTGCGATTTTCATGTCTCGAAAGCGCGAATTAGCGATATTAGATTTATATCTAGCATTATTCTAAATTAGGTATTTTGACACAGAATAGGTTTTATATGAAATAACATATAATTTTTTTGCATATTTCGGTTTTAGGACTCAAATTATGCCCAGATATTAAATTTTGTAATTTTTAGTGAGACATTTATGGTGAAATTAAAATATTTATCTTGACGCATTTTTGTTTTCAATTTATTCACTTGGTAGATTAATATAATTCACTTTTCGGAATTCTTAATTTATAGTAACCTACTTACTTTCTGTTTTTTTCATTGATGCACGAGAGGAAGAAAGATCGAGTGTGTAAACCACATTTTCGTTATTATAGCTTATATAAAATACACTAAATTTGGGAGCTAAAATTTTGAGGGCTAATTTTTTAAAAACTGCTCGTGCGATTTTTTCAAAACTTGGTAGTTTGGCATAATTTGAGTCGTAGAATTGAAATATGGAAAAAAATTGGCATGTCATTTCAGAAAAAGTCCGATTTTGTGTCAAAATAAGTATATTAAAACAATGCTATATATAAATCTAATACGTATCCTAGGTAGCTCTTTCGAGACATGGAAAACGCAATTTGAATTTCGTCAATCGGCCCAGTAGAATGGGAGATATAGAACTGTCCCATTTTCTTTCCCCCCCCCACAGTGTACATTGTGACCCTTGTTGAAGCATGGGTTTACCTCTGAGGAAGCATGGTCAACAAAAAAAAAGTCAATTTACCTTCAAAAACGAAGAGCAAAAATGTGCAAACCTGATTCAATTAATGCAAAGAAAATTTCAATTGCGTTCTATGATTCTCGCAAAATTCTCTTACAGTCAAACTCCTAACATTCAGAATGAATTAAAATTAAGAAAAGTGAGAAAAAAATATTAAAATCTACTCAACGTACTATCAAGAGAAAGTTTTACGTCCGATTTTACAGAAGAAATTCCATTTACTTGTTCCAATGAATTTCGAAAACTGAAATTACATCATGTCAAAGCAATAAGTTGTACTTCGAAAAGTACCACTGTATTTTTTGAAAAAATAAAGACTGTTACAGGTATTGCATACATACATTCTCAACATATCCGCGCGAAGTACACTGATGTTTCATATATGGACTCTTGTACACTGCGAAAAAAGGGGGGGGAGGAGGGACAGTTCTATATCTCCCGTTCTACTGGGCCGATTGACGAAATTCAAATTGCATTTTTCACGTCTCGAAAGTGCGACTTAGTATATATATTAGATTTATATATAGCATTATTCTAACATAGGTATTTTGACACAAAAGCGGACTTTTCTGAAATGACATTCCAATTGTTTTCCATATTTCGATTCTACGACTCAAATTATACATAAATATTGAATTTTGTAAAATTTGGTGCGAAATTTACGGAGAAATTCAAAAATTTGTCTTAACTTTTTTGTTTGTTTGTTTGCACCAAGAATAATTTACTTGGCGAACTTCTTAATTTATAGCAACCTAATTTTACTTTCCTTTTTTGCATTGCAGACGAGCGGGAAAAGAGTCATTGTTCATACTTTCAAATAATTTTAACAAAGTGCGTAAACCACATTTGGTGTTATTATCGCTGAAAAAAAAATGCCAAATTTCAAAACGCGCGCCAATATGTAATTTCAGATATATCTTAGAAAACGTTGAATAAAAAACTCTAATTTTTTGCAGGTGTGCCTAGCAATACATCTACTTTAAGAAGATGTTAAAAATTTGATAAGTTTTAAACCAAAACATGTTTTTTAAATTTATGAAAAAAATAAAAAATACAAATTTGAAAAATAATTCATAAAAAAATGTGGGAATTATATTCGGATTAAGCCTAAATTTCGAATTCTGGAAGAAGGAATCAAGTAAGTTTAATAAAAAACGAGACATTAATAAATATATATGAAATTTAATTAACATTGAGGAGCTAAAATTTTGAGAGCTAATTTTTTGAAAACTACTCATGCGATTTTTACAAAATTTGGTAGTTTGGCATAATTTGAGTCGGGGAATCGAACTATGAAAAAAAACTGGCATGTCTTTTCAGAAGAAGCCCGATTTTGAGTCAAAATATCTGTGTTAGAATAATGGTATATATAAATCTAATATATATCGTACGCACGCTTTCGAGACATGAAAAAAGTAAGTTGAATTTCGTCAATCGGCCCAGTAGGACGGGAGATACAGAACTGTCCTCTTTTTTTTTTCTTTGCGCAGTGTACGTTTAGTCTTATGAAAAGAGCTTTTTCTAAGCGCAAACTCGTCACGAAGAATAGACACTGGAAAGTAGTTGAAGAGGAACGGAAGTCCTTTGAGAATTTTACGAGAAGTCCTTTACGAGAAGCCTAGAAAAGAGGCTATCAGATGGAACATTAAAAGAAATATTCTTTAAATTTTAAACATTAATTAAATGGTCCCAAAATCCTTTTAAAAGTATGTAAACAACTTTGCAATGCTAATCAACTTGCAATTCCATCGTTAATTCGTCTTGATATGCCGCTTTAGAGCTGGTGTGTTTTATCTGATATTATGTCTTCAACTTGTTCTAGATCAACTGTCTTGATAAAACACACGAAAACACAAACGTAGATTTTTTATCGAACGAAATGTCTTTTTGATTTAACTTGAAAAGACATCATGTGAAGATTATTCTAAGTTTCATAAAAGCTCTTCCAGGGCTCACTGTGGATGCGTGAAGATCTCATATAATTTGATGTGACAGCTCGCTTGACTCGACAACACATTACATATTTCCAAATAACCAATTTTGGATTAACAATTTAGTATCTTTGTTTTATTATTTGCATTCCTCCACGCAGATGCTTTATGTTGATAATATCGTACAATCAGTTTTATAGTGCGATTTAGAGAGAATGACTATATACTATATTACCTTTCTGTACCTGGCTAATGTTTCTTAGACTTTCTACTTTTGTTAAAATTTCTTCATTACCTACAAGTGGATGTAACATATAGCCATGAAAACACAACGATACCTAGAGCCATCAAATTTTGAATAATATAGTCCTTAACCGGAATGTAGGTGCAAATCTTGAATTTCGAATTTGTTTTATTATCTATTTCTTTCTTTTTTTTATTTAACGAATTTTTGATTAAGAAACTCAAAGCGAGCAGTAGCGATACTGTACGAAATAAAATATTTTTATCTTCGCAAGACTGTCTATCGGAAATTCTAAAGGTGTACTGTTTTTAAATACTTTTAGCCCAAATGCTCTTGAAACGTGTATGCACGTGTAAATGAAAAGACGCCCCTTTGGAGTTGTAGGGATTTATATTTATTTTAAATAACTAGTTAATTTTAATTTTAAGTTACCTTTCCTATAAGCCTTCATTACCCTAATTGTCAGTACCAGAATATTTAAATTTGGTAGCGCGTGTAAGAAATGCAATTTCTACCAGTGGAAGAATATTAAATATCAGCGTTCCAGTAGAGAAAGGAAGAGTCCGGAAAACTGCCGTTTGTGCTTATACGCAAACTTCTGTTTAGCAGTTACTGCTGGTTGACGTGGCTTATCGCTATCATCTCGCTGCCACTAGACTCATCTGCGCGGTGTAGGCTACAGGATTATATGAGCCGTGTAGTTTAATTCTACTATTTATGAACATCTTCAATTCTTAAGTTTGATTCTACTGTTTCAGTTACCGCCCAAGTTGAGGCGTAGTATGTTAGCGTCAAGTTGACGCATTGTAAATAAGTTAAAGAGTTTAATAAAGGGCAGTTTTAACCCTTTCTCAGTGCAATCACTATTTCTCAAGATTCTACACAACAGAAGGATGGATTGTCATTTTCTATGAGAATCGCCTGAGATGGAAAATAAACCTAACGCACCAAACAGTGACGTAAATAGTTTATTAAAGAAGAATATTTATACTATAGCAGTTTCTAAATCCCAAATTTCTTAACTACAACCGTTATGCCCAAAGTTGTTCTCTCAGTTTCTATAACTTTTGATGCAATATCTTTCACTGAATGCTTAAGATTGATGAAAGTTATATTTCCTATAATTGCAGTTTAAGGCTAAAAGAACACATGTCAATGATAATGTTTTTCTTTACTTGCCACTCTATATTGAGCTCATACAAATGACCGGTTAAGTCAACAAAAATTAATAAAATCCATGTATCATTTTATAGCTCGTCTGCGGTTTTGTTTTAAAAATTTTTTTGAAATTTTATTCATTAACTAATTTATTAGTCCAAAGGGGTTTTGTCCCTGAAGGACTATTGTTTTTTGCGATTTTGCGTCAGAAACATTAAAAGTCTGTATCACCTTTCAAACTGTTGCCACAAAATATTGCAGCCCTGTATTATATTTAAAGAAATTACATAATGAAGAATGTGCATAAATGTATGTATGTTTCTCGTATTGTGATAAAACGACGGTACCTATAGTCATCGAATTTTGAATGCCGCAATCCTGCTGCGAATATAGGCATCTGGAAGCCCAAATCTGAAATTTGGAATTTGTTTTATTAACGATTTCATATTTTGTAAAGCTTTAACGAATTTTTGATTAACAAACTCAAGGATTTCAAAGCGGCAATGACAACGTTGTACAGAAAAAACATTTTTATCTCCAGCGCGTGAGACTGTATATAGTAAATTCTAAAGATATGATCAGTTGAAAATTATTTTGCGATATTGTTCTTTAACTGAATTTTATGGTTTAAGTGCGAAGAACGTGATGTTTAATAAATAAACGTAACACAAAAAATGTTAAAAAAACGCCCCTTTGGACGCAATTTAAAATCTGAAATATTTCAGATTTTTTAAAATTTTATTTTATTTATTTATTTATTTTGTGTGTGCGTCATGAGAACTTTGATTTCGTTTATTTAATCATAAATTGTTTAAACAGAGCTCCTAAACATAACCACCACCTCATCTCGTTATAATACATCATTCGTCAAGGTGTGCAACAAATTCTCAATAATTCTGAATTCGTTCACAGATAAATATTTTACTAAGTACTGTTTACATAATATTATCCATCTGCCAATGTTTGGCACAGAGTGCCACTTGATGAATAATGCAATGTACAACTGCCAAAATTATTCTTTCTTTGGCTATATTTCTTATTTTCATCTTTACGCTATTTTTTTACCTGTCATAGCAGCTGCACCATCATTTGCAAATCCGATTATTTAATACCAACTTAATTTATATTTTCTGTTAAAGATTTATTTTAGAAAAGATATTCTACACACCAGTTTTTCCTTTCATAGGAATTATTTTCAGTAATTCGTTCAACTACTTCAGATTTATCAGTAACACCTCGTACGAAAACGACAAGTTGTTCTATATCTGTCGCATCAGCTCACTCATCAAATGTTAGTGATAACGCTGAAAAGTCTACATGCTTTTTTTTTTTTTTGATTGACATCGCAAAACCACTAGCGATTTTGTAAACAGGTTTCGCTACCGTGTTCGCTGAAAAACGACAGTTTTTAAATGATCGTTGTTTGTTTAGGCAAAGAAATTCAGCAAACGTAATCAAACAATCTTTCAGAAATTCGCGATCAATGAATGGTTTTGATAGTTTTGTAATGATGTGAGAGTGACCAAAACTTGAATGTGAACTGCTGCTTTACTGGATTTATCTGCTTTAAAAAAATGTTCTTCTTGTAAGCCATATTTTAGAAACAAGCACTTCTTCTTCCAGTCTGCCTTCCAACATTTCATATTTTTCTCTATGATTCGTTTCGTAATGACGACGTAGACTGTATTCTGTAGGAAATAATACAGAGGCTGTTCGACATATTTTAGACGACTTTGCTTTGCAATAAAAAGTCATCTGCTTCGAAATTTTTGTTAACTGTAGAGATATTTTCCAAAGTGTAAATTATCGTCTGCTACGTGACAATTTTGTTTTCATATAAAATGGTGCTTTTAAAGAAGCAATGGACGGAAGGCTATGTTTGTGCTCTTTCCAAAAAAATTATTCGTATTTAGTTATTAAAAATGTTATCTAAAACAGCGATAGGTAATATGTCAATGAGAGGAAAACATGGAAGTCTGGATTCTAGGAGAAAAATTGCTCAAAATACATATCCAAGAAAAAAACGGATTATTTCGAATGTTGCAAAGGTTTAAGAACTTTAATGTTAAAATTAAACCTGCGAAGTGAAAGGACAGTTGAATAATCATTAAAACGCTTAGTGCCAGTTGTAAAAAAAGTGATTAATGCTGATTTGAATCTTACAAAGAGGAAAAATAGTAATATGCACCGTCTTTCTCCACGACATATTTCCGAAAGCAGAACGAGCTTTAGAATTCTGTATAAGAAAAATTCGGAGAAATGTTCGCAGAGAAATGGAAAAATGTTGTCACAATAGATGAATCTTGGGTATTTTTAAATGACCGCAATAAAAAGAGATTCATTTATTATCATCAAAAAGAAGAAAAATATCTTAGAATATGGCTCAAAGAATCTAAAGAAAGTTTTTCAAAGGGATTTATGATTGTTGTTGGGTTTGGTATAATGACAAATAAAAATTAAAAAGATTGCAGAAAACTGTTAATATCAACTTTACATATTATTGATAATATATTTTATAACCAATTTTCAAATATGAAATGCCTTCTCATTAACCCCAGAGCTATTAATCAGTAGAAGTGTACCAAAACAAAGCAAGCAGTCCACGTCAAAATCCAGCGGTTAATTTCAGGAAAAAAAATTATAAAAGAAACGTGTATCCACTCAATACACTTCACTCATATCCTTAGTAAATTTCCTGATTCATCCACGGATTTTTGAGCTTTTGGACCGTTAAAAAGCGAATTGTCCAAACATTGGTCTACAACCCTACTTGAACTTTGGAAAGCTGTTCAAGAGGAATGGGATAAAATACCTTTTTTTAATACTAAAAAAGGCTTTATTGTCTTGGAATTTATGGTGTAGAAAAAAAGTAAAGAATAAGGGTTATCAAATGGAACATTTGAAACACAAAAATTTAGGTAAAATATTTCTGTAAATGCAATGAAAAGGGTCTAAAAAATGTGCGCTCAACTTCTGTATTCCCTTATTACAAGTGAAGCATATAGTTTTATTGGGCACAACATTGCAAAAGCACACTGAGCACAAAAAAGGGGGGCAGTTCCCTATATCTCCTATTCTACTGGGCCGATAGTCGAAATTAAATTGCATTTTTGCAAATAATATCATAATAATCAAATTGCATTCAAATTGCAAATATATAGCATTATTCTAAGTATTTTAACATAAAATCGGACTTTTTCTGAAATGGAACTTTACGGAGAAATTTGAAAATTCATATTGGCCCAATTTTTCAGTTTGCGCCAAAAATACACTTCGCGAGCTTCTTAATTTATAGCAACCTGTTTTCCTTTAATTTGTTTCATTGTACACGAGAGGGAAAATGTCACGTTCATTACTTTCAAATAATTTTAGCAAAGTGCGTAAACTCCATGTGGCGTTAATATCGCTTATAAAGAATATGCCAAATTTGAAAACGCGCCAATATGTAAATTCACCAATATGTATAGCTTAGGAAATTTTGAATAAAAAACTCTAAATTTTTGCACGTGTGCCTAGAAATATATCTACTTTAAAATGATTTAAAAATTTTATAGGTTATAATACAAAATGTTTTCGAAAAATTTATAAAAAATACTTAAAAATACAAATTTAAAACATAAATAATAATGCGCGCGAATTATATTTGGATGAAGCTTAAATTTCGAATTCTGGAAGAAAGAATCAAGTAAGTTTAATAAAAAAAGAGATAAAAAATAAATATATATCAAATTCAATTAACATTGAAGAACTAAAATTTTGAGAGATGATTTTTAAAAAGCTACTCGTGCGATTTTTACAAAACTTGGCATAATTTGAGTCGTAGAATCGAAATATGGAAAAAAATGGCGTGTCATTTCAGAAAAAGTCCGATTTTATGTCGAAATACCTGTATTAGAACAATGCTATATGTAAATCTAATCCATATCATAAGTCACGCTTTCGAGACATGAAGAACGCAAGTTGAATTTCGTCAACTGGCCCAGTAGAACGGACAAGCGCCTGGCCCCAGCCACCACCCCTGTTCTTATTGGTTGCCGTTTATGACGTCAGGTTGAAGAGGTTTTATTATCGGTTTCGTGTAAGTTAGGTGAACTTATACTTTTTTGGTCTTGGTTATGTTTTGTATAAATGTGAATTTGTGGAATGTAACAGAGTATTTGCAATTAAAGCAAGCTTTTCGCGCGCAAAAATGCCGCGGGGAATTCATTTCGTCACTCTATGACATCACAAGTAGTGTCCAATAAGAGCTTGGGGTGGTGGCTGGGGCCAGGCGCTTGTGTAGAACGGGAGATATAGAGCTGTCCCTTTCCCCCCCGTAGTGTACACAATTTTCCATTCTATCTTGAAAAGCACATCCTTCTTCGTCCAAAACGTTTTAAATCTTTTGTAAAAATAGTTTGGACCTTAATAAAATTATTATTATTAATTTATTTACAAGCAAGATCGGGAAGGTTGATTTTCGTAAAGCAGCATTCAAAATGTATGCACGATTCCAAAGCTTAGATGTAATATAGATCTAGCAATTAGCACAAGTATGTAGGTTTCATAACCTCGGAAATTAGTTTGTCTCCATCTATTCAGAAATACGAATTGGGCAGCTGTGCATACAGCTAACCAACTAGTAACTTTTTTTTTCACTATCAATTGCATGCACAAGCTCAGTCAATATCTTTGTACCTCTAAAGACTGCATACGCGTATTTAAAAGAAACGCGTAACAGAAATGGATTCTCCCAGCGTGTAAAATTGCTTTGCGAATCTCCATTTTGAGACCATTACTGTATGTTTCCATTTTCAGTTTGCTTCAGTTTCAATGTAATTCTCATTCATTAAAAAAGTACTCTCTTTAACTGTGAAAGGAAATACAGGTGTACCAGAGAACAGAGGCTCCATTACCTGGCTGACTAAATCGTCTGCCTCACATGGATTATAGCCTCTGCCTCCTAGCATTTATTTTACAAAGCAAAAGATACATTGGCAAGCAAGGCCTTCCAAGACATAGATATGAGTCTATTATACAATTGTTATTACAAATACACTTTTCAAAATTAATAACACAATGAAAGAAATATGCTGAAAAAAAAAGAAATATGTTGAAAGGAAATATAGAATGTTATGCAATGAATTGTTAATAGCCGTCATTCATCGTCACGTTCTTTGAATACGTCATCAAAGACCAACATAGAACTTTTCGTTCCATGATTCTATGCGATGTATTTGAAAGGCGGGCTTTTTCGCGTTTCTTTCTATTTCGTCTTTAACCAGATTCCTTGAGAATTCTGGTCAGAAAAATGGAAGGTGCACGATTCATAAATTATGCAATAAAATAAGAGGATAAAATAAATGTATCTTAACTATTCAAGTCTTAGAGGAATATCCGCCATAAATTTGTTCCATATATCGCATAAAGCTTCTAAATATTATTCGATGTAGATGTTTTATGCCTGTAAGTTTCGCTGAAACATTTTAGTGTAGATATTTTAAATTCGAAATAAACGGGTTTGACTATAGTTAGGTATTAAGTATTGGCTTATTGTACTAAGTACTGCTTTTTATAAATTTACAGTACTTTTAGCTTAGCCGAGAGAAAGTACATTTCAAAAAAGTTCTTTGCAATATTTATCTGTTCATACTTAATAACGATATAGGAAAAAAATTGTATTCGGTAAGACTGAATCTTTTTTGTCTTATCGGTTTGATAGGGAAGAAACTTTCTTTGTATTTTACTAGAAAATTGAGGAAGAAATCAACCACTAGAGATTAGATATAATACCTTTTCCTTTACTTTTGGAGTTAATAATTCGTTTGATTATGAGCAACATACAGTTACAAAATCAGTGATTATTTCAAGAAAATTTGTTTTCATTTCGTAAAGGAAAGGTAACCACATCACAGCACGGATGAATTATAAATTACAGAACCCATATATTTGAATACAAAACATCTGTTTATTCTTACCTGGGTTTGCTTTCAATTCGAAAATCGATTTTTACTTATCACATTACATGATTACATGTTGAATTACTGTAGTTGCTATGCAAACTTTATCACTGAAGTGCATGGTTGTGGGAAAAAAAATAGATCTCTCCAAATCAAGTGGTCTTTTGTATACACCGCGTATAACATTCAAAGCTTTTTTATGCGTGCTTAAGTTAGAACACAACTGGTTGATTACAGACTTTTTGCGAGATACATCTACAAAAAGGGAAAACACTTATACTGCTTCTTTTAGCATTTCTGGTCTATTTTCCTATCTTTTCAGGATTGTTTCTTTCGGAATCCAAAGTTTTTTGCAATCCGTACTATTAAAATCTGTGCACGTCTGTCCGTTAGTTTTTGACATCATCTTCTCCGGAACGGCGGGAAGTTGAGTCTTGAGAGAGGCACTCCCAGATTCCAAAAACTCGTGAGAAGCCATATCGATCATTCTCATATTCGTACGATTTTAATCAAACATGGTATTAATTAACAAGCTGAAAACGCTAATTTTCGCACTCATTTTTCCGAGTGGCAACAGTGTCGCACGCTGGAAATAACAATCTGCTTTATTTTTTAAAGTGTCGCAACAGCTCGCTTTCAAATCGTAGATTTACAAAATATGAAATAAAAATTTAAGACGATTTTATATTACGTCCAAAGGAGTTTTTTTAACGTTTTTTTGTGTTACCTCTGTTTATTAAACGTCATGTTCTTCGCATTTAAACCATAAAATTCAATTCAACAGCAATATTACACAATAATTTTAAAAGAGCACATCTTTAGAATCTCCGATACACAGTCTCGCGCGCTGGATATAAAAATGTGTTTTTAGTCCAAAGAGGCTTCGCCCCTGAAGGACTATTGTTTTCGTTTTGCGATTTTGCGTCGAATTACTCTGAATGTCTGTTTGACGTTTCAAATTGCTGCCACCAAATATTATCGCCCTGTATTATATTTGAAGAAATTAAATAATGAAAAATCTGCATAAATGCATGCATGTTTCTGTCATTGTGATAAAACAACGGTACCTAGAGCCATCAAATTCTGAATGACGTAATCTTACAGCGAATTTGGGCATCTGGAAGCCCAAAGTTGAAATTTGGAATTTATTTTATTATCGATTTCATATTTTGTAAAACTTTAACGAATTTTTGATTAACAAACTCGAGGCTTTCAAAGCAAGCAATGGCAAAGTTGTACAGAAAGAAACGATTTTATCTCCAGCGCGTGAGACTGTGCATCAGAAATTCTAAAGGTATGCTCAATTTAAAATTACTTTGCGATATTGCTCTTGAACTGAATTTTATTAAGTGCGAAGAACATAATATTCATTAAATAAAGCTAACACAGAAAATGTTAAAAATATGGCTTCTTTGGACGCAATTTAAAATCTGATTTTTTTTTTTTTACTGTGTTGCTATTGTATTGTGGCTTGAATTTATACAGAAATTATTATTGATGGTTAATATCGTTCTACGTTTTTTTGGGGGGATGACAACGAAAAGATTATTCAGTTTTATTATTTTAAAATTTGTTTATGTTCGCTAAGAGCTTTAATAAAGATTGTTTTGGTATTAAAAACTGTGAACTTAAGTTATTTAAAGAAACGAAATTCTAGTTATAAAGATTAATTTGGAATCAGGAGTCAATAATTAATCCCTTTGAAATCGTTGAGTTTGTTAATAAAAAATTCTTTAAAGTTTTACAAAATATGAAATAGGTAATCAAACAAATTCCAAATTTGGGTTTCCAGATGCCCATACTTGGGAGGAGGATTACGTTCTTCCAAATTTGATGGCTCTAGGTGTCGTTGTTTTGACACAATGGGAGAAACATATATGCATTTATGCAGATTCTTCATTATTTAATTTCTTTAAATATAATGCAGGGGTCTAATATTTAATGGCAGCAATTTGAAAAGCGAAATGCCGTTTATAGTGAAACGCCACAAATGCAAAACGAAATTGCTAGCTAAAAATAGCATTGCCAAACATCGAATATATTATTATTATTATATAATGCCATATTCTGACTTTGAAGAAAGCCCACGATTTCATGTGACGTCATTGAATATCGAAAATGTTTCGTTAATGTCAGCATTTTAAATAAATGGCTACTGTTGACAACCTTTCTTCTATTCATTTTGAGAAAAAGTTTTTATATTACATTAAATTTAAATCATGACATCTTACATATTAACCTGAAGTGTCAAAAGCTTTTGTTTCCTGGTTTCGCAACAAAAAATTGTTTACGAATAGGTTTTATGCATTTTCTTTCCAGGTGCACAGAGAACTTATAAATTTTGCTTTGGGGGCAGTCCGTTCATCTGGAGGGCTTGGCCGCTATTTATAAAACAAAACTTTTATGTACAATTTATAACTGAGTTATATATGAGCTGAAAATAAAATACCCTCTTTTTCTAACACCAAACCTCTTAAGTTGTACTGCTTTCAATTTAATTTTAAAGCTTTCCCTTAATACAGAATTATTTGAGTAATCGCATAAGTTCAAACAAAAATTCATAATAAAAATTTCTGTTAATACATCCGAATAGCATAATGTTCAGATCTTTATTTTAAATTTATAGTTATTTACCACAAAAGGGCGTCTACGGAAGGCCAAAAGATTTTTCATTCTTGTACCATTTTGTCTAGCAATAAACGCGACAAAAGAACTATGTGGCGTTATTTCCCATCCACTCCGCAAATGGTCCATCCACAGCCACGAGCGTTTAATTCAGGAAAAAATTATGGATGATGTCTAATAGTGAACGTAAAAGTTTGTTATACAATAAAACATCTCGTTCAACGGAACTAATCAGAAGCTCTGTACTCCCATAGGGCAGTGTAAAAGTTGGTGTTCCTATCCTTCTGTATAGGCAGCCTAATGACCAAATCTCCTTCTATTTTAGTACATCAATTTTGTGTACTTCTCTTCCGGTAAAATATCAGAGTTTTCTTTAATCCCTTTTATCGCCTCTCGAGATAATATCAGTCTGAAAAAAACTCTAGATTGTGTCTGGAAGCTTGTACTTAAAGTCCTAAAGACCCTATCAGACTGCTAGCGTGTTATCGCTGAGTTTTTAACAGATCATAATTGACGAAGAAAGATAAAATAATCTTTTTTGCTTTTGTTTAAGCTTAAACTGAACATTAAAACACAGCTTGTGTTATGAAAGGACTTCTGTTACCTGGCGTGAATTTAAGTTAGCCATACGTACAGGTAAAAGGATGGGGGACACCAGCGATGTACCATAGATCAACTCGTAATGCCTTCTCATATTAGCTGTACTTCAAAAACATTTCAAGCTTTATAAGAGCTCAGAAAGAAAAGGTTGAATTTCACCAAGGAATTGATCATTTGAAAATTTCCAAACCATCAAGAGTTTACCTGTTACGGTATAACGTTCATTCCAACCTCACACCACGCATCCAGTATTTATTAAAAACAATAATTTAGGATATAATGAGATTAAAATGCAATTTCAATTACAATTTGAAATTGAAAAATAATATTCAGAATATTTGTTTTGATGTCATAAAAACTGATAAACAGAATACGTATCAGAAAAACATAATGAGATAACTATAATAAATACTGGGAACACAGTGTTATAAGAAACTGTACTGATAATACTAAAGACGTGTCCACGGGGTCAAATCGTTTGAAAATAACACCCCAAAACACTTTAAGTAAGAATCTGAGAGCTCAGGAACTTGGGTATACAGAAAACAATTTTGATAAGAAGCCAACACATTTTTTAAAAATATGTTGTTGTGTTGTTGTTGTTAATCCTCGGGTCCAGCTTCTGCTAGATGAGATCCACGAGTTTATTCACCTTCAAAAAGTCACAGACCAACGTAGGTAGATTTAATAGGTCGTCGTAGGACAAACCCAGGCACATATGTGCCGGAGAAGCCTGCTCATTACATTTTGGACAAATCGAATGGGTTTTTTGACTACCCTGGAATACAAGGCTTCTTAAATGGGGACTACGAAATCATGAGATTACCGTCTGGATGCATCTCTCAGAGTTCATAGCGAGGGATCCACCAAGCGATGGAACACGATACCAAATATGTGGAGGGACCATCCAAGTCATTTTATCAACATGTTTTCTGGAAGAATGCAACTCAAGGTAAATCAGACAATTAGAAGTAGCCAGAACTCATCGGCCTCCTTCTTTGCCAGAGCATCCGCCTCTTCATTTCCCCAAATGCCTACATGTGAAGGGATCAACTGAATGTGCACATCACAAGAGGCCGGGACTTGTTTTAATTTAGTGAGAATTGAAGTTCCAGTTTTGTCCCCGACGTTACACCAGTTTGACAAATGCTGTATGGCACTACGACAATCAATCATAATCCAGATGGCTTTGGGGTCTAAAAAAGACATTATATAGCTCGGTCCCTCATCGACAGCAACGAGTTCACTTTTAAAAACTGAGCTAAAGTCAGGAATTCTTTTCTTAATATTGACAGTTCTATTGAGATTTCTGATAAGTACTCCACTACCAACGTGGGAATCCTGATTTTTGCTGCCATAGGTGCACATAATCGTAGTGCCTTTTGGGATGTTATTTATAATTTCAAGCACAAATTATCGAAGGCAAATCGGCGCATCATTTTTCTTTGTGACCCTTGACAGTCGTTCAGGATGGAAACTGACCCTTCGAAGACCCACTGAGGGTTCAATGTATTGCTTCAAGAAGCATTGTTCTACGGTGGGATCGAGTAAGTTGCTGTGCTCAATTTGACTAAAGGGACTGTGTTTCTCAAGTCTTTTGTTATTATGCCAATGTCGAATAAATCCAAGGTACGATTTTGAAAACCGTAGCTGTACAGTTTGTTGTAATACTTCACTAGGACCCAGTTCCTTCTGAGACTCAGAGGCTGAAGGTCCGCCTCAAACAAGACAGTATAATTTGGGTAGTTGTTACATAAGCGAGTTATATTACGAGAAGCACTAAGCTGCACTCTCTCCAATTTCTGGAGGTTAGTTGTAGAGCAGTATATAGGAAGGCTGTATTCCAAGATGGGGAGGATAATAGCCATATAGGTAGCTCTTAAAGTTTTTGCATCAGCACTCCAATCTCGTCGCGAGATATATTTCAGTATATTAAGTCGTTTCCTACTCTTCAGCACTAATGCCTCTACATGCTTGTTGCAAGTAAATTCAGAGTCTACCAAGATATTTAGGATACCTCTCAAATTTGAGAGGCATATCAGCCATACAAATTTTTAGTTGATAATTAAATGCTTATTACTAGTAAATAAGCTGACCATAGATTTAGATGGATTAAAAGTCAGCTTATGATTTTTGGATAAGCTCTGACTCAATTTTATCCACATCAGAGCCAAAGCTCCAGATGGCAATATCATCTGCGTATATACTGACCTCATATCTCTTCGTTGTTATCTTTCCAGCGCCAGCAAATACAGAAAGAAAAGAGTAAGGCTCAACACTGAACCCTGAGGAACTCCCTGACTCCTTTAAAGCTATTTTGAAAATATGCTTATAATGATATGTTGAAGCAGTTTATTACACGGCTTATAAAGTTCATAAGTGGAATCCTTTTGAGCATATTCACAGCATTTTAAAGTTCATTAAATTTATGCAGCATGAGAAACTTTTACTTGACAAAGATCTAGGCCGTAGGAAGAGAGTCGTTGCATAATTTGTTTGAAATTTATGTTACTTATGTTTATCGTTAATTAAAAAACCTCTGGAATGCAGGAGATCAATTTGTGGAGATTTTATTTAATTATCCTCGCTTAATTAATATCAGAAAGTGATTAAGAGTCATTTCCTGTTAAAAAGCAGTTGAATGAAGGATTCGAGTACAGAGATGTGAAGCTTACATTGGGAATTCAGTTAGAAGAGCATGTTTTCTGTGAAGCATTACTTCACATAACTTGCCAATATTTTGAAGCAAGTTGTTTTAGTTGGTATTTGAAATCTGAACGAAGTCATGGTAGGAGATTGTTTCAATACCTTCTTGATTAAGATTGACAGAGATTGGTGTTAGGAGAAGAGGAGTGTGAGACCCTCGGACCCGTCCCCGCCGAGGTGCTCTCCATAAACGGAAAAGTAAAACGGACTGTATATATGAGAATTGTACATATGAGTATAGATGAGACTGTATATCTGAGTATATATGAGAGTGCATATTTGAGTATGTATGAGACTGTATATATGAACATATGTGAGTCGTGTTTCCATACGTGTAAGATAAATCCAAGTAATTTCTTTTAAAAAGACCTCCATAAAGATTTTCATTCCAAGGGCAACTAATTTCAATAGGGAATCTAATTCTTTGCTATTTAGTATTTTGCATTAAAACAAATGCTTAGTATTCTGTTCTTAGTATTTTCTATTAAAACAAATGCCTTAGTATTCTGTTCTTAGTGTTCTGTATTAAAATAACTGCCTTAGTATTCCCTTCTTAGTATTTTCTATTTAAACAAATGCAGTTTTATGTTGTGCTTTGACATTTTATTGTGTCACTTAATTGATTTTTTTTCTTTTTATTTCTTGGCAAGAGTTACGAAACAGTTACTGCCAAATAAATAAATATGGCATTTTTGTTGTTTGCTTGTTTGCTTGTGTCTTGAAAAAAAAAGTAAAATGACGAACCCTTACTTAACTTTTTAAGTGCTGCTTTTAAAACTGAAACAACAATAGCGGTATAAACTTCGGAGAAGTCGGAAAATTGAGGAATAAACAAATAAATAACGTAATTTCGCTCGAATTTCTGTATGAATGATGCATAACGGTAATGAAATGTAATCTCATAGTTGGGTTTCCTTATAGGTAATCTCTACAGTTTGTTTTTATTTCTTTTTTCCCTCTATCCCAGTTTGTTTCTTTCAGCACGTTCTACTAGGCTGTTTGACTTGAAGATACAAATATCGTTTTCCTTTTCATAATTTCTCGTGATAAGAACATGCTGAAGATTACGTCCTTGTGATGAGATCATGATCGTAGGTGAGTGTTTATGCTTAAGATATATTCTTTTTATTTCCTTATCCGAATTAAAGGAAGTATTGTAATCATGAAAAATTCCAGTACCATATTTCAACGAAAATACCCATTTTGGCCGCTATCTATGTATGACTTTATCTCGCATAACTCAAAAACGAATAGCCTCAGAACGTTGAAATTTTGTATATAGGACCGCAACACGTAGATGTGCACATCCCCTTTTGGTTGCAATTTGGTTGCAATTATCTCGTATTTTCGGCTTTCGGTGCCGAAAAAAGAAAGAGTAAGAAGAAGAAACAGGAAGAAATAAATAAACAAAAATGCGCTGTTTAAATATGTCATTAACACAAAAACAGATAATATTAATGCTGAAGTTCAGACTGAAGCAAAGATTATAGAAAAAGAAGTTGGTGAATATTCTGGAAACCAGAAAGTACACGCAGAAATGACAGAAAGCAATGAAACCAAAATTGAAGTAATATAAAATCAAAATAAAGAAGACATACCAGATATTGTGGAGAAAAACCAAAATGCAAGTGATGAAAAAGAATTCAAAATATAAAATGTATACGTAACACCGTTCATGATACTTTAGTTTTGGAAAATTTGGCAATTTCTTTATGGCGTTTAAATTTAACAACAGACATGCAACATTATTTGCTTAAAAATAAGCCTCCATCAAATATTTCATTTATACATGTAAAAATAAAGAACACGTAAAAGATTAAATTAGCAACGTAAATTTCCCTTCTCAGTTCTAAAAATAGTAACCTCTCTCTACACTGCGTTCTCTCTAGATTAATCCATGTCATTTGACTCTTACATAATTCTGGTGATGTAAATGGAACTAAAACTCGAACAGCCAATAGGAATTTTACAGAAATATTAACTATCCAATCAAAATGCATTGAGAACCAAAACTAAGTCTGAATTAGGATTTCACCCTGAACATAACGCACTTGCTTTTAACGCTTCGGCCTAGTTGCATTGCTGTCTGTCTGCTTCTTCTATCTTAGTGAAAATTAATCTAAAATGTAAACGTTTTTGGAATAGGCGCATTTAATGTACCAACTTGATCGTGACCACAACAAGCTGAAATAAAAAATGAAGATTTAATCTGTCTTCGCCTCCAATTTTCTATTCATTATGCATCAACACTTCCACGCCATTAAAATGCCTGCTGGCCATTGCTTCTGAATCTGTTTGTATTATTTCATACATACCTCTAAAAATGTAGTAACAGAAGGTTGGAAAATTCGCTCATTAAAGAAAGTATTTTTATTGGCAATAAAGCAAATGGGGTAAAATTTGGACGAAAAATGGTTAGTGTGCAGTCCAAATAGTAAAGCAATTTACCTCTATATATATTTTCAATTGAACGAAAAACATTTACAGAAGGATTCTCAGACTGGAAAATGTAAATGGAAGAGTCCAAGAACACGAAAATTTTACTGATCATAGACTTCTATTTAAATTTTAATAGCAAGAAACTTAATCTAGGGACGTATAGACACTGTCGTTGAAAAACACTATTTAGAAGATAAAAAATATTGGAGAAAAGTACTGCCAAAGAACCTCTATGTAAAGAAAGAAAGGCTCCATAGACGTAATGTAAACCACTTTGTCTGCAACGCCGCTACAAAGAAAAGGGAACATTCGCCAAGAAATTTGGCGACGGAATCTGTTGGCGAGAATTTCCCCTCTGTGATATACCGGTTCTTTGGTACCTAGCCGACATTTCCCCCTCCGCGACGTGTATAGGAAATTGAGGAACACGGGTTAAGATGAATCGTTCTTTGACTTGTCGCGATAATTTAAACTCGGAAATGATGAAATATTAGGTGAAGTTTCACTTTCACTGGCTGTTGAACTTCCATTGTCCATATCGCTACTTGAAAGCAAAGAACCTATTCTTTGTTTAAACTCTTGCTAAACGTAACGGTCGAACCTGTCCAAACCAACTTTGACATTCAGCTTCGAGCTTGGGCGCTTTTTGGCGACAGTTATTTCACGCATGCGCAGTTGTTTCCCTTTTCTTTGGAAGGGAGCCACTTCTGCTTCTGCGAAGTTTTCCTTCTTAACAGTACATATTCTTTGGTACTGCTACGGGTAGAGCAACAATAACGTTTTTGGCTAAAAATTTTCTTGGAAGGAACTCTTCTGTGCTTCCCATAGAGGAAACTACTACACAAGAGTTGTAGAATATTTGGCAGAACTTGATGAGTTTTTAGCTTCGCATATAAAAAAATTCATGTTAGCTGGAAGAGGCAACTTGAATCAATTATTCGTCAATTATTTGCAATGAATTTATTGAAATATTGAACAAAAAATATTACAAACATTCGTGTCAAATGTTAAAGCCACCTAATATTTTTCAATTATAATTGACTCTACCCCTGATATAACACACGTAGACCAGGTAACTTTTATATTATGTGATGTATCAAAAAATGGAATCCCAAAAGAGAGATTTTTTTAGAATTTTACCAATTTCTTCTCACACAGGAGAATCATTAGAAAATGAAGTTTTAAAGAGCTTTGAAATATTAGGTCTGGATATTTGCAACTGTAGAGGAGAAATCTAAGACAATGCGGCAAATACGTCTGGAAAATACAATGGGCTCTAAAACCGCGTTAAAAAACTTCACCAAACAGTCCATTAGGCTCCTTGTGCTTCACATTCATTAAATCTGATAGTAAGTAATGCTAGAGAATCGTGTTCGCAAGCAGTAACATGTTTTAATTTATTGGAGAAGTTTTATACATTTTTTTCGGCTTCTACTTACAGAACAGAACACAAGAACTGGACCCCCGTCCTGGGACTGCCTTTCGGGGTGAGCTTGTCCAAGCTCCTGAGACCCCCTCGCCGACGACGCAGACCACACAGTCCCCACCTGGCCCTATATAAAGCATGGGACAAGCAGTCCCCACGCCGGAACTATGGGGGCCAAACCCCCGACGAAGAGGCCGGTGATCTCCAATCTAGCTCCACCCCAGACAGAGGAACAGACACGACAGCACCAGTACGGTCCCTGCCAAGCCTGAAACAACCTGAGACTAAACTCGGGCTCTAGTCCTGTGAAGTCAACTTATATACCCCCGTGGTTGAGACAGCCTAAGTACAGATCCTAGCCAGTACTTCCCAGGAATTCTCCTGAGTCAACCCCCGGGGAAGGCTTCTACTTACAGGTGGAACACTTTAGAAAATGTTTTGCAGGAAATAATAAACATTTTATAGCAAAAAAAAGAATACGTACTACTAGGGGTGCCCGCCGAAAACATCGCGTACGAAAACGTACTGATACAAAACATCGTGGGAGAAAAAGGAAGCAAAGAGAAAACATCTCTAAAACATCGCGGTACAAAATATCCTCGTTGAAAATAAAGTGGTTCTAAAACTTCGCAGTTTAAAAATACCGTCGTCGAAAATATCGTGGTAAAAAATAAAGTACCTACCTACAAGTCATCGCATGACGATAACATCGCACACATGCTTTTTTCCAAGTATTTAAAAGCTGTAAATGCGTTTTCGCATAATGATTTGTGAGGGCAAAAAAGAAAGAGGTGTATTTTTACTTTTATATTTTATATTTTTGAATGAACTAATAAATTTTTTCTGAAAAGGTAATAAGTAGATTTAAGCATTTAAAAATTGAAAATGACTAGAAAATTAGTGCAACATATAGTCCGTAACAGAATTTTAAATTTACATAGTTAATTAACAAAGGTTATTAATAAATTAATCCCATATGCCTGTTATTGTTAGTTTTAAGCCGTTGTACTATTTAAATAGGAATTTTTTTCACACAAATCTTTTATAACTCACATTTCCTTTATGCGCTTTACCTTATCACATAAATGATATAGTTATTATCTTCAAAACACTTGCATGCAAAGATTGTTACACTCGGATTTAATTATCTAACCTAGAATTAAATACAGCATTTTTTACAAATTTCGTTTAAGCCTTGAGTATTACTAATGATCATTGTATTAAATGGATTTCTGGTATGGCAGTTCTTGTTCTTTCTACAAAGCTTGCTTCGTGGCTTTGTGTAAGAGAGTTTAAGGATAGGATCGTGCCTTCTGCTTCTGGCTGTCGTACATCTTGTAGTATTCCATAGCATTTTAATCGTGCCATATATCTTACAATATTCCATAGCACTATAAGCGTGCGGACGTTTCAGCTGAAATAAAGGATAGGGTCTGGGATTCATGAGAATGATGAGGCTATCGTCTGTTCATTAGTGCATTTGTTGAGGAGGAGGTCAACAAGAGGATTTCAAACATGTTCTTTGGGACCACCATTCTGTTTGCCGTTTCTGATTTTAAGATTTCGATGCATTTGTTAAAAGTCCAAGTAGTCCATCTTCAGGGCCTTGATCTTGAATTTCCTGTTCTTGTGAAGCAAGAGTGGCAGCTTGTTCTGGGAAAGTTGCTTCTTCTATGGATCGAGAGAGATTATTCTGGGAAATTTGGCGTGCTATAAGGCTTCGAGACCTTTTACACAGTTAGTTGCTTCACAGAAGGCGGAAATTTTGTAGAGTTCGTAAGCGTACTTGCGAAATGCTTGTTGCCTGTTTTGGGATACCGCAGTCATCACTGGGTACTAATGGGTCGGTGTTGTACTGCTCCTTTATGACAGTTCTTATTGCAGTATGTATTGAATAGTAAAGGTGTAGGGTTTCCCTTATTTTGTATAACAAATTTATTTTAAGTTTGATATCTTTGCTGAACATCTCAACTTCCGCTTGTATTTTCTCGCCAGGATGTAAACTTAAAGTTAAGTGAAGTGAGTATTTAAACGGATAAAACTCTGAGTTTATTCAGAGCGTGTTTTCGCTAGCCAGTGCACGATTCGTTGCTACCTCACTGTTACGCCAGTAAGCCTTTTGGCCATTTCGGATTATCATCACGCCTGTTAGGTTTATGAGAGTCAATCTGTTAAGTGTAAATTAACGTGCTAATTCAGCACTATTCTATTTCAGATTCGACTTGAAACGTACTCTATATTTACGTTTCCACCGCAAGTTGACGGTGTTTTGTAACGCACGAAGATCGTGCATTTTGTTAAATTTGATTTAATAAAGGGTTACTTTTCACCCTTCTTTGTGCTAGTATTTATTTATTCACGCCTGTGCGAGAATTCGTCGGTTCATTGTAGGATCTAGAAGTAGTTTATGTTGTTGTTGTCATGTTCATTACTACATGGAAGAATGATTGCCAGAGCCTACTCCGAAAAGAGGTTGGACTTCTATTTTCCACCCCCAATTTTGAGGGAGAGCACCCCAGGAGGGGAATCCAGGGGTCTTCCACCCCTCTCCTCTCCCACCAATCCACACGAGAGGACTTTCGGCTCGCCGCATATTTAAAGGACCACCATGCCGCACCGACACTATACATTTACAAACATCCATGTCTTCTTCGGGATTCGAACCCGGGCCCTTCGGTACCGTAGTAGGCTTACCTAACCACTATACCATCTGGGCGACAGTAGTTTATGTAGACTAGTAGAGACAGATCTTACAAAAGAAAGTAGGGAGATGTGTGAGAGAGTACGATAGGCAAATATATAACATTAATCAATTCATAAACCACTAAAATGAGATGTCAGATACATATAATTGAAACAACTGAAGAGAAAAAAATGTATGGGAGGTATTCTAATCAAGAATATATTGGGTGAAAACGATATAACAAATACTAAAATATCACTTTAAACCTTTACAATCAACATATATAAATCATATTTAAATCATTCTATATACATAATTAAATTGCTTTATATATTTGACTATACCGATATTAAATGTATCAGCAGCTAGTTTCAATTCTTTAAATACGATTTGAAATATGGAGTTTGGCAGAGGAAAATGTTAGGAAGAGATCAGTTAGAAATTATCACCTGAAACTATATGAAAATTCTTTTATACTGTTATTGAATAAAATATAAAATATAGTTCAATATACCTATTAACAAGTGTGTTTCTAATAACGAATTTTTTCATACTTTTTAACTTTCTAAATTCAAATAACAGTATTCAACAATAATGAACAAACAACGAATTATGTGACAATGAAAGAGAAACTATTTAATAGTCACATTGCTTGTACATGCTGTTGTAATGAATTTTCTCCTTCCTTTGCGCATGCCTTCGGGGTGTAACGGTAGGACACTCGGGGCGTGTTCTAAATGTCCAGGTTGGAATCTCAGCAAGAGCATTGAACATGTTTGTTTCGTGTTTCCTACTTTAAAAATCCTAATGACTCTACAGCGGCGTCCGAACTAAAAAGTAGTGGATTATGATTACTCTTCATCGCTAGGATCAGGTGATTGTGTCCCCTAATCCACAGTCGCCCTTTAAAAAAAGGGAAGTATATAAGGGTATTTTCTGCTTCCTTTCTGCATGGCTACGTGGTGTAACGGTAGCACACTCGGGGCGTGTTCTAGAGGTCGAGTTTCGAGTCCCGGCAAGAGCATTGCACATGGTTCTAGTTTCCTACTTCAAAAATCCTAATGACTCTACAGCGGCGTCCAAACTAAAAAGTGGTGGATTATGATTACTCTACACCGCTAGGATCAGGTGATTGTGTCCTCTACTCCCCAGTCGCCCTTTAAAAAAGGGACGTATATAAGGGTACTTTCTCCCTACTTTCTGCATGCCTTCGTGGTGTAACGGTAGCACACTCGGGGCGCGGTCTAGAAGTCAGGTTAGAGTCCCGGCAAGCGCATTGCTTATTTTTCATGTTTCCTGCTTCAGAGAAACCTAATGAATCTACAGAGTGGTCCACCATTATAAATTTATGATTGTAATACTTACAGCGGCGAATAAAGAGAACTGTCTGACATAATAATTCCACTATATTAAAACATTTTGTCCAAGCAATGGCATTTGAAGGTAATAAATTATTTCTTTCTCTAGTGATTAATTTCATCATCGCGAGACGATAAAATACACAAAAATAAATGTTATATTTCTCTGTTAATGAGAATGGCAGTGCATCTAAAAATGTTTGCAATCCAGGCAAAGAAAGAAAAAAAAAATCTGATACGCTTTAGAAGTTCAGCCGCTTTCTTTGAAGTGAATGAAAATCTCTTAAAAATGTCAAAACGTTTTCCTGGAGAACGAAAAGATAAAATTTAATACAAGTAGCTATTTATTTTGATTCTTTCGAAATTTTGTTCTATGAAAATTCAAGATAAAAAGGATACATTTGAGATCTCTTCAAACTAATCAATTTTTATTTTCTACTTGTCCTATGAGAAAGGGAAGGAAGGAAATGTAGAAGTTTCTAAAATTTTTTGTTTTAAACTCTTGCTTCAAAATGATGGCTGCAGGAAATTTAATTGAAATATTTAAGGTTTACAAAGGCGTTGAGTAAAAATTGATTTCCGAAGAAGGAATCACGTCTGCCGCTTTGCCTTTTAAGCCCTTTTTGTAGTCGTCAGACTATATGTTTGTTGTAACATAATATGTGTTTATATAGCATAACATATAGCATTTTAAAATGCCATGTTTAAGTTTTTATTAGCGTGTCAAGTTAATGGATTCTTCTCCTTCTTATTCTTCTGATTCTCATTCCCCCAGAAATTCAGCTATAATAATAGAACAACGGGGGGCAGCAAGGAAATAATTTCCCCATGCCTGGTACTTGAAAAAGTCGGGGAGAACAAACTGAACCTGTATTTCGCCCGCTTTCTTGGCATGTCTTCGTGGTGTAGTGGTCAGCACGCCCGGCGCGTATTCGAGAGGTCCGTTGGTAGAGTCCTGGCGAGGGCATTGCTCATCTTTCATCTCTCCTACTTCGAAATAACCTAATGTCTCTACAGTGGCGCCTGAGCTAAAAAAGGTGGTGGATGATGATTCTCCACCACCAGAATTTGGCGATTGGGTCCCGCAATCCCCAGTCGCTCTTTAAAAGGGGAATTATATAAGGTATTTCTCCTATTTTCTTGCATGAATTCGGGGTGTAGTGGTCAGCACGCTACGCGCAAATTCGAGAGTTCTGTGGTTCGAGTCCCAGCAAGAGCATTGCTCATCTTTTCTTTTGTATTTTAATATATGGGTTAACAAATACCTATGTGGCTACCAATTACATTTCCAAAGAGTAGTTATTTTTAGTCATTTAATTTTTGTGATGCGACTAAATACAGTAGTATATAATAAGCTGACTTTAGTACTTTGTTGGGATTTATTTATTTATTTTGATTAACAGTAAATTTTTAGTTAAAGCTACTTTCCTTTCATTCTCCTTTTCACCCAAGTTTTCCATGCGAGAATGTATATTAAACAGCGCGAGTTTGTTCAGATTAAGGAAGAAAGAAGCTCCATTTAAGCAAAGGTTTTGCAAGTTGATTTTAAAGCGTGTCCTGCCTGCTTGAGGCCACGTTGTTACCGCGACTTAATAGCGACTTGATTCTGTGGCGCTGAGTGCTTCTAGCCATTAAGTTTGTCCGGCCGGTTTCTACTAGCCAAAGCCTTCCTGCGCGTTTACTGTACCTTGTGAGCCGTTAGGATAATTTAAATTACATTTTATTTTAAGCTCAACAAGTTAAACTTGTTTTAAGTTAAGCCAGAAGTTTTGGCTTATGTAAACTGAAGTGGGGGCTTTGTGATCGAATAAAAGGGCTATTTACACCCTTCTTTTGACTTTGTCTGCCTACTATTAAAGACCTGAGTATAATTCCTCTACAGTCTTTCTGGACTTCGGTACGTTATCCAGCAACTGTTATACTAATGAGATTTTAATGCTCATTAGCTGCGTTATATTTTCGTGGCCTACGTCGCCCTACTTCCAACAAGATAGTTTC
The DNA here is from genome assembly GCA_000611955.2 of Stegodyphus mimosarum. Lineage (NCBI taxonomy): Eukaryota > Metazoa > Arthropoda > Arachnida > Araneae > Eresidae > Stegodyphus > Stegodyphus mimosarum. The sequence goes on along the minus strand of KK118160.1, from coordinate 862,554 downwards.
AAAACTACATATTGCTTCCCCCCATTTTAAACTACGTTCCTTCAGTGCCTTGGCCAATGCATTCTCAAACTCTTTCACCAACTGAGTATGTTGCTCGTTGATTGCAAAGAGGTTGACAATAGCCGCCAGCAAGTACGACAACTAATCTTTAGCGTACACTTGAAGTCTCATGCAGTATCTTATAATGTCTAGACGCAGTAGATGTCTACATGCGACATGTGATGAAACATCTACTGGCAGATGTATCTAGATGGTGGTGAAATTGAGTGGGCAACATCAAGGTTCAGCACTCAATTTCACCAGACTCAATTCGAGAGGATGAAATCTCTAAATCAGTGAAGCTAAGACCTCAATATATTAAGATTTTTTACTGCTATAGGTTAAATGATAAAAAATAACATTGGGTGAAAACAGTTTTTACTAAATAAGAAATATTGAGTATGCTAATTCTCGTTACCTGCTTTCCTACTACAGGTTTTGCAGTTATTTTATAACAAATTGTACCTTTATTAAAAATTATTTTGTGACGTACGATTTATTACTGCAACAGCAAAGATACACGTGTACGTCACTTTATATATAGCTCACATATATAGCACTCATATGATTTATTTGATCGTAAAGTTTCCAAAGAAAAGTAAATTAATACATAGGTTTTCCTCTGTTAAATAACACAGTTCAAACATTTGAAGAGGGTAATTACTCTTTCGTTCAAATATCTGCTATGTGCGCTTTAATTAAACTAAGCTGAAATAGCATAAGAAGTTAACAGAGAGTAGAGGAATTAGAATTATTAGCAAGTATTTCTATTTTTTTATTGACACTGTTTTGTTTTGCTTGTAATTATTTTAAATAGCCATAATTTTAAATTATATGCACAGCATATTGAATAATATAATACCGTTAGTCAAGACCTGTATTTTAAAATGGCCCGTAATTTAAATTGATCTTCGATTTTGTAATAATTTAATTAAAATATGTCTGTATTTTTACAGTTTCGGTTTCCCTTTTTATCACTAGATTCAATTCTATCAGTTAATGCGAGACGATTATTACTGCAAATTATTTGAATTTTCTTAGATCATGTTTTCCCTTCTTCTGTAAATGAAAATCAGTTAAGACTATTGACTTATTCAGCATAGCTGTGGTCTTGTTTTATAATCTTAAGACTAACGCTACGTCATGTGTCAAAGTACATTTTTCTATAATCGTCTTTTACTCCAAGTCAGTTACAAACATGTGATTCTAATAATAGATCTAATCATCAGTATTTCAGAACAGATTGCAAGGACCCCGAGGTTTTTCTTCTAGGACGTAAGCATATTCTTCTAAGACAACATTTAATGATCTAACACAGTTATACTGAATGAGCTCTAGAATTAATAACAGCTTTAGTAAACAAAGGCATTGACTTCATAAGTAACGTTACTACACAGAGTGCAAAACCTGAGCAATATTCTCACTTTGGCGGTAATTCTGCAAACAATCAACTGGACTATATGAACTTCGTACTACAGAGACGCGACTTAGTACATTAAGGGTGAGGAAAATATAGGACGCAAACAGTACGAAACGAATAGAAAAAGGCTTTATTAACAGAATGGAGTTGGTACAAAAAATGTCTGTCCAAGGAGGAGGACAACAATCCAAAGAGCCTTATTAAGAGATATGATCTCTCCTAGCTGGAAGGCTGCGTTGCACTGCACTCAACCACAGATTATCTAACAGTTCTGGGCGTCAGAGTTTTTATTCTTCAAAGAGCATCTGTTTCAGTTGTTAGATGTTCATTGGAGGATAAGGTCCTGTCGGCAGTTGTCTTCCTAAAGTATCAAACTCATGTTCAGTGGGAATTAAGTCAGGGAATCACGCTGGTCAATCCATTCTGCGGATATCTTCACTTTACAAGAGCTTCTCAACAGCATGAGTCCTATGTGAACGTACATTGTCATTTATAAAAACAAAGACGGAACCAATGAAATCCCGGAAAACAAGCAAGTGGGGAGAATAACTTCATCACACCACATACAAGCTAGCCAGGACCATACCTGTGCTCTCTTCCCATGATGTTAGAAGAAAGAAAACGTGTCGCTATCTTCTTTTCGCCAGAAGGGAGATTATCAGTCATCCGTCACTGTTGTTTTCCTTAACCGACCACCAACAGCATCTTTTTACCTCTGTATCTGTTGTGTGGAAGGTTTTTGGAAGTTTGTGAAATAATACTTTTCACAGTTCCAAACTCTTGTGCAGCAGTCGCCAAACTACACCCCTTTTCGAACCAGGCCAATCATTCTACCAAGAGCAAAGATGTCCTGATATTTTCCTGTAATCATTACTTGCAAGTACAGTCTCACTTTCACTTGCAGAAGAATGCCAGGAAATATGTCTTCGCTTCCTTCTTTTTAAGTTGCCTTGCACTGCGCACGCTGACTCCTCGAATTTTGCGTGCCCTGACATACTCTCTGATGTCATGATTCTGATATTTGCACTTGCATCCCCTTTCTACTGAGTTGTTTTCGTTGTACTGATCGCAGAAAGCCCCTTTCGTCAATTTCATGGTTGTATGTTGAAAAATGAATTAGTTGCTTAAATTTTGCTCAGCACTGTATAACATTGTCTACATTTTCACCTTACATGTTGATCTTGCACTAATTTCCATACTTTCATTTGTCAAAAATCGTCTTACAAATATTTGTAATGTCATGATTTATGATGCTCATGAGCTACGTATTCGCGGCCTATATCAAAGTTAACACTTGTTATTAGTATTATCACAGTAGCACCCCAGTATCCGCGAACACGAAGAAGAAGCGTTTGAAGTTTTAGTATCATCAGCCAAGTGATAAAAAACCTATGATCAAATGTTAAAAGAGCCATTGAAACACTATATTTCTACTTAATCATATATTTTTCTATTTTTGGTGCATATATTTTTTTCATCGGATGTAACTAAATGTGAGGAGGAGGAAAATTGTCGTCTTTGGAATCTCATGTACGTTCTCAGGTTACCTATTACTCCTGAGAGTTGTACGCTTCGTAATCGATTTTTCTCCGGTGATAGCTATAAAACTCTCAACAGGATCCACGGCTCTCGGTGATCCTGTGTATGTATGTGTGTGTGGGGAGAAGGGTGCAAATCTATTGCTTTTCTTTCAGCGCGTACACAGGTTTTCCCATTAAGTGTTTCTAAGCTTCGCTTTTAATAATTTCCTTGTTCTCGCTAGCGACATTCGGCTGCAATTTCCGTGCTCAGAAATTTTTATTTCCATTACAATAGCTCCTTTGATTCAGAGAAATGATGTTACCAGTGATTGTAAACTTAAGAAAGGCTGTGATATCTTATCCACTAATAATAAGACAAATATTTTGAACCCTCTTCTTAGCAGGCCTTCGTGGTGTAGTGGTCATCACACTCGGCGCATGTTCGAGAGGTCTGTGGTTCGAGTGCCGGCGAGGGCATTGCACATTTCTTCAGTTTCCTGTCATTGAAAAATTCTAAGTTACTCTACAATGGTTCCCGAACTAAAAAAGATGGTGGATGAAAAATGAGGAACGCTTTCGCCGGGACTCGAACCACGGGCCTCTCTAATACGCGTCCAGCGTGCTAACCCTTACACCATGAAGAAGATGGAAGATAAGAGATGCAAAGAAGGTGGGAGAAATACCTTATAACAATGCTTGTTAGTTTTTGGATTACAGCTGAATAATGACCCTGACGTATTTCAGGATTAGTAAGAAGTAAAGCAATAAGTGTTTTCGAAATTTATTAAATATATATAACACTTGTGCTATGAATAATTTGAACTGAATGTTCTCTATTTTTCTCTTGAGACTGAAAATAAACTTGCACATAAATCTATAGCACGTACACTATCAATATCATCAGTATTTATAACATGATAAGTGAAATTTAAAAGATTGATGTTCTGATTTTGGCAGCATCAACGTTAACTATTCAACTTTTACTAGCTTTAGCATGAATTAATAATTCATTTACATAATTTATTTACCGATTATAATTGGAAATACAGGGAGATCTTTTTTAAAGTGACAGTGTTTGGAGCGCCCTGTAGCGCGATCTAATAGCCGAAATGGCCACAAACTTGGTATTTAGACTAATCAAGACATGGGAAAAAGGATTCCGTGAAAAAAAATTTTAATTCCAAAAATCGCCGTACATTAACTTCCCCGGTGAGGAATTAGACAACATTCAATGTGAGCACCGTTTTCAGGAATAACACCGTGCATTCTGTGCACAACGTTTTCCACAGCCGTATGTAACATATCACGAGGAATATTCCGCACTGTCTTTGTTCCGCACTGTCCTTTAGAATAGACAAATTTGATACTCCAACAACATAAACTTTAAATTTCAAATAACCACATAACCACAGAGCCAAAAATCGCATGGCGTGAGGTCAAAGAAACGAGGCGGCCATGCAACTGGAAAACTGCGACTTATGACTCTATCATCAGTGAAGTTTTGGCGCAACAGCTACTTTACCTTATTACTAATGTGTGGCGGAACACCATTCTGCATAAAGATTGTCTGTTGGAGACGGTTTCTTTGCTGAAGTTGTGGAATAACAAACGTTTGTTGCATTTCGTGGTACCTTTCTGCATTTATGGCGCACGTTTGGGGTCCTGTCGGAGTGATGGTCTCAAAAAAGAATGACATAATTACGAATTCGGCTGTAAAACCACACCAAACAGTGACTTTGGGGGAATTTAATGGGATTTCGCGCACGGTGTGGGGCTGCTCAGAAGCCCAAATTCAGCTATCTTGTGTGTTTACGGACCCATTGAGATAAAAATGGCACTCATCTCCCCACAGAATGTGCCATGGGAAAGCATCATCAATTTCTACCCTGGCAAGAAACGATAGAGCGAATGTCACTCGCTTATCATAATCACTTGGTTTCAGTTCGTGCAAGGGGCTGATTTTGTAGGGGTAAAATCCAATAACGCGCCGCAAAACTCTCCATACCGTGGAATAATTCATGTCCAATTGTCGAGCTGCACCCCGGGCGCTGCTAGCACCAGCAATAGTTTCCTGCGATCCTTCGACAATTGCAATTGCCACATCAGTTATTACATCATCTGGTACTGGTTTACGTCCTCTCCCAGCGCGAATGGTCAGTGACCCCGTTTCCTCGAACTTCTTAATCATTTACTTAAGACCATTCAGCGATAAAGACCCCTTTCGTAATTTTTTTCTGGTTCGAAATTCGCGAAGAGCTGCGGATGCATTACATTGATTCATGTAATACAGCTTCACCAGTAACGCACATTCCCGTGAGAGGTACGTCCACCGGAGTTCGTTTAGTTCAGCTGAGATTATTTGTCGGAGTCTAGTCTAGTCTGGACAACTATTGCTGGGATATTGCCAATTATGAGCAACTTATCCAGCTCACTGAGGAATTGCATAGAGCCCCTGACGTGCAATTTCCTTAAATAAAATAAAACCAAATATGCGGTATGAAAGAGATGCCGTTTGCATCGCAAGGTTGCAATAAACCAAAGTCCTGCAATGTAGAGAGAAGTCCTAATTAAAATCCTGACTGCGGCAGAGCCGATTTGTCGGAGCTGTCTACTACTTGCTTTTATAGCTCCTATTACTGGCGCTGTCATCGCACAACATTTGCATTTTTCTTTGATACTCGTCTTTTATGCTAATTCTCGTTATTGTAAGCTACAGCAGCGCCACGAAATGCCCTAGCGGCGATTTTTTGAACTAATTTTTTTTTCACGGAATCCTTTTTCCCAAGTCTTGATTAGTCTAAATACCAAGTTTGATGCCATTTCACCTATTAGAACGCGCTACAGGGCGCTGTCACTTTAAAAAAGATCACCCTGTATATTATACTGGAATATTCATCAATCAAGTAAATTTGAATTATGAATCTAGGATAGGGATGGACAACTTTTTTTTGGATGAGTGCCACTATCTGACTTTTGCAATACACTAAAAATATAAAAAGGTGAAAAAAGTGTTATTTATAGGCTGATTATGCGATTTTTACGCAAATAGCACATTTTTTTTTTCATGTCAGTCTGAGTGGTACAGATTTAAATAATATAATAAATAAAACAAAAGTACAAACTTAGGTTTTTTATTGCTAATAAACATTTTAAAGGTTCAGTAACTTAAATTATGTATAAAATAAAAATGAATTTGAAACATTTAATTATGAATAATTATTAAAGAGTCAGTATTTAATTAGTGTGGCTTTTGAAGTTTAATTTTTTTGCCAAGTTCTATACTAGGATTAGTTCTTGAAAGTGCCAACAAAAATAGGTATTTTAGGTGCATATCAGCTAATTTTCAAAGATATTTTGATTTTATTATGTTCATTAGAAAAAACCTTTTTTCACGAACATATATCGATCCAAACTTATAACATTATCTGACAGACAAATCTCGTAAATTTGAAAAATTTTTTGTTGGTACATAGCTCAAAATTCGTTATTATTTGGATCATTTGTAGCTGAAATAAATTCCTTATATTTGTTTTTCAGTGTAGTATGATCCTCCAGGTCCAAAATTTCGATTTGGTTTTCCTGTGATTAGTTGTTAATGC